>CM036658.1:65354787-65421419 GCA_020746105.1 Trogon surrucura | reverse complement strand
TCCATTACTGGGAATTAACTCTATCGTAGCTGAACCCAGTACAGTCCCAAAATCAGAAAGGTGTGGTTGGAGGACTGTTGGTGCAGTGCCGTGCTCCCCTGGGAATGCCTTCTCCAGCCCATATGCCTCTGCAGCAAAAGGCATTATGGATCTCCAAACCCTAACCATAACTTGAACCCAGCACCTCAGGATTCAGCCTGATGTCATAATGGCCATGGGTGTCACAAATTCAGAAAAGTATGGTTGGAGCACTGATGGTGCAGAGCCATACTCCCCTTGGAATGCCTTGTCCAGCCCACGTGCCTCTGCAGCAAAAAGCTCTATGGATCTCTGAATCGTAACCCTACCCAGGACCCTGCACCTCAGCATTCAGCCTCATGTCTCTATGGCCATGAGTGTTCCATAATCAGAAAGGTGTGGGTGGAGCGCTGTTGGTGAAGTGCCGTGCTCCCCTTGGCATGCCTTGTCCAGTCCAAGTGTCTATGCATGTCCAGGTTCTATGGATCTCTGAACCCCAAACCTAACCAGCACCTTGCACCTCAGGGTTCAGCCTGATGTCTCTATGCCCATGGGTATCCCAAAGTCAGAAATGCGTGGGTGGAAGACTATTGGTGCAGTGCCATGCTCCCCTTGGAATGCCTTGTCCAGCCAACGTGTCTCTGCAGCTCCAGGCTCTATGAATCTCTGTACCCTAACAACGACTCTGCAATTCAGGGTTCAGCGTGATGTCAGAATGGTCATGAGTGTTGCAAAATCAGAAAGGTGTGGGTGGAGCACTGATGGTGCAGTGCCGTGCTCCCCATGGAATGCCTTGTCCAGCTCAAGTGCCTCTACAGCTCCAGGTTCTATGTGTAGTGGACTGATTTGTGGATTTTGCCTTAAATATTCCTTGTCATTTTTACAACCTCCCTGCATGGTCAGTAAACAAAACCAATGTTTGGTCCTATGGAAAGTTGTAGAGGGGCCATCTGATAAGGCTACAAATGCCTCAAACAGCCCTTGGGACAAATATGTGTAGGGATTAGGAAATCTTGGGGAGGCAGGATGGCCTTATCTCTAGCACCTCTTCCAAGGAGATAGGGCATTCGCACATGTTAATGAGAATTAATGGAAAGAATGCCCCTGATCCTCACTAAGTAATGCATGGTCTATCATATTGTTTATGTGTTTTTATGCCTAAATTTCTTTCTTGTGATAGTTAAATGTGATATTGTGTGACTTATTATTGTGTTTAGATGTCCTTTAATATTCCTTGTTTGTAGAGGAATTTCTTGTGGAGTAGAGGGGTGATATCCCTTTAAAATTTTTGGACAACCCAGCTTGGGCCTAAATAAAGGTTCTGTCCTTGGACTTGCCTTGGGAAACGAGGAGGAGGAGGTTTGTCTGTTTTGTTAGATCCATGTGGATGCTTGACTGGATGTGTTGGCCCTGGGGGGGGGCTGGGGCGAGAGCTGCCTGCATAGTTGAACGGCACTATCCAATAAAATGCTGGCACGTGTAAACCTGTAACTGACCAACTCTGTTAAGGGGCAGGCCCGTGGACACTGCTTAACTGTATATATTGAGCTGTTCAGAGCAATAAAGGAAGAACAACATGTAGCCGCATCGGTGTGATTGTCGTTACTTGGCTGGCTCTCCGATGGCACCCTCTTATTCTGGCGCTCAAACAGGGATCCTCTATGGACGTTTAAATGCGGATCGCTTAAATGTGGAATTAAATGTGGAATTAAATGTGGAATTAAATGTGGAAACATCAGACCTGAGCCGATTTGGGAGCCAGAGACCCGGAGGCAGGAGAATTTGGAGTCTGGCCAAAAGGGCATCGGAGACCAGAGCTTGAGAGGCCGATCAAGCCCATGTCAAGGTAAGACCATGATGGAAATTGACGCGGCAACTCGCCTCCTTGTTGGTGTACTCTCTAAGAGAGGAGAAAAAGTAAAGGAGCGAGATGTATTTGCCATGACTCAATGGGCTCGGAAGCGGGAGAAAATGAAGGAGCCGTCCTTAATCTTTAGCTCAACGGAATGGCGTGAAGTAGGAGACTTTTTGTGAGACTGTACTCTAGAGGGAGGAAAAGAAGGAAAGGAAGCGAAAGAGCTAGGAACGGTTTGGAAAACCATAATACGCACATTAGAAATTATGCAAGCAGAAAGGAAAGTCACCTGAAGCGGCGATTGAAGCCTTGGGAGGAAGAAAAAAAAAAAAAGGGGAACTGTGGATACCCTACATTTTACAGCGAGCCGTGCTGGTAGCACTGCATTGCAGAATTAAGACTTTTGTCCTTGGGAGATGAGGTCTTTTCTAAACAAGTACATAACTCTTGCTTGCTAATAATCAAAAGCGACCGTGACCAGTCGAGTACAGCTCATGTTGGGAATTTGCTCGTGAGAATGGTCAGATAAGACACTTCTTGTACACCAGATGTGCATGGGAGTGAATGGGAGAGTATGATCAAAACAGACCTGCGAAAGTCTGTTCTCCCTGTGTGATGACAGAGTGATTGAAGGAGTACATGAGCGAATAACAAGTCTGGCTGCATAGTCTGGTCTCCTGTTTGTAACTCATAATTACTGCTACCTCGCAGGTAATTTTTGAGCTATTGACTGATGTAGATAGTATTCGACAGGCTGTGTTACAAAATAGTGTTGCAGAGAAAAAAAAAGAAAGAAAAAAGATAAAAAAGAAAGAAAAAAAGACAGAAAAACAACAAAAAAATGAAGATCAAAATGAACCCATGAAAGAGATCCTGAATAAACTCGCTGAATTATCAATTAGACTCAATTAGACAGCAAGAAATAGAAGAAACCCTTAAACCAGTTTCATCGTCACTTTGGAGACAACCAGAAACCATATCTAAGGTCCCGCGAGAGATTCAACCATTATCCCATATAGTACCACCGGTTGAACCCTCAGCTCCCCCATTACCACCAGCTCGCTCACTCAAGCCTGACTTTCAAGCCCGAACCATAAAGGATCCTTTGCAACAGCGATGGAGCGGTGTCATCAGAGATGCTATAATAGAGGGAGATTGGGAAGCAGCCAGTTCGATTGCATGTCCTGTTATTATTAATAACGGACACGGGACCTGGGAACCGCATGATTGGAAGATCTTACAACAAGCGGAACAGACTGTCACCCCACATGGCATCTGATCAGCTGTGTTTCTTTATCCACAGGACCTTACTGGCTGCCAGTGAAACGAATTAAGCCATTTAATGACCATGATTTGGTTCCTATCCCGCATGATGTGGCTGTGCAGCATCCTGCTACTTCAGCAGCGTAGCAGCAACATGACCATGCACTGGGCCTGCCTGTTGAATCCCTTTGTTTTTCCCAGTGACATGATGGGACTCTGAGGTACCAATTGCCAACGATGACATGGATTGGACTGGGAGAAGATGGTTACGGCTGATGGCAGAGCAATGTTCAATGTTACCCGTTGTACTAATATGTATTCTCTTTATGTGACTAACAATGAAGCTTATATTGGTTGTGTAAGACTGTCTAATCAAAGCCATATAATAGGTGTTAAGGTTTATGGTACTAACCAGCAGAGTGATCTTTCTTTAGCTGAAAGCAAGACGGGGAAACCAGCTGCCTTTTGCTTTGTTAGAAGTGTGTGATTAAGGATCAAATTGATAGGGAGACTCCCTTGCATTCTTCTTTCAGCCCTGGCCAAGCTGTGAGAAGAATTCAACGGGGCAAACACCACCAGATGTTCCCGCATTCAACATTATGTAAGGTTGTTTATTTAATAGTATAAATGCTGGACCCTCTTGCAGCGACTTCGGAAACCTCACCTACGGGTGGACGCACTGCGTAGGACTTCCCAATTGTCGGGAGGGTTCTCCAGAAACCTCGCTGCAACAGGGGCTCCCCAGTGACTGCGGGTCTGGATGATTTAAGATAAAGGGTGTGAGGAAGTTCAAGGGATGTGCTGTTTTAACCTGTCGGATCATAGTGACTCGATTCACAAACAACTATATTGGCTTCAACAACATACACAAAAAATTACTGTAGGCCATAATCCTTTTGATGACTGGTTTTTGTCTTTTGGAATTTCTACCTGGCTTAAAGATGGAATTAAGATGGTTATAATTATTATTGTTATCGTATTGATTGTAGTTTGTATGGGACCTTGCATCATCCAGTGCTTCTCTGCTCAGATCAGAAGGCTAGCTGATGCTGTGTTTGATAAAAGAGGGGGAGATGTTGCTGGCCTTGCTGGCGCTGTAGCATTGCAGCCTGTGTTTGGGAAAATACCTTAGATCCTTTGATCCTTGAGGTCAGCCTGCCCTTGATGTGCCTCCCTGAAGCAAAACAAAGTCACGGATCATTAAGGTCAGTCTGCCCTTGTTTTGCTTCCTTGAAGCAAAACAAGGTTACAAATCTTTCTTGTTTGTCATTGAGAACAAAGGCACTGGACATCTGGAGATGCAACATCCTAATAGATTAAGTGTAGGCATATTAGATGTAACCGCACCAATCAGTAACTGTTGTAGTAGATAGAATGTAGTAATAACCAATGAGATAACAGAAAGTGTAATGTACTGAGAGTTGAAAGAGTATAAACGTTTGGTAGAAAAGAATAAAGTTGAATCTGTTTGTTCGCGCTCATATTGAGTCGTTGCCTGCAGTTCCTGTTTCTCCAGCATGAGGCTCCCCGCAAGCAGCTTCCGACTGGGCTCATCCCTCCGGATCTTGAGGGAGAAGGTTCCGCAAACGTGTCCAAACTCATAAGCTGGGGAATGACTTATTAGAGAGCAGTGTAGGGGAAAGGGACCTGGGAGTCTTGGTGGACAGCAGGATGACCATGAGCCAGCACTGTGACTTTGTGGCCAGGAAGGTCAATGGCATCCTGGGGTGTATTAGAAGGGGGGTGGTTAGAAGGTCGAGAGTGGTTCTCCTTCCCCTCTACTCTGCCCTGGTGAGACCCCATCTGGAATACTGTGTCCAGTTCTGGGCCCCTCAGTTCAAGAAAGACAGGGATCTGCTGGAAAGAGTCCAGCACAGGGCAACTAGGATGATTAAAGGAGTGGAGCATCTCCCTTATGAGGAAAGACTGAGGGAGCTGGGGCTCTTTAGTATGGAGGAGACTGGGGGGTGACCTTATTAATGTTTACAAATATATACAGGGTGAGTGTCACGACGATGGAACCAGGCTCTTCTCGGTGACAACCAATGATAGGACAAGGGGTAATGGGCTGAAACTGGAACATAAGAGGTTCCGCTTAAACTCGAGAAGAAACTTCTTCTCAGTGAGGGTGACGGAACACTGGAACAGGTCACCCAGGGAGGTTGTGGAGTCTCCTTCTCTGGAGACATTCAAGACCTGCCTGGACACGTTCCTATGTAGCATTATCTAGGCGTTCCTGCTCTGGCAGGGGGATTGGACTTGATGATATTTCGAGGTCCCTTCCAAGCCCTAACATTCTGTGATTCTGTGATTCTGTGACACAACTTCCCATCTCAAGGGTACACTGGGAATTTGTCAAGGTCAATGTCTTCAACCAATGCCAGGTTCTCAGTAGTCCAGCTGTTGTCCCCCACAATTCCCCCTTTTTGTTTTTGAGCTACAAACGCTGCCTCAGCAGTCTGATGCAGGGCACTTCACACCAGAGTGATCAGGCAGGGTAGCATTAAGAGCACGATTACAACCACAAGCACTATTAAAAATCCTGTTTTAACCAAAGACATTAAAGACCTTGACAAACCCCATTGCCCAAACGACTTTTCAATCTCCAAAAACCCCGTGTTTTCTTGAATCTGACGAGTCATGATTCGTAGATCTTGTATTTTCTTGTGGATGGATTCCGAATGATCTTCCAGATTCACGCAACACATTCCGTCAAACTCTTTGCATCCATGCCCATGTGCCAGAAGCAAGAAAACTTCAGAGGTTAAATTAGTATTTTTTTTCTATCCAGCAAGCCATTTTATTTAAGGTTGTTAGTGTGTTTGCAACTGCTACACCAGGGGCAAAAATAGAAGCAAAAATACGTTCTGCAGTATTCCAAAGTTGCACATTGCTATCACAATTTTTCAGCAGTGTCGCTGATCTTTTCACACGCCCTCGAGAAAAGGCATACAAATCACTGTGATTTGCTAGCATTTTCATAGGTGGTGTCATCATGGCCAAGCTACCAAAAGTACAAGGACCTCCTACAGCCCTGGTTGGTATGCCAGCCCAAGCTCGCTCCCCACACAGTAAGAACAACCCTTTTGGCAGTCGTGATGCAGATCCGATTCCCGTTACTGAGTGGCTCTTGTTTCCAGCAACATGCTGACACCATTGAGAGGCATTCTGCCAAAAGGCGGACAAAGGTGTAATGTCAGATACTTCGGTATCACTGTTCACTGTCAGGGGTTACCCATTGGAGGCATGCCAACCAGTGCTATTAACATACAAGCATGATCATGCTGTCAAGGTTCCCAAAATCTCTAATTCTTCTGGTTCCCTGCCTCTTGGTAATTGGGTGGCCCAGTCAAAAAACCCAAGGGTGCAATTTTGCATACTGCCATTACATTTCCTTGTAACAGATAATCCTCCCATGCCACGCTGAGATACTAACAAATGCGCTTCTGAATCATTCAACAGAACACCTATTAAGCAGGTATGAAAAGGCTGATAGGGCTGAGCAAGAGAAACACAAAAGCTGCTCTGGTTAAGTTGGTGCATTAAAGTCACCCAAACGGTGGTCCCATGCCAGGCTGGTGGGACATCATGGGGTCTTCCGGGAATCCAGAACAGGTCGCACGCAACGAGCAGGACACCAACGAGGACCATTATCTGTAGAGACACAAGCATAACCCCTTCCCCAGGTTATCAAATCAAATGGCCCCTGCCATTGGCCTGTTGCCAAGTCCTTCATTTGGACTTTGGCACCTTTTTGAACTTGCGATTTTGAGAAAAGAGAAGAGAAATGTCGGAAGATAGGAGAAGTATCAAAGTCATCACTGTACTGTAAAAAGTTAAGAACATAAAGAACTTTGTCCAGACGTGCCTGTGGTGGTTCCCTCACCATTCCCCCTTTTTGTTTTTGAAGCATGCGCTTCAGTGTGCCATGAGCACGTTCAATAATAGCTTGGCCTGTTGGTGAGTGAGGAATACCGGTAAGATGTGTGACTCCCCACATATCAAGAAATGTTTTAACTTTCTTTGAGGTGTAAGCCGGACCATTATCCGTTTTTATTTGCTTTGGTACTCCTAAAATAGACAAGGATTTTTGGAAATGCCTAATGACATCTTTGCCTGTTTCTCCAGTGTGAGCTGTGGCAACCATGGCATGCGAATAAGTGTCAATAGTAACGTGAACATATTTTAGGCGTCCAAACTCATCTATGTGAGTGACATCAGTTTGCCAAATCTGTAAGGCTTGTAACCCACGTGGGTTGGTGCCAAAAAACACGGGTGCATGAGTTCCCTGACAATCAGGACAAGCTGCTACAATGGAACGCGCCTCAGAGTGAGACAGGTCAAATTGTCGTCACAATGCTCGGGATCCCTGATGAAAAAATTGATGCGACAAAACAGCTTGTTGTTTAACGTTAGGCACAGGGCTTAAAGCAAGGGCAGAAACAAGGGCATCAGCCCTGGCATTACCTTCTGTATAAAATCCGGGCAATGATGTATGACTACGAATATGTAGTATAAAATACGGTTCTTTGCGGTGCTGAATAGTTTTCCACAGTGTTAAAAAAACATCAAATAACAATGGATTGTGCGCCACCAAATTGGCAGCATATGCCGAATCTGTAATAATGTTGACGGGACCAGGGAATAAGGTAAAAGCTAAAGCTATTGCTCTCAATTCAGTTACTTGCGGGGAACTGTTTTGCAAAACTACTTGTGACTTCCATTGACCAGCATCCAGCCAAACAACTGCTGCTTTGCCCGTTTTTCCGGATCCATCCGTAAAAACAGTAGGACCCTGTACCGGTTCAGGTTGACTAAGCATTTTTTGTCCAAAAGGGACTTCTTTGGCAAACTTTAACAAGGGATGTGAGGGCAAATGATAAGAGATTTGGCCTGAGAACCCAGCCAAAGCAGCCTGTAGTTCATACTGATTTGCTAGGCACCATTCAAAATACCAGCTTTGTACGGGGAGTACAATAGTCATAGGGTCGCGCCCGGTTAATTCTAAACACCTCTTTCGAGTCTTGATAATAACATCAGCAATCAGTTCAAACAACGTGGGAGCAGTTTTACGTGACCGAAAAGGTAAAAATAACCACTCTAAAATATGTAAAGGGTCATGCCATTCAGGGTTCTATTGGACTATAGCACCAAAAGGCACTACGTTATCAATCAAAACAAAAAACTTGAACATTCTGGGAAAAATCGATCCGATCTATAAATTTATCATGCAATGCTCGTTCTACCAAGAGCAATGCTGCTTTTGCTTCTGGAGTTAAGGTCCTGGGTTCCAAGGGATCATGTGAATACTTTAAAAGTTCCAAAAGGGGTTGCAATTGTGAGTTGGTCAAGTCCAAATACGGCCTGATCCAATTCAAAGAGCCCATTAATTTTTACACATCATTAAGTGTTCGAATTTGCGCATCCAATTTTACTGGCTGAGGCATAACTTACGCATTTGTAACAATCATGCCTAAGTACTTCCATGGTTCTACGGGTTGAATTTTTTCAGGTGCTATGACCAGTCCAAACGGTTGCAAGCAATGAGAGGCCATTTTTTCCATTTCACTTAACCGGCTTTTGTCAGAGGCAGCTAACAAGATATCATCCATGTAATGGTAACAACAGTCTTCCGGAAATGCTTTCCGAACAGGTGACAATGCTTGTGCAACAAACCACTGACAAATTGTTGGCGAATTTTTCATGCCTTGGGGCAGAACTTTCCACTGAAATCTTTGTGAAGGTGCCTCATGATTGACAGAAGGCACAGAAAATGCAAATTTCTCTTTGTCTTGCTCTGCCAATGGTATTGTGAAAAAACAGTCTTTTAAGTCCATTACAATTATGTCCCACTCCAAGGGGATCATGGCTGGAGAGGGAAGACCTGGCTGTAAGGCTCCCATGGTAGTCATTACAGCATTTACCTGCCTTAGGTCATGTAAAAGTCGCCACTTGCCAGATTTCTTTTTAATGACAAACACTGGAGTATTCCAAGGGCTGTGAGGGGGTTCGATATGTCCCGCAGCTAATTGTTCTTGTACTAAATCCTGCAGGGCCTGTAATTTTTCACAATTCAGGGGCCACTGATCCACCCACACAGGTTTGTCAGTGAGCCAAGTCAAGGCAAGGGTGGGCTGTTGAACGCCCTGCAACACAGTGGCCCCCGTCAAAAATCCTTGGTAATTTTAACTCCCCACTGGGAAAGACAATCTCTACCCCATAAGTTCAACGGGGCGTATGTCACATAAGGTCGAATTGTAGCCATCTGGCCCTCTGGGTTATTAACAAGAACTGTATTAGCTGACATTACACTCTGAGCAGCACCACCCAAGCCAACCATCCCCATTCCCATGTTACCGACAGGCCAGGTGGATGGCCATGAGTGTTGAGATATAATAGTTACGTCCGCTCCGGTGTCCAAGAGTCCTGACAGTTGCACCGATGTTGGAGAATGTCCTTTCATTGTCACTGTACAAAGCAGCTGTGGCCGTTGAGAGGTAACTGTCTGAGACCAAAACACTTGAGGCAAGACAGTTGATCCAAAGCCTCCGTCTCTTCATTCTTTTTTCTCTGTATTGGGAACAGAACTCAAAAAAGGAACAAGTTGAGCAATTCGTGTCCCCTTTGGGATAGTCACAGGGGGATATGATGTTGAAACCACAGCACAAATTTGTCCAGTATAATCAGCGTCAATAACATCAACATGTACAATAATGCCATTGACTGTACTACTTGAGCGTCCGATTAGTAAAGCAGTTAATCCTCTTCCTATGGGGCCAAAGGCATCCATAGGAATTTTCATAACTTATTTAGTCACAATAGCTACTGTGTCGGCGGTGGATATATCCATCCCTGCTGATCCACTGGGTTTTTCAGTGAGGAGGTCGCAGAGGGGAAGGTTTGCTGACCCCCCCCGAGAAATGGGTTGGTGAGAGGCACTTGTGTCTGCGCACGTCCCCTCGCGGTCTTCTTCCCGTTTCCCGAGAGGTGCTGTCCATTCACGTGATATTTTGATCTGCATTGTTTTGCCAAATGGTCATCTTTTCCGCAACGATTGCAGGTCACTCCCTTTGTGTTAGCATTGGGACTATTTGTTTTCAATGGTTGTTGTGAACAATTACTTTTGAGGTGTCCTTCTTGACCACATTCATAACATTTTGGATCTGCTTTCTGTCCAATAACTCTGGTGAGAGCTGCCATGTTGTGTTCCACTGTACCAACTTTAGAGCAGGCGGAGACCATATCAGCAACAGAGGGATCTCCTGGCAAGGCTTCTATTATTTTTTGACAATCTTCATTCGCGTTATCTTTTGCTAACAGTTTAACTAACACCTGCTGCAGCCCTTCATCATTGACTTGCTTTTACAACTGCCGCAGCTACTTTTTCTACGAACTGTAAAAAGGGTTCCTTTGGTGGTTGTTGTATAGGAACATATTTCCGCCGCGGCTCGGCCATCTCCATGGGCTTTATCAATGCAGACATTGCAACCCGCTGAGTCTGTTCTAAAAATAGCGTAGGCCACTGTGCCTGAACTTGGGGATTAGCAAAAGCATTGGAAGGTCAATGGCATCCTGGGGTGTATTAGAAGTGGCGTGGTTAGCAGGTCGAGAGAGGTTCTCCTTCCCCTCTACTCTGCCCTGGTGAGTCCCCATCTGGAATATTGTGTCCAGTTCTGGGCCCCTCAGTTCAAGAAAGACAGGGAACTGCTGGAGAGAGTCCAGCACAGGGCAAGTAGGATGATTAAGGGAGTGGAGCATCTCCCTTATGAGAA
The DNA here is from genome assembly GCA_020746105.1 of Trogon surrucura. NCBI lineage: Eukaryota > Metazoa > Chordata > Aves > Trogoniformes > Trogonidae > Trogon > Trogon surrucura. Next base: position 65,410,511 of record CM036658.1, on the reverse strand, counting down.
AAGGCTGAGGGAGATGGGACTCTTTAGTTTGGAGAAGAGGAGACTGAGGGGTGACCTCATTAATGTTTACAAATATATCAAGGGTGAGTGTCACGAGGATGGAGCCAGGCTCTTCTCGGTGACAACCACTGATAGGACAAGGGGTAATGGGCTGAAACTGGAACATAAGAGGTTCCGCTTAAACTCGAGAAGAAACTTCTTCTCAGTGAGGGTGACGGAACACTGGAACAGGCTGCCCAGAGAGGTTGTGGAGTCGTCTTCTCTGGAGACATTCAAGACCTGCCTGGACACGTTCCTATGTAGCATTATCTAGGCGTTCCGTCTATGGCAGGGGGATTGGACTTGATGATCTTTCAAGGTCCCTTCCAATCCCTAACATTCTGTGATTCTGTGATTCTGTGATTAGTTCCCATTAATGCATCCAGTCCTGCTCCTTATCTTGGATCTCCCTGAGGCAGCTACATATTTTCTAGAGCTGTCTTTTGTGCCAGTTGTCTCCAGGTATAGTAAAAAACCAAAGACTGAATCGGCTGAAACAATACTTGTGCTAATTGCGCAATATCATATGGACACAACAAATCTGTATTGATTACTCATATAAGCTGCATTACCTCTGCAGAATTAATGTCAAAATTTGCTACCTTTGCCTGCAGATCTTGGACTACTTTCCAAGCAATGGGAGAGTGCTCATCGTGTTGCCCGGTGTTCGGTGCCTGTAGAAAAAGTAGCTGCGGCAGTTGTAAAAGCAAGTTGATGATGAAGGGCTGCAGCAGGTGTTAGTTAAACTGTTAGCAAAAGATAACGCGAATGAAGATTGTCAAAAAATAATAGAAGCCTTGCCAGGAGATCCCTCTGTTGCTGATATGGTCTCCGCCTGCTCTAAAGTTGGTACAGTGGAACACAACATGGCAGCTCTCACCAGAGTTATTGGACAGAAACCAAAATGTTGTGAATGTGGTCAAGAAGGACACCTCAAAAGTAATTGCTCACAACAACCATTGAAAACAAATAGTCCCAATGCTAACACAAAGGGAGTGACCTGCAATCGTTGCGGAAAAGATGACCATTTGGCAAAACAATGCAGATCAAAATATCACGTGAATGGACAGCACCTCTCGGGAAACGGGAAGAAGACCGCGAGGGGACGTGCGCAGACACAAGTGCCTCTCACCAACCCATTTCTCGGGGGGGGTCAGCAAACCTTCCCCTCTGCGACCTCCTCACTGAAAAAAACAGTGGATCAGCAGGGATGGATATATCCACCGCCGACACAGTAGCTATTGTGACTAAATAAGTTATGAAAATTCCTATGGATGCCTTTGGCCCCATAGGAAGAGGATTAACTGCTTTACTAATCGGACGCTCAAGTAGTACAGTCAATGGCATTATTGTACATGTTGATGTTATTGACGCTGATTATACTGGACAAATTTGTGCTGTGGTTTCAACATCATATCCCCCTGTGACTATCCCAAAGGGGACACGAATTGCTCAACTTGTTCCTTTTTTGAGTTCTGTTCCCAATACAGAGAAAAAAGAATGAAGAGACGGAGGCTTTGGATCAACTGTCTTGCCTCAAGTGTTTTGGTCTCAGACAGTTACCTCTCAACGGCCACAGCTGCTTTGTACAGTGACAATGAAAGGACATTCTCCAACATCGGTGCAACGGTCAGGACTCTTGGACACCGGAGCGGACGTAACTATTATATCTCAACACTCATGGCCATCCACCTGGCCTGTCGGTAACATGGGAATGGGGGTGGTTGGCTTGGGTGGTGCTACTCAGACTGTAATGTCAGTTAATACAGTTCTTGTTAATAACCCAGAGGGCCAGATGGCTACAATTCAGCCTTATGTGACATATGCCCCGTTGAACTTATGGGACAGAGATCGTCTTTCCCAGTGGGGAGTTAAAATTACCAAGGATTTTTGACAGGGGCCACTGTGTTGCAGGGCGTTCAACAGCCCACCCTTGCCTTGACTTGGTTCACTGACAAACCTGTGTGGGTGGATCAGTGGCCCCTGAATTGTGAAAAATTACAGGCCCTGCAGTATTTAGTACAAGAACAATTAGCTGCGGGACATATCGAACCCCCTCACAGTCCTTGGAATACTCCAGTGTTTGTCATTAAAAAGAAATCTGGCAAGTGGCGACTTTTACATGACCTAAGGCAGGTAAATGCTGTAATGACTACCATGGGAGCCTTACAGCCAGGTCTTCCCTCTCCAGCCATGATCTCCTTGGAGTGGGACATAATTGTAATGGACTTAAAAGACTGTTTTTTCACAATACCATTGGCAGAGCAAGACAAAGAGAAATTTGCATTTTCTGTGCCTTCTGTCAATCATGAGGCACCTTCACAAAGATTTCAGTGGAAAGTTCTGCCCCAAGGCATGAAAAATTCGCCAACAATTTGTCAGTGGTTTGTTGCACAAGCATTGTCACCTGTTTGGAAAGCATTTCCAGAAGACTATTATTACCATTATATGGGTGATATCTTGTTAGCTGCCTCTGACAAAAGCCGGTTAAGTGAAATGGAAAAAATGGCCACTCACTGCTTGCAACCGTTTGGACTGGTCATAGCACCTGAAAAAATTCAACCCGTAGAACCATGGAAGTTCTTAGGCATGATTGTTACAAATATGCAAGTTATGCCTCAACCAGTAACATTAGATGTGCTCATGGCACACTGAAGCGCATGCTTCTAAAAACAAAAAGGGGGAGTGGTGAGGGAACCACCACAGGCACGTCTGGACAAAGTTCTTTATGTTCTTAACTTTTTACAGCACAGTGATGACTTGGATACTTCTCCTATCTTCCGACATTTCTCTTCTCTTTTCTCGAAATTGCAAGCTCAAAAAGGTGCCAAAGTCCAAATGAAGGACTTAGTCACAGGCCAATGGCAGGGTCCATTTGATTTGATAACCTGGGGAAGGGGTTATGCTTGTGTCTCTACAGATAATGGTCCTCGTTGGTGTCCTGCTCGTTGCGTGCGGCCTGTTCTGGATTCCCAGAAGACCCCATGATATCCCACCGGCCTGGCATGGGACCAATGTTTGGGTGACTTTGATGCACCAACTTAACCAGAGCAGCTTTTGTGTTTCTCTTGCTCAGCCCTATCAGCCTTTTCATACTTGCTTAATAGGTGTTCCGTTGAATGATTCAGAAGCGCATTTGTTAGTATCTCAGCGTGGCACGGGAGGATTATCTGTTACAAGGAAATGTAATGGCAGTATGCAAAATTGCACCCTTGGGTTTTTTGACTGGGCCACCAAATTACCAAAAGGCAGGGAGCCGGAAGAATTAGAGATTTTGGGAACCTTGACCGCACGATCATGCTTGTATGTTAATAGCACTGGTTGACATGCCTCCAATGGGTTACCTCTGTGTCGTGGTTTAAGCCGAGTGACCGGCCAGGAGAGACAAAGAACCAGGTGGTCACTCTCTCACTCGCTCACCCCTGCCCGGAGTGAGGGGAAGAGCCCAGAGAGAGCAGTAGGCAGAGGCTCGTGGGGTTGAGAAAAAAACAGTTTGTTTTAATAGTGAACATAAAAGGTAACGATAACAATAATAGTGAAGTGACAGTAACGTTTAATCAGATATAACGCGAGTAACATGGAACGCGAATCTCACGACCCGGAACCCAGTGATGCACCCGGACCGAGAACCGGAAAGAGAGCGACCCCCACCCCGACCAGCTCCCTATATATACCCCGAGTATGATGTCACAATGGTATCTAATATCCCATCCCTTTGGCCTAGAGACTAGTTATCCCAGCTTTTTCAATTCTTGACTGAAAATTAACCCTATCCCTGCTGAACCCAGTACACCCTGACAGTGAACAGTGATACCGAAGTATCTGACGTTACACCTTTGTCCGCCTTTTGGCAGAATGCCTCTCAATGGTGTCAGCATGTTCCTGGAAACAAGAGCCATTCAGTAATGGGAATCGGATCTGCATCACGACTGCCAAAAGGGTTGTTCTTACTGTGTGGGGGAGAGAGCTTGGGCTGGCATACCAAACAGGGCTGTAGGAGGTCCTTGTACTTTTGGTCGCTTGGCCATGATGACACCATCTATGAAAATGCTAGCAAATCACAGTGATTTGTATGCCTTTTCTCGAGGGCGTGTGAAAAGATCAGCGACACTGCTGAAAAATTGTGATAGCAATGTGCAACTTTGGAATACTGCAGAACGTATTTTTGCTTCTATTTTTGCCCCTGGTGTAGCAGTTGCAAACACACTAACAACCTTAAATAAAATGGCTTGCTGGATAGAAAAGAATGCTAATTTAACCTCTGAAGTTTTCTTGCTTCTGGCACATGGGCATGGATGCAAAGAGTTTGACGGAATGTGTTGCGTGAATCTGGAAGATCATTCGGAATCCATCCACAAGAAAATACAAGATCTACGAATCATGACTCGTCAGATTCAAGAAGACATGGGGTTTTTGGAGATTGAAAAGTCGTTTGGGCAATGGGGTTTGTCAAGGTCTTTAATGTCTTTGGTTAAAATAGGATTTTTAATAGTGCTTGTGGTTGTAATCGTGCTCTTAATGCTACTCTGCCTGATCACTCTGATGCGAATGGCCCTGCATCAGACTGCTGAGGCAGCGTTTGTAGCTCAAAAACAAAAAGGGGGAATTGTGGGGGACAACAGCTGGACTGCTGAGAACCTGGCATTGGTTGAAGACATTGACCTTGACAAATTCCCAGTGTACCCTTGAGATGGGAAGTTGTGTGTACTGAGCTTGGACATCTTTGCGGAACCTTCTCTCTAAAGATCCGGAGTGATGAGCCCAGCCGGAAGCTGCTCAGTGTTAACCAATTAGAACCCGAACAACAAGTGTTTAACCTATAGGCAAAGGCCACGCTACCTTCTTCTACTACCTTCAACTATGTATAAAAGGCACACCCTTTGTATAATAAAAGAGGCATTTTTGAGTCACTATGATCACCACTCACATGTATCCTGTCCGTCTCTACAAAGACACTCTGAACCCTAAACCTAACCAGGACCCTGTACCTCAGGGTTCAGCCTGGTGTCATAACGGCTATGGCTTTCCGAAAATCAGAAAGATGTGGGTGGAGCACTGTTGGTGCAGTGCCATGCTCCCCTTGGAATGCCTTGTCCAGCCCAAGTGTCTCAGCAGCTTCAGGCTCTATGTCTAGCGGACTGATTCGTGGATTTTACCTTAAAAATTCCTTGTTATTTTTACAACTCCCCAGCATGGTCAGAAAAGAAAACCAGTTTTTGGTCCTATAGAATGTTGTAGAAGGCCGATATGTGTAGGGATTAGGAAATCTTGGGGAGTCGGGATGGCCTTATCTCTAACATATCTTTCAAGGAAATAGGGCATTTGCACCTCTTTTTAGTAGGTAGGGCATTCACACATCTTTCAAGGAGATAGGGCATTCGCACATGTTATTGAGAATTACTGGAAAGAATGCCTCCTACCTGGCATTCTGCAGGTCCGCACATAGAAAATGGTGTATGAATTGAGGGAAGGTAAAGGAAAGATTTCAACAAGAAGAAAAAGAAGAAAGGAGACAACGATGGGTGCATCCTGAACTCTGATTTGGCTGGACCATTGCAGGAACCTGGACCGGCGATCTCTCTCTCTCTCTCTCTTTCTCTCTCTTTTTCCCTTTTCCTCACTAAGGAATGCAAGGTCTATCATACTGTTTATTTGGTTTTATGCCTAAATTTCTTTCTTCTGATGGTTAAGTGTGATATTGTCTAACGTAATATTGTGTTTAGTGTCCTTTTTTATTCCTTGTTATTGCTACTTAGTTGTTGTATAGATGGTGTAGAGCTGTCTAGATAGGGCTTCGAACTAGGTTGGAAGGGGGAAGGGAATAAACCCCGACTCAAAACAGATGAGCCGGTGGGGGAGTATCCCAGGGTTAGGTGTAAAAGGCACAAACATTGGTAACAGATGCTCCATTAAATCTCTTAAGTGTCTGTATACCAATGCAAGAAGTATGGGGAATAAGCAGGGAGAATTAGAAATCTATGTGCAGCTGGAGAACTACGATCTTATTGCAATTACAGAGATGTGGTGGGACAGCCCACATAACTGGAATGTGGGCCTTGGTGGCTATGTCCTTTTTAGGAAAGACAGGCCAACAAGGCGAGATGCGGGAGTTGCTCTTTACATGAGTGAGAGACTGGAGTGTATCGACATCCATCCAGGAGCGGATGAGGAGCAAGTAGAGAGTTTGTGGGTAAGAATTAAGGGGCAGGCTAGCTTAGGTGATACTGTGGTGGGTGTCTACTACAGACCATCTGATCAGGAGGAGGAAGTTGATGAGGCCTTTTACAGGCAGCTGACAGCAGCCTCTCAGTCCCAGGCCCTGGTTCTCATGGGGGATTTCAATTACCCAGAGGTTTGCTGGAAGTCCCACACAGCCAGCCATCCTCAGTCCAGGAGGTTCCTCCAGTGCATCGATGATAATTTCTTGATGCAAATGGTGGATGAGCCAACCAGGAGAGGAGCACTGCTGGACCTTGTGTTCACCAAAAAGGAAGGTCTGGTTGAAGCAATGAAGGTTGAGGGTAATCTTGGCTGCAGCGACCATGAGATAGTGGAGTTCAGGATCCTGTGCAGAAGAAACAGAATACCAAGCAGGATCTCAACTCTGGACTTCAGAAGGGCCAACTTTGGCCTCTTCAAGCAATTGCTGGGGGAAACCCCTTGGGACAGGGAGCTGGAAGGTAAAGGGGCCCAAGGGAGTTGGTTGGCATTCAAGGACCACTTCTTCCAGGCTCAGGATCAGTGCATCCCATCAGGTAGGAAATCAAGAAAGAGATCCAGGAGACCTGCATGGTTAACCAGGGATCTGCTGGGCAGACTCAGGTGGAAAGGGAGGGTGTATAAATTGTGGAAGGAAGGGCTGGCCACTTGGGTGGAGTACAGGACAGCTGTCAGGAAATGTAGGGAGGCAATCAGAAAAGCTAAGGCCTCCTTGGAATTAAAACTTGCAAGGGAGGTCAAAGACAACAGAAAGGGCTTCTTCAAATACATTGCTGACAAAACTAACTCTAGAGGCAATGTAGGCCCTCTTGTGAATGAGGTTGGTGCCCTGGAGACAGAGGACAGAAAGAAGGCAGAGTTGTTGAATGCCTTCTTTGCCTCTGTCTACACTGCTGGAGACTGTCCTCAGGAACCTCAGTCCCCTGAGGCCCCAGAGGAAGTCAAGATAAAGGAGGAGTTTGCCCTGGTTGATGAGGACTGGGTTAAGGATCAATTTGAACACTTAAACCTCCATAAATCCATGGGTCCTAATGGGATGCACCCATGGGTGCTGAGGGAGCTGGCGGGAGTCATTGCTAGGCCACTCTCCATCATCTTTGGTAAGTCATGGGGAACAGGTGAGGTGCCTGAAGACTGGAGGACAGCGAATGTCACTCCAGTCTATGAGAAGGGCAGGAAGGATGACCCGGGTAACTACAGACCGGTCAGCCTCACTTCCAGCCCTGGAAAGGTGATGGAACGTCTTATCCTTGACGCTGTCTCTAGGCATATCAAGGGTAAAAAGGTTATTAGGAGCAGTCAGCATGGTTTTGCCAAGGGGAAGTCATGTTTGACCAACCTGATAGCCTTTTATGAAGACATAACCAGGTGGATGGATGACGGCCGTGCAGTGGATGTGGTCTATCTGGACATCAGCAAGGCATTTGACACCGTCTCCCACAGCATCCTCATAGGTAAACTGAGGAAGTGTGGTCTGGATGACCGAGTAGTGAGGTGGGTTGCTAATTGGTTGAAGGGAAGAAGCCAGAGAGTTGTGGTCAATGGGGCAGAGTCTGGCTGGATGCCTGTGTCTAGTGGGGTCCCTCAGGGGTCAGTGTTCGGGCCATTGCTTTCTAATATATTCATCAATGACCTGGACGAGGGATTAGAGAATGTTGTCAGCAAGTTTGCTGATGACACAAAACTGGGAGGAGTGGTTGACACACCAGCAGGCTGTGCAGCCATTCAGAGAGACTTAGACAGGCTGGAGGGCTGAGCGGGGAGAAATCTTATGTGGTTCAACAAGGGCAAGTGTAGAGTCTTGCACTTGGGAAAGAATAACCCCATGTGCCAATATAGGTTGGGGACTGCCCTGCTGGAGAGCAGTGCAGGGGAAAGGGACGTGGGGGTTCTAGTGGACAGCAGGATGACCATGAGCCAGCAATGTGCCCTCGTGACCAAAAAGAAGGCCAATGGCATCATGGGATGTATTAGAAGGGGAGTAGCTAGTAGGTTGAGAGAGGTCCTCCTGCCCCTCTCCTCTGCCCTGGTGAGGCCGCATCTGGAATATTGTGTCCAGTTCTGGACCCCTCAGCTCAAGAAGGACAGGGAGTTGCTTGAGAGAGTCCAGTGCAGAGCCACAAAGATGATTAAGGGAGTGGAACATCTCCCTTATGAGGAAAGGCTGAAGGAGCTGGGTCTCTTTAGCTTGGAGAAGAGGAGGCTGAGGGGTGACCTCATTAATGTTTATAAATATGTCAAGGGGGAGTGTCAGGAGGACGGATCCAGGCTCTTTCCAGCAGCGTCCATTGACAGGATAAGGGGAATAGGTGCAATCTGGAACATAGGAAGTTCCATAAAAATATGAGGAAAAACTTTTTCACAGTGAGGGTGACAGAGTACTGGAACAGGCTGCCCAGGGAGGTTGTGGAGTCTCCTTCTCTGGAGACATTCAAAACCCGCCTGGACGCGTTCCTGTGCGATCTGCTGTAGGTGATCCTGCTCTGGCAGGGGGTTGGACTAGATGATCTTTGAGGACCGTTCCAACCTCGAACATTCTGTGAATCTGTGATTCTCTAAGTTCATTGCTTATTTAGCCTTTTCCTGGATTTTTGTTATACTGTCTGCCGTATCGTGCTTTTAAATTGGTGTCTATTGTCATGAGTCCCATCTATAGACTGTGATAAATTAATAAATGTTTGTGTATGGGCCTTGAGATTTGTCTCACGATTGTCCACGCCGGTGGTGTATTATGAATCTGAAAGTCACTTGTCCCTCTCTCCTGGGTGGGATGTGACACTATGGATCTCTGAACCCGAACCCTAAACAGGACCCTGCACCACAAGGTCCAGTCTGATGTCTCTATGGCCATGACTCTCCCAAAATCAGAAATGGGTATGGAGCACTGTTGATGCAGTGCCATGCTCCCCTTGGAATGCCTTGTCCAACCCAAGTGTCTCTGCAGCTCCAGGCATTATGGCTCTCTGAACACTAACCCTAACCAGGACCATGCACCTCAGGGTCCAGCCTCCCGTCAAATTGGCTACGGCTGTCGGAAAATCAGAAAGCTATGGGTAGAGCACTGTTGGTGTAGTGTCGTGCTCCCCTTGGAATGCCTTGTCCAGTCCAAGTGTCTCTGCAGCTGCAGGCTCTATAGATCTCTGAACACTAACCCTAACCAGGACCCTGCAACTCAGTGTTTATCCTGATGTCTCTATGGCTATGGCTGTCCCACAATCAGAAAGTTGTGGGTGGAGCACTGTTGCTGTAATGCTGTGCTCCCCTTGAAATGCCTTGTCCAGCCCAAGTGTCTCTGCAGCTCCAGGCTCTATGGATCTCTGAACCCTTATCCTAACAAGGACCATGCACTTCAGGGTTCATCCTTAAGTCTCTATGGCCATGGCTGACCCAAAAAAAAAGGAAGGTGTGGGTGGAGCACTGTTGGTGCTTTGCCGCGCTCCACTTGGAATGCCTTGTACAGTCCAAGTGTCTCTGCAGCTCCAGGCTTCATGGATCTCTGAAATCTAACGCCTACAAGAACCCTGCACATCAGGGTTCCGTCTGATGTCATAATGGGTATTGATGGAAGGATTGTTGCTGGCCTTGCTGGCGCTGTAGCATTGCAGCCTGTGTTTGGGAAAATACCTTAGATCCTTTGATCCTTGAGGTCAGCCTGCCCTTGATGTGCCTCCCTGAAGCAAAACAAAGTCACGGATCATTAAGGTCAGTCTGCCCTTGTTTTGCTTCCTTGAAGCAAAACAAGGTTACAAATCTTTCTGGTTTGTCATTGAGAACAGAGGCACTGGACATCTGGAGATGCAACATCCTGATAGATTACGTGTAGATATATTAGATGTAACCGCACCAATCAGTAACTGTTGTAGTAGATAGAATGTAGTAATAACCAATGAGATAACAGAAAGTGTAATGTACTGAGAGTTGAAAGAGTATAAACGTTTGGTAGAAAAGAATAAAGTTGGATCTGTTTGTTCGCGCTCATATTGAGTCGTTACCTGCAGTTCCTGTTTCTCCAGCATGAGGCTCCCCGCATCTTGGTGACCCCGACGTGATACTGCGGAGCTGCCGTGCGACGAAGAGGAACGTAAGAAACCCGTGGCGGTTGCGACTGGGCGTTCGAGAGAGACGCGAGTGGCCACTGACGACCGGTGAGTCGGAGCTCACAATAAGAGCTGTTTTTAGTGCACGGGATGGGAAGCGCTGCATCAGCGATTGAAAAGGCGACCGTGGAAGTCATTTTACGTGTGGCTCAGAGAGCGGGGGAATCGCTGGATCGAACCCTGCTGACAAACTTATTATATTGGGCACGGTGCCATGGTTATTTAAATGACTCAACTGACGTTTTTAAAGATGCTGTGTGGAAGGAGGTGGGGCAAGATATTTGGGAAGCAGTACAGACAGGGAATAAGGAAGCGAAAGCAATAGCCCCGACATATCGCCAGTTACGATTACTGATAGAACGCATGGGAGCAGATGCTGAGGTAGAAGTTGCTGCTAAAACACTGTATACAGTTGCTGCTGAGAAATTGGCTACTCCGTCTTCAGATTCCTCAGTAAAAAACTCACAAGATAACCCTCTCCCGGTCGCAGCACCGGCGCACCGAGGTCCTTATGATGATCTCATCCCACCATGGGAGCCACCCGAACCCACTCTGCCCCCACCTCCCTCAGCTCCCCCTGGGGCTATTGATCCGGCGACAGTGCCGTTACCTGAAGATATGGAAGTAGATGAATCCCTAGAAATGTTGATTCAGAAACAGACAGACGTTATGACCAAGTTGTTAGAAGAAATGCAGCGATTGGATAAAGGGGCGCAGTCTAACATAATTCGAGAAAAATACCGTAAAGCTCATCAAGCTATAGTAGATGGACTCAAAAATTTTGAAAAGCAATTTGATAAGGCTGAATATTCTGGTCCTCGACGTAATCAGCGTGTTTGGGTGATTAACATGTTAAAAAACGGGGAATGGGACTATGAGTCAGCTAATCACTATTTAGAATCGAACGGAGAACCCCGACTAACAGAAACTGAGATAAGTGACATTCAGGCATATCTTAAGCCTAATCCACCTAAAAAAACTCGCCTCCTTAGTATACTCTCTAAGAGAGGAGGAAAAGTAAAGGAGCGAGACGTATTAGCCCCATGGGCTCGGAAACGGGAGAAAATGAACGACCCGCCATTAATCTTTAGTTCCACGGAATGGCGTGAAGTAGGAGACTTTTTGTGGGACTGTACTCTAGAGGGAGGAAAAGAAGGAAAAGAAGCGAAAGAACTAGGAACAGTTTGGAAAACCGTAATACGCACTCTAGAAATCATGCAAGCAGAAAAGAAAGTTGCTGCGGCAGCGATCGAAGCGTTGGGGGGAGGGCAGGAAAGGAAAAAGGCAAAGGAAGAAACTCCCTGCTCCTCCCGACTGGGTCGAAAGAAAAAAAAAAAAAAAAAAAAAAGGAGAAACCGCACTGCGTTGCAGAATTAAGACTTTCGTCCTTGAGCTGAGCTCTTTTCTAAACAAGTGCATAACTCTTGCTTGCTAATTATGAAAAGAGACCCTGGCCAGCCAGGTACAGCTCATGTTGAGAGCTTGTCCGTGAGAATGAAGATAAGACGCTTCTTGTACACCAGATGCGCATGGGAGTGAACGGGAGAGTATGATCAAAACAGACCTGGGAAATTCTGCTCTCCCTGTGTGATAACAGAGTGACTGAAGTAATACTTGAGCTAATAAGAAAAAAAAAAAAAAAAAAAGGAAAAAAAAAAAAAGGGGAGGGGGGGAAGAAAAGAAGGAAGATCAGGATGAACCCCTGAAAGAGATGCTGAACAAACTCGCTGAATTATCAACTAGACAGCAAGAAATAGAAGAAACCCTTAAACCAGTTCAGCTCCCCCATTACCATCAGCTCCCTCACTCAAGCCTGATTTTCAAGCTTGAACCATAAAGGATCCTTTGCAACAGCGATGGAGCGGTGTCATCAGAGACATTATAATAGAGGGAGATTGGGAAGCAGCCAGTTCGATTGCGTGTCCTGTTATTATTAATAACAGACAAGGGACTTTCAGAAAAAGGAAAGGGGCTGTCAAAATCTGGTTCGCAGCTGTGTCAAAATAAGGGTCAGATGAACTCTCTTGTTCCACTCAATTATCGACCCCCACCCTATTCACCCCCTCCCTTATCTTCTCCACAGGTTTGTCCAGCACCGCCTTCTGTTACTAGGGTTCAGATTTCCTTGACAGATATTTTAACCGATCGTAATGAGCATGGTTTCCTTAACACTGACTTTTTTCCTCAGGTAGTTAAAGCTATGTCAGTAGTTATGCATACGCGGCCGGACGGGACTCAGGCACCAGACCGTCAACAGATTTCTTATAGCACGCTGAAAGAGTTGCGGCGTACGGTTGCTGAATCGGGTATTCAATCATCCTGTACTGAAAATTTAATAGAGACAATGAAAGAGGCTTTTCTTATGGTTCCTCATGATTGGAAGGTGATATTTAAGTTGATTTTAACACCCAGCCAGTATACAATTTGGTATGTAGAATACAGGGAATTATGTATGTCCCATACTACAGTAGCTCAAAATAATAATGCTCCAATTAACCCGGATCAACTGTTGGGGGAGGGTCAGTTTGCGAATCCACAGCTTCAAGCTCATCTTACTACAGAACTTTTACAGCTCACTGCACAATTAGCAACAAAAGCTTTTAAAAAGATTCCTGACATGAAAAAATCAAGCAAACCTTTTGGCACTATCAGACAAGCTAACCATGAACCCTACCTTCAATTTATTGATAAATTACAACGAGCTATTGAAAGACAGGTAGACATACCAGCGGCAGCAGATGCATTATTACTGCAGCTTGCTGTGGAGAATGCTAACGCGGGCTGTAAAAGAATTCTGGAGATGCTGAGATCTAACAAAACAGCTACCGTTCTGTAAATATTGTTGCTGATTCGCATTATGTGTATGGCCTTTTGTGCAGAATTGAGTTTGCCTTTTTAAAACATGTTTCTAATCGTGTTCTCTTTATGTTGTTTCAGAAATTAGGCTTACTTTGTAGTAATCGGATACACCAATACTTGGGACACAGATTCGTTCTCATTCTAATCTACCTGGCCCGTTAGTCTAAGGTAATGCTCGGGCCGATTCTCTGGCTGCTATGACTGCTGTTCCTGATGTATTAGGACAGGCTAGACTTTCGCATACTTTTTATCATCAAAATAGTAAGGTTTTATCCAAAGAGTTTAACATAACATCACGACAAGCTCAAGATGTTATTTTGTCATGTCCAGATTGTCAAGCGGTCACACCACTGAACTCTAATATAACAGCAGTCCCTCGTGGTCTTGCTCCCAATGACGTATGGCAAATGGATGTTACACATATAGTTGAATTTGGTAAATTGAAATATGTGCATGTAACTGTAGATACCTTCTGATCTTTTATTGTTGCCACAGAGCACAGTGGTGAAAAGTTTAGAGATGTTCGACTGCATTTGCTACGTGCTATTGCCACATTAGGAGTGTGTTTTGGTTTGGCCTGGCTGGATTTCGGCGGCGGGGGGGGAGCTGCAGGGTGGCTTCTGTAAGAAGCTGCTAGAAGCTCCCCAAGATTGATAGAGCCAATGCCAGCCGGCTACAAAGAGGGACCCGCCGCTGGCCAAGGCTGAGCCTATCAGTAAGGTGATAGCAGAGGAACGCCTCTGTGAAAAACATATTTAAGAACGGGAAAAAGAACTGCGCCATTAACAGCTGGCACAGAGATGGAGGAGTGAGAGTCTGTGCAGACACCAAGGTCAGTGAAGAAGGAGGAGGGGGGAGGATGAGCTCCAGGCGCCGGAGCAGAAGGAATCCCCTGGGTCTGTGGTGAAGACCATGGTGAAGCGGGTTGTCCCCCTGCAGCCCATGGGCGAGGTGCAGAGGTCCACCGTGAGGATCACCGCGTAGATGTCCACCGAGGACTCCATGCTGTGTGGGTGGATGCCTGAAAGGGGACTGTAGCCCGTGAGAAGCCCGTGTCAGAGCAAGTCGCTGCCGGAGCCTGTAGCCCGTGGAAGAGAGGAATGCCCACGCTGGAGCAGGTTGGCCGGTGGGACTTTTGGGACGCTGCGGGTGGCTCACGCTGGAGCAGTTTCCCCTGAAGGACTGCGCCTCAGACTCACGAGGGGTGGGCTGCCCCTCGTGAGGTGTCTCCCGTTGGGCAGTTTGTGATGAATTGCCCTTCGTGGGACGACTCACGCGGAGAAGAGAGCATGAAGCTTGTCTCCCGTGAGAGGGACCCCACGGTGGCCCTGGGGAAGAGTGAAGAGTCCTCCCCCGGAGTGAAGAAGCGGTGGAACCAACGTCGGATCAACTGACCTCAGCCCCCATTCCCTGTCCCCCTGCGCCGCTCGGGGGGAGGAGGTGGAGAAACCGGGATTGATGTTGGGCCCGGGAAGAAGGGAGGGATGGGGGGAAGGTGTTCTGTTTATGATTTGTTTGCTCTTTCTTACTTCTCACTACTCCTCTCTGATTAGTTCTTTTAATAAATGTACCTAATTTCCCCAAAACTGAGTCTGTTTTGCCCGGGACGGTAAATGAGGGTGATCTCCCTGTCCTTATCTCAAACCCTGAGCCCTTGGAGATATTTTCTCCCCCTGTTCAGCAGTGAAGGGGGGAGTGAGTGAGCGGCTGTGTGGGTACCTGGCGGCCGGCCAGGGTCAACCCACGACAGAGTGCCATCAAAGATAAAAACAGATAATGGTCCAGTTTATGTTTCTAATAATTTTAAAGTATTTTTGCAGGAATGGGGAATATCCCATGTGACCGGGATACCTTATTCACCAACGGGACAGAGCATTGTGGAAAGAGCACATCTCACACTGAAAAGAGTGTTACAGAAACAGAGAAGCACTGTTGTCGGAATGTCTCCACACGAGAAGTTGTCTAAAGCAACATATGTGTTAAATTTTCTGAATATATCCAGTTTTGATATGTTAACTCCTCATCTGAGATCTCAGAAGGAAAAACAGAAAGACTTGCCAAAGCCTAATGTACTGTATAAGGACATTCATACTAATGAATGGAAAGGTCCGGTACCTCTGTTGACGTGGGGAAGAGGTTACGGCTGTGTTTCTTTATCCACAGGACCTTACTGGCTGCCAGTGAAACGAATTAAGCCATTTAATGACCATGATTTGGTTCCTATCCCGCATGATGTGGCCGTGCAGCATCCTGTTACTTCAGCAGCGTAGCAGCAACACGACCGTGCACTGGGCCTGCCTGTTGAACCCCTTTGTTTCACCCAGTGACATGATGGGACTCTGAGGTACCAATTACCAACGATGACATGGATTGGACTGGCAGAAGATGCTTACGACTGATGGCAGAGCAATTATGGGAAAATGTGACTGTTCTCAATGTTACCTGTTGTATTAATATGTATCCTCTTTGTGTGACTAACAATGAAGCTTATATTGGTTGTGTAAGACTGTCTAATCAAAGCCATATAATAGGTGTTAAGGTTTATGGTATTAACCAGCAGAGTGATCTTTCTTTAGCTAAAAGCAAGACGGGGAAACCAGCTGCCTTTTGCTTTGTTAGAAGTGTGTGATTAAGGATCAAATTGATAGGGAGACTCCCTTGCATTCTTCCTTCAGCCCTGGCCAAGCTGTGAGAAGAATTCAACGGAGCAAACAACACCAGATGTTCCCGCATTCAACGTTATGTAAGGTTGTTTATTTAATAGTATAAATGCTGGACCCTCTTGCAGCGACTTCGGAAACCTCACCTACGGGTGGACGCACTGCGTAGGACTTCCCAATTGTCGGGAGGGTTCTCCAGAAACCTCGCTGCAACAGGGGCTCCCCAGTGACTGCGGGTCTGGATGATTTAAGATAAAGGGTGTGAGGAAGTTCAAGGGATGTGCTGTTTTAACCTGTCGGATCATAGTGACTCGATTCACAAACAACTATATTGGCTTCAACAACATACACAAAAAATTACTGTAGGCCATAATCCTTTTGATGACTGGCTTTTGTCTTTTAGAATTTCTGCCTGGCTTAAAGATGGAATTAAGATGGTTATAATTATTATTGTTATCGTATTGATTGTAGTTTGTATGGGACCTTGCATCATCCAGTGCTTCTCTGCTCAGATCAGAAGGCTAGCTGATGCTGTGTTTGATAAAAGAGGGGGAGATGTTGCTGGCCTTGCTGGCGCTGTAGCATTGCAGCCTGTGTTTGGGAAAATACCTTAGATCCTTTGATCCTTGAGGTCAGCCTGCCCTTGAAGCAAAACAAGGTTACAAATCTTTCTGGTTTGTCATTGAGAACAGAGGCACTGGACATCTGGAGATGCAACATCCTGATAGATTACGTGTAGGTATATTAGATGTAACCGCACCAATCAGTAACTGTTGTAGTAGATAGAATGTAGTAATAACCAATGAGATAACAGAAAGTGTAATGTACTGAGAGTTGAAAGAGTATAAACGTTTGGTAGAAAAGAATAAAGTTGAATCTGTTTGTTCGCGCTCACATTGAGTCGTTGCCTGCAGTTCCTGTTTCTCCAGCATGAGGCTCCCCGCAAAGGATTATAGATAAAATTAGCTGATGATTGTATTCAAACACAGGTAGACATACTGATTAATTACATGGATTGTTAAGCTATTCTTTGATAGTAGTTGAGCATTGTAGAAACCCATTGGAGCAGTTCAAGACCAGTTGATACCAGCTCCACGGTTTGGATGGAAGCTGAAAGATGATTGAGTCTGCGCAAGGAGCTAAAGGTGAAAAGTGCATAGAGAGGAAGACTACCAGCCTTCTTGTAGAAGACCCCCAACGACCACCACCAAGAGGCACTACGCAGGCGCAGACAGGAGGAGATTATTGAAATGACTCATTTTAATATGAAGCAGGACAGGTTATGCATATCACAGAATCACAGAATGTTAGGGATTGGAAGGGACCTCGAAAGATCATCAAGTCCAATCCCTCTGCTTGAGCAGAAACGCCCAAATAATGCTACATAGGAACGTGTCCAGGCGGGTCTTGAATGTCTCCAGAGAAGGAGACTCCAGAACCTCCCTGGGCAACCTGTTCCAGTGCTCCGTCACCCTCACTGTGAAGAAGTTTCTTCTCAAGTTTAAGGGAAAGCAATGGGGCATACACAAATTCTTGTATATGCCCAACTCACCAAAGGCCCTTTTGGGAAGGGATTTATTGGAACAGTTGGGTGCGAAAATTACATTTAAAAGTGAGGAAATTACTCTGGAGGTAAAGGACAAACAGTACATCCAGATACCGAGTCTATTTTTAACTAGTTTTCCCTCAGAGGGAAGGATTGCTGAGGAAATTCTGGACCAAGTATATCCTGGGGTTTGGGTTACTGATGTACCTGGAAAAGCAAAAAATGCTCCACCTGTTGAAGTTAGACTTAAGGAGGGTAGAAAGCCGGTAAGAATTAAACAATATCCCTTGAAGAAGGAAGACAGGGAAGGAATTCGGCCAGTCATAGAGAAGTTTTTACAGTTAGGATTAGTAAAGGAATGTGAGTTTTTTGGTTTTTTTTCCAACATTCTCCCAGCAGTAGGTTGGGCGTGAGCAACATCTTGGGGGTGGATACAGCCGGGCCAGCTGACCCAAATTGACCAAAGGGGTATTCCATACCATATGACATCAGCCTGCCGATGGGAAGTAGAGAATATTTTTTGTTCTGTTTTGCTTTGCTTCCACACGCGGCACTTGCAATTGCAATATTAAACTGCTTTTTTATCTTTACCCACGGGCTTCTTGTTACATCTCACCTCTCCCCTGTCCATCTAAAAAAAAGGGAGTGATAGAGCGGCTTTAGTGAGCTCCTGACCTCCAGCCAGGGCCAAACCACCACGGCCCTTTTTGGCGCCCAACGTGGGGCAGGATAACAGCAGTTTTCCTCAAGCTTGCTATAGCTAGAGCAGTTATTAAGCAGCAAGCTCCTGTGTGGGACACGGAGTTTGCTTGTAGCGTTTGCTTATCATTTGGTTTAGCTTTGCTTAAGAACATGTTAAGACAAACAATGAATATGTGTTTTTTCCTAGTAATTACGGCCGTGCTGCACGGCTGGAGCTATCTTTTGGATAGAGTAAAGGAATATATCCCCCCTCTGTCTACATGAGATTGATGTAAACGGCTTTATTATGGAGGCTCCCAGGGTCCTTGTCCACCCTTGCGTAAGCTCTATGGTATTACTAGTTAATGTTATTGGTATACTATGGGCTTTGTGGAATCTCTTTCCATCCTGGCATAAGAGGAGACAATCTTTGTGTGAGGACATACTGAAGTGTGCCTTGAAACGGCCAGTCCCTGGGTGGCAGGGTGTGTGGAAGGACTTGGGCTACTAAAGTGGGTGCTCTTATATGTATGTTCTGTAATTACTATAAAAATCCCGTTTATGAGATTTCTCCTGTTACGAGTTAAATTTGCTGCTTTTTTTTTTTCAGTTTACTAAACGTGAACCAGAAGATACAAAGAGTGCAGATTCTGACAGAGATGTATTTAATGAGAAACCTTCCAAAGAAGAGGTCATGGCAGCCACTCAGGTAGAAGGTCCCAAAAGAGTTTCAGACAGTGCAATCATCCACACAAGCATGGGAGATATTCATATCAAGCTTTTTCCTGTTGAGTATGTATTTTGTAGTTCTTCTGTTACTTCATTTTTCTTTCTGTGGTTTTTGATGGAAATATCCAAGATTTCTATTTCAGGATAGGAATATTTTTTTCTCCTTTTTTTTCCTGCTTTGTTTCTCCACAGTTTCATAATACGTCAGACTACAAAGGTAACTTGTGACAAAGAAAGTAGGGTAAAACTAGGTGTAAATAGTAGTTTGGCAACACAGGTTTTTTAAGATTTTTGCTTTTATTCAACATAACTATATTAATATATTATATATATTATAATTAATGTTTCAAGATTTTTGCTTTTATTTAATTAGTGACTTAAGCAGTTTATTCCTTTCTTAAATTTTGTTATTTTTCTAAACTGTGGATAGGTCATGATGCTCTTCTGTGTGAGTCACATGTTCTTGTAAGGCAGTGCAGTTTGATTACATCTTGAAAAAGAATGATGGTGTTGGCAGCAGCAATAGATTTGGCAGTAGGTCTGTGTAAGCCAGACAACAAGTAGTTTGCAACCTCCAGTTGTGGCCATTATACTACATTTTGTGCTGTTGCAGCTCTTTCAAGAGCAACATAAAATTTATACCAGTGTATAATGTTAGTGCTGTGTGTATCCCTAACCACGCATACAACTGAAAAAGTTTTATGCGTAACATTAGCGTAAAAATGTTAGCATTTCTTCTGTGTGAGGCTAATATATGCAAAGGGGTTGTTACAAAACAGTAAATTTATATATATTGCCATACATTGAAACTTAAACCATTTAAGTATAGTCCATGTAGATCATGTTTTGTCATAAGCACAGGTCAGGCAACACAACCTCAATTCTACCCTGTAGGACTGGTGGTCTTCTATTGCTTCTTTCACCCGTGGCTTCTTGCATCAAGCCCTAGTTTGCATGCATGCCATTGCTAGGTGCTTCACTGCAATGTTTTGTATGCAATTTTAAATTAAATACAGTATTACCAGGCTTAGTTATTGTTAGGCTTGTCTGTCCTTTTTCTGGTGTTTCCTCCCAGCTGAGCTTTGAATTTAAAATCTCTTTAAGATGAACGTGATTAAAAATTTTAAGAAGAGAGTATAGGATGTGGCTTTGTATATGCTCTTTAAATCTTCAGCCACGTGCTTGTGGAATCAAGTTGTGAATGGTGATGTATTGCTCAGCAGGAACTGGAGCTATCATCTTGTCTCTGTTCCACTAGTTATGTCACAGGCACTCTGTTTCACAAGATGGTTTAGGATATCACTAAGGCCAGGCTGATGTTCTTTCTCACAGCTGAAGTAATTCTCCAGCTATGGACTCAACCTGGCTATTTTCTTCTTTACTGGGAAAATGTGTGTGACTGTGTAAACCTGTCAATGTAGATCTACCCTGGGTAATAACCCATTTTACAAAACCAGTGGAAGAACTGTCACAATGAATTTTCACTCTGGTAGCAAATGTCCCAGATGTAAAAAAAAAAAATCACAAAAGGGAAGCTGTTGGTTGGTTTGTTTTTTTTTCCCTTTTTATTCCATCAACTGTAATAATCCACCTCTCACCCTGCTTCCAATCAATGTTAGTGGATAGCTTCAGAGGAAGATAACTGACTGCTGACTGCAAGCTCTTTCATAGAATCATAGAACAGTTCAGGTAGGAAAAGACCCTTGGGAAAAATATTTAATATTAAACATGAAATTTTTAGGTTTTACTTCTCATGTGCAACACTAGACACCTTACATAACTTAATAGAATTATAGCAGTAAAAGAGTGAACAATTTTCTGCGCAGGGAGCATATGCTTCTTAATTGATTTTGTAAATAAACTGTGTAAGCAGAAAGCTAAGGAAGGAGCTGTCTAATCAGTGGTGCCCTGAGCTAGGTTTTATGGAAATTATTTGGTTTGTGACTATCCTGGTTAAACCCTGGACAGCAATGAAGCCCCGACACAGCCCCTCACACACTCGCATCCCCATGGGATGGGGGGAAAAAGAATCAGAGGGGGCAAAAGTGAGAAAACCCATGGGTTGAGATAAAGGTAGTTTCATAGGTAAAGCCAAAGCTGTGCACTCAAGCAAAGCAAGGAATTCGTTCACCACTTCTGTGGTCAGGCTGGTGTTGAGCCACCTCCAGGAAAGCAGGGCTCTGTCATGTGCAATCATGTCTTTGGGAGACAAATGCCATCTCTCTGAACATCTCCCCCTTCCTCCTCCTTCCCCCAGCTTTGTATGCCGAGCATGGTGTCGTATGGTCTGGGTGGGACGTCCCTTGGGTCAGCTGTCCCAGCTGTGTCTCCTACCAACTTGTTGGGTACCTTCAGTCTCCTGTGGGTTGAAGAGCAGAAGGGGTCTTGACTCTGTGTGAGCTCTGCTCACCAATGGCTAAAATATCGCTGTGTTACCAGCACTGCGGCTGCTGTCGTGTGTAATTGTGCAGCTTCGTACTCTCAAGTTCTTTTTGCTTCCATCTCTGGTTTAGAGGATATGGGGATTTGATGTTTTCTCTTATTTGGTGAAAGCCCTTAGCACAACAGGGTCTTAGTCTCAGCTGACATCTTCATGGCCTTTCCATGAAAAGCCAAGATCAGGACTCGATAGTCTTTGTGACTATTAAGCGGGTATTCTTTATTACAGTGCCGGGTGCGAGGGGGTCTCTCCTCAAAGCTTGCACACCGTTTTGACAAGCTGACGAATATTTATTACACAAAAGCCTACGTATTCTTGAGTGTAGGCTGGGTTAGTTCTAAGATAAGTGTGGTGGACCTCCTCCTCTTGTGGCATGCCCAGTGCTGTCTGTTGGTCGTGGGCCAGGGTCTTCTGGAGGGTTTGCAGTCCTCCTCCTCATCACCAGGTTCTTCTGGTGAGCTATAGCCTGTACTCCCTTGTTCTTGCTGACAAGCAAGGTCTGCAGTCTTGGGGCACCCTGTGCCTCTTCATCTCACAGTAGCCTTGCATTCCGATCTCTGAGATAAGTCCCACTCAGAGCATCACAATGTGCGTATGGACCCATCTCACAATGCAACTGTTACCTAGTTCATTGCTGCTGTTTGTTAGAGGGCTTTTAGCTAGGAAATTTCCATCAGGCCCTTCTAGACAAGAAATTTCGTGTTATCGTGTCTATATGTATGCTAGCAGTTCCTGTTATCTGAGTGGTCTTGCAACAAAAGATTCTAAACTACTTGCAGTGTTAGTGGGCTTGACTATATGTTTACATTTTGCTAAACTATTCACTGCATTGGCAATGTCTGACTAAATGTTTTTACTTCACTGTATCACCACTATACAATTAAGTATTTATTGTAGCCTGCATTTTCTGTTACACGATTTTAGGTGCCCTAAAACAGTGGAAAACTTCTGTGTGCACAGCAGAAATGGTTATTGCAATGGACACACATTTCATCGTATCATCAAGGTAACTTGTAAAACATTTTTTGTTGGTTTAAATAATGTACCTTTGTGGCCAGTCCTCCCTGTTAGCCCTTTCATTTCCCTTTTCAACAAAGGATTCCTGGAGTGGCTTCAGAGTTCACTGTAAAGTCTGAAAAACTCAGGTTCTGAACAGCTTTATCACTTAGTGAAGTTGTTCAATAGTTGTTTTGCAACTGACAAGGCGGAAGAAATATGAAAATTGAGAGGTCAATTCAGCAATCCTGCTTGACTCAAGAATGTTTTGTGTCAGAAGGAGTTGCTTGTAAGATTTCTTTGTTCTCTTGCACCAGAGTCAAGCTGATACAGTCTGAAGTTTTTGCAGAAGGTACAAGTAGTCAGGTTTCTGTCTTTCACTAGCAGGAATGCTTTTTTTTTTTTTTCCCCCACCACAAGTACTTGATTATAACTTAAAGAAGCTCTGAATGCTTTGTCCCTGTGCACAGTTTCTTAAAACTTGAGTTTTGTTGCAAGGTTTGAACTAAGTTGGGGTGGGAAAAAAAAAAAAAGTCACCTGGCATAAACCACTTCTGCTAATTTTTCTATGTGATGATGTAATAACATTTAATTTCTATGCAGGGTTTCATGATTCAGACTGGTGACCCAACTGGTACAGGAATGGGAGGTGAAAGTATTTGGGGAGGAGAATTTGAAGATGAGTTTCATTCAACTTTACGACATGATAGACCGTACACACTCAGCATGGCTAATGCAGGACCAAATACCAATGGACCTCAGTTTTTCATAACAGTAGTGCCAACTGTAAGTAATATTAAAAGCTCAATTTAAGGCCCGAAATGCTAGCTGGATAGTAAAAATACTTTTTTTTCAGATGGAAAAAGGGGCAGACTAATACTATCTAAATTTCTTATTTTGCAAATAAATGCTGCACACAATGATTTACATGGTGTAGTCTTCACTGAAACTGTCCTTTAATTGTCAGCTGTGATCAAGAGGCCTTTTGCCTTTAGCTGGAATAAGGGCAGTATCAAATTCTTAGCGCATCAGGCATTTTTGCAATTGTACTTTATATTAACATACAGTTTCAACTTGATGGAAATCAAGCTCTTGCTTAGATTTTAAGATTTGAGATATGCTGCCAGGAGGACTCCTTAATATCGCCTAATTATAGATATGCAGAGAAGCCAATATTCAGGTTTGAAGACTTTCTGTGATCTGTGTACAATTTCAGAACCAAAAAACCTAATTTTGGTATGTGAATCAAATAGATACAAAACAAATCCTTGAAGGTAATACAGAAACTGCATTGCTAGAAACTAACCTCTATAATACTTTAAGAAAACAATTGAAAAGGGGAGTTTAAATGCATATGAATGTGTATTAGCTGCACTCTAATATTTTACAGGCTAATATTTAAGTGCTGTTAAATTTTTTTTTGTAGTTCAAACATACATAATGTGTCCATATTCACTTACTCTTGATCAATATCTTTCTGGTTTAGTACTTAACCTACATGCTACTTTACATTTTAACATATTTTCTTTCTCTTCCCATGCCCTCAACCAGCCATGGCTAGACAACAAGCACAGCGTCTTTGGACGGGTGACTAAAGGAATGGAAGTTGTTCAAAGAATCTCAAATGTAAAAGTGAATCCCAAAACTGACAAACCCTATGAGGATATCAGCATCATTAACATCACTGCGAAGTAAGTGAGGAGTTGAAGATTCCAGATTAAGAAGAAAAAAAAAAGGCAAACAAAAGTCAGCATCGTGGGACCCAAAAAGAACATTTGTCATAGAATCATAGAATTGTCAGGGTTGGAAGGGACCTTAAAGATCATCTAGTTCCAACCCCCTGCCATGGGCAGGGACATCCCCCACTAGACCAGGCTGCTCAGAGCCCCATCCAGCCTGGCCTTAAAAACTTCCAGGGATGGGGCTTCCACCACCTCTCTGGGCAACCTGTGCCGGTGTCTCGCCACCCTCATGGGGAAGAACTTCTTTGTAAGGTACAGTCTGAATTGATCCTTCTCTTTTTTACTAATTCCTGGATCTGAGAAGTGCCAGGACAGAGCACTTACGAATTCTACTATTTTTAATGTACCTCAAGTGCCCCAAGTCTGTATTTTTGGGAACTTTGTATTTTAAAGTAAAAACATTTGCATGTTTCTTACAGACTCTGTTTTTATTGCATTTCTTCTATGCAAAACTGAGGATAAAAGCCCACACCATTTCTCCTGCAAGCATTTGCAAAATAGGATCAGGGTATAGTCTGTAACTTTTTTTATGCTGATTTGCATATTTCAAATCTAATTAATCCTTTTCACAATACTGAAGTCTTTGACCTCTGTCATCTAAAAATGCTTGTGTACATGTTTACTGTGTCCCAGAACAATGGTCACCACTTGGAAAGCCAGTGCAGAGAGAGGCCTGTGCAAACTGTTGGCATTGCCAGTGCTGTTTCACTCCCTAGGCTAAAATAATGAGGAAACAATGAAGTGTGTTTCTGGCTTCATTTTTACTCAAAGTCCTACACACTTGGTTCAAAATAAATGACAGCAGTCACCTCAACTAAGCTTGTATCAGGTGTTTCTGAAGCAGCCCTCAAAGCTCAGATAACTTCTCAAGCTGTTATTACTACAGGGGATAATTAAGTCTACTCTGATACAGAAACATTCACATAACACCACTGCACTCATATGGGACTAGGGAGTTTACACTTCTGGTACCTTCATTCATGAAATGAGATGTGATGCATGGTGTTTTGGTTTGGCCTGGCTGGATTTCGGCGGCAGGGGGGGAGTTGCAGGGTGGCTTCTGTAAGAAGCTGCTAGAAGCTCCCCAAGATTGATAGAGCCAATGCCAGCTGGCTACAAAGAGGGACCCGCCGCTGGCCAAGGCTGAGCCTATCAGTAAGGTGATAGCAGAGGAACACCTCTGTGAAAAACATATTTAAGAACGGGAAAAAGAACTGTGCCATAACAGCTGGCACAGAGATGGAGGAGTGAGAGTCTGTGCAGACACCAAGGTCAGTGAAGAAGGAGGGGGGGGGTTGAGCTCCAGGTGTCGGAGCAGAAGGAGTCCCCTGGGTCTGTGGTGAAGACCATGGTGAAGCAGGTTGTCCCCCTGCAGCCCATGGGCGAGGTGCAGAAGTCCACCGTGAGGATCACCGCGTAGATGTCCACCGAGGACTCCATGCTGTGTGGGTGGATGCCTGAAAGGGGACTGTAGCCCGTGGGAAGCCCGCATCAGAGCAAGTCGCTGCCGGAGCCTGTAGCCCGTGGAAGAGAGGAATGCCCACGCTGGAGCAGGTTGGCCGGTGGGACTTTTGGGACGCTGCGGGTGGCTCACGCTGGAGCAGTTTCCCCTGAAGGACTGCGCCTCAGACTCACGAGGGGTGGGCTGCCCCTCGTGAGGTGTCTCCCATTGGGCAGTTTGCGATGAATTGCCCTTCGTGGGACGACTCACGCTGGAGAAGAGAGCATGAAGCTTGTCTCCCGTGAGAGGGACCCCACAGTGGCCCTGGGGAAGAGTGAAGAGTCCTTCCCCGGAGTGAAGAAGCGGTGGAACCAACGTCGGATGAACTGACCTCAGCCCCCATTCCCTGTCCCCCTGCGTCGCTCGGGGGGAGGAGGTGGAGAAACCGGGATTGATGTTAAGCCCGGGAAGAAGGGAGGGATGGGGGGAAGGTGTTCTGTTTAAGATTTGTTTGCTCTTTCTTACTTCTCACTACTCCTCTCTGATTAGTTCTTTTAATAAATGTACCTAATTTCCCCAAAACTGAGTCTGTTTTGCCCGGGACAGTAAATGAGGGTGATCTCCCTGTCCTTATCTCAAACCCTGAGCCCTTGGAGATATTTTCTCCCCCTGTTCAGCAGTGAAGGGGGGAGTGAGTGAGTGGCTGTGTGGGTACCTGGCGGCCGGCCAGGGTCAACCCACGACAACTACATATAAACTGCTCCAGTTACAAATTAAAGCTTGTTTCACCAGTTCTACTGAACTTTAGTTTTTAGTGTACTAACGCAATATTTCCTCAACTACAACTCACTCAAGCATTACTGTGGGGATTATTTGAAAAGACTGAGTAATGTGTCATAGATTTTTGACTTAATTGTGAAATTGAGTAAATAGCCACAACACAGTCACTGAATGTTTTTTCTTTAAAGAATCTCAGCTGAAAAATAGTATGTTTCAGCTAATTGAAAAGTGTTTTTCCATGTGATGTGGTCTTACTATATGCTACCTTCAGATTTATTGTGGACCATATGGTACCTCAGGGTTTTACTCTGAGATAGTTCTTGTTCTGAACTGCTGGAGTGGGTAAAGTTTTCTTGAAAGGGTGGGCTCTTTTAGTGTAAGCAGCTCATGAGCTGCTGCAACGTTAGTTGCCCAGAAAATTAATTTTCAATAAAAGTATCTCAGACTTGGTGAATGTATATTAATAAACTTGCCCTTTTTTTGGCTAACCTCCTCAGACTAGAGGTGTGTTACATTTAATGTGCTGTAAATATTTTTTTTTTTACTGTTTCCTCATATCCCTTTATCTCACTGCAGACAAGTTTCCTAGTGGTAGCAGCTTTTGAGGGACTGAATGTTATTACCATGTGTCATGGGTTGACCCTGGCCGGCCGCCAGGTACCCACACAGCCGCTCACTCACTCCCCCCTTCACTGCTGAACAGGGGGAGAAAATATCTCCAAGGGCTCAGGGTTTGAGATAAGGACAGGGAGATCACCCTCATTTACCGTCCCGGGCAAAACAGACTCAGTTTTGGGGAAATTAGGTACATTTATTAAAAGAACTAATCAGAGAGGAGTAGTGAGAAGTAAGAAAGAGCAAACAGATCTTAAACAGAACACCTTCCCCCCATCCCTCCCTTCTTCCCGGGCTTAACATCAATCCCGGTTTCTCCACCTCCTCCCCCCGAGCGGCGCAGGGGGACAGGGAATGGGGGTTGAGGTCAGTTCATCCGATGTTGGTTCCACCGCTTCTTCACTCCGGGGGAGGACTCTTCACTCTTCCCCAGGGCCACTGTGGGGTCCCTCTCACGGGAGACAAGCTTCACGCTCTCTTCTCCGCGTGAGTCGTCCCACGAAGGGCAATTCATCACAAACCGCCCGATGTGAGACACCTCACGAGGGGCAGCCCACCCCTCGTGAGTCTGAGGCGCAGTCCTTCGGGGGAAACTGCTCCAGCGTGAGCCACCCACAACGTCCCAAAAGTCCCACCGGCCAACCTGCTCCAGCGTGGGCATTCCCTCTTCCACGGGCTACAGGTTCCGGCAGCAACTTGCTCTGATGTGGGCTTCCCACGGGCTACAGTCCCCTTTCAGGCATCCACCCACATGGCGTGGAGTCCTCGGTGGACATCTACGCGGTGATCCTCACGGTGAACATCTGCACCTCGCCCATGGGCTGCAGGGGGACAACCTGCTTCACCATGGTCTTCACCACAGACCCGGGGGACTCCTTCTGCTCTGGCGCCTGGAGCTCAACCCCCCCCCTCCTTCTTCACTGACCTTGGTGTCTGCACAGATTCTCACTCCTCCATCTCTGTGCCAGCTGTTATGGCGCAGTTCTTTTTCCCGTTCTTAAATATGTTTTCACAGGGGCGTTCCTCTGCTATCACTTTACTGATAGGCTCAGCCTTGGCCAGTGGCGGGTCCCTCGTTGTAGCCGGCTGGCATTGGCTCTATCAAACCTGGGGAGCTTCTAGCAGCTTCTTACAGAAGCCACCCTGCAGCTCCCCCCCTGCTGCTGAAATCTGGCCAGGCCAAACCAAAACAGTAGTATTAATTTATAATACAAATAAACCTCTTAGTGTACCTATTTACACTGAAGAGATCACAGACAAATGCAACACTTTCACAGTTACTTCAAGTCATCTTAAATTCCATTTAAAAACACTTTTATGGTAGCATTCTCCATGTATCACAACCAATCCTTTGTACTCAAAATATGTTTTAAGTGAGAATTCTTTCTCTGCCTTCAGAAATGATGTCATAAAAAAATCTAAACTGGTCACCTTGAACATTTTGAAGTAGAAGTATAGTGAGAGTCGTATAACTACAGCATAAGCCAGCTAAAATGAAATTACAGAATCAGGATTTTTCTAAAGAATTCGTGTCTTCCCTGTTAATAATATTCTAGGAAAATGTATCTGCCATGCTTAGAACTTGTTCGTGTTTTAAAAAGAGCTATGAGGGGAGAGTCAGCCCTAACTATACCTGGGACTGCTCTGCAGCATGGGCTAAGCAGATGCTCGGGTCAGAGCAGCCAACTGTCTATTGTGCAAGAAGTTACAGGCAGAGATGGCTCGACAATTTTTAGTTCAATAGGTGCAAGAAAACACCTCTTACTCCACTGTAAACTATTTCCAGATTTACCAGGTTGTCGAAGAAAGTAAATACCCCTTCTTAGTACCTATGCACAGGCACTCCAAGTCCATTTCACAAATACATAACTACTTTAAAGCTTAGTGTTCTTTCAGCTACAATTCAAGTCATTAAACTGGCTGAATCTGAAGCTCCATTTAACACCATTTACATGAAATCTTAAGTAAGAAAAGAAAACTACAGGTGTCCTTATGAGGAAGGAGTTAACTGCTTCCTCCTGAAGAAAAGTGCAAATATACTGAATTATTTGTTTACACATTCTTGGCTTTACCCAAGGTACACAGTGCGAAGACATAGCAAGATCAATAATACTACAGTAGAAGCCATAGCCACAGATAACAGGATACATTTTCTTTGCTAGATGAGGTGCAGAGCTTTCACATGTAAACACACTCTTCAGGGCGGCAAAAATATCTACCCATCTGCAAAAAACACCACTCTCTTCCACTGTCTCATTCCCTCAGTCCACCTCTGGTCCATTAAGAAAAGTGATGACAGGCAGTTTTGATCTATTGGCCGTGTTCTCTGTAGCTCCCCTACCAACAGGAAGAGGTCCATGGCATGGCTTCTTCAATCGGCAGCGAGTATGCACTTAAAAAAAGAAGGGGCAGAAGATTCTGGTGTGCATACCAGACAGATAAAATTGTTAGCAGTGCTGCATGTCCAGCAGAAAAAGAGACATCAGTAAGTCACTGTAACCTCCTCTAAATTTAAACAGCACTGCACATCCATATTTCACAGCTTTGTGAATGAGTAATCCTCAAAAATAGAGGCATTGCTGACAGTTCCATGTAGAAGATACAGTAAGAACTTAAAATCTAATTATGGAAGTTTTATATCACATTTTACCATCTGCTCTTCTGTATTATAATTAGCATACGCTGCTGTTACAATGTGTTATTTAATATTAAGGCCATTATCTTAATCTGGGAGCATGACTTCTGCATAAGAATACATAGCTGGATTGACATTATACCATACTACTTCTTTAAGAAGTTTTGGGTTTTCTTAAACTTAATTTTACTTCCTGAGGAGTAAGATTAACCTCTAAAGGCAGATTATGCCCTCAAGCATGCACAACACATTTTCACCTTGGTATCACTACAGTCTGTCCATAAATAATTTAGCATGTGTACAATTACAAAAAAAACCCAACCCCAAACAACCAAAACCACAAAACCAACTAGTCCCTCCCTCCCCAACTAGAAAACAAGTAGTGGAACAATGCCACAGCCCCCTAGCCCTGCAACACTGTTCACTCTTCTCCATTTCCTTTGCCTGTTATGATGCCTTCTGGTAACAAACAGGGAAGCTAATAAGTAACAGGTGAAGCATTTTCTTTTTGTGGTGTATTTACATGCAACTTTCAATGTCACCATCAGATTAATGCAATCTTTAGATATTAAAGAGCAGCACCATTTATTTCTGACTACTAGACATAGCTGGTTGCTCTAATAGCTTGAGATGGATTTTGGAATAGTTTTCTGGGAAACTATTTTTAAACCACACATTTTTTTTCTGACACCAATTAACTACTGTAACCTTGTAATTATTAGATTAATTCCAATGCATATTTTATCAAGGAAGAATTTTAAATTGTAACAACCTAATTTCACCAAGAAGAATTTCAAGGCACCCTTGTAGCGACCTCGTTCCATTACTTGTATCAAATTTCAAATACACTATAATAGCAACAGCATAAGTTTACTGAACCAGTTGTCCAATTTAGG
Source organism: Trogon surrucura (assembly GCA_020746105.1). Classification (NCBI taxonomy): domain Eukaryota; kingdom Metazoa; phylum Chordata; class Aves; order Trogoniformes; family Trogonidae; genus Trogon; species Trogon surrucura. The sequence continues at coordinate 65,380,136 of CM036658.1, read as the reverse complement.
CTAAAGGCTTATATTTTTCTGGAACAAGCAAGTTGAATAAAATCCCCTGTTCAGTCAGCAGACCTGGCTACAAAATCCAAGATCGTGCAAAAAAACCCAAATCGAAACAGAACAAAACATTAAACTACAACTTTAAATTACAGCTGCTGTAAAATTAAGCCACATCCAGTACACCAGCAGCCACTAACTGCCTTGAAAGCCAGTCCAATCCTTCGTAAAGTCCTGTACCACTTCGGGCATCACAACCCTGAATGTACCAGCTGCGGCCACAGCACAGTTTGTGGAGACTCAGCAGTTCTGTGATTTCTTCCACTGAAAGTGCACCTGCTACATCCTGCAACAGAATCAGATAAAGACTCAATTATTTTTCTCTACTATGTTTGAAACATGTTGTTTTTAATCAATGGCTTAGACTGAAACTACTCCAAACGCAAAAGCCCAATAAAGCAGTTGTGCATTTACTACTTGTTACCATAAAGCAAAAAATGATTGTTGCATCTAGTAAGCACTCCTAGCATCACTTATTTGCCAGCATTAAACATAAGGAAAACATCTACATTTTATGCTTTCCATATCATCATTCCCTACCCATAGCAGAGGGTTCAGGAAGTTGGAATTCGACACACAAACTGAGGAAAGGAGTAATAGAGTGAAAAAAAAAAAAAAATCACAAGTACCTGTTTATTAGCAAAGATCAAGAGCAAGGCATCCCGCAATTCCTTCTCTGTTAATAATTTTGCAAGTTCACTGTGTGCTTCACTGACTCTGTCTCTGTGACTACTATCAACAACAAACACCACCGCTATGAAAGAAAGAGAGAAATCTTTTACACACATTCAAATATAAACTCTGTAAAATCAGCTTTCAACTTACATGATCTTAATTCTTTTTTCTAGCAGTCTTCTATGGGAAGTTTCTCAGCAGTGTGCAAATTCAGTTTCAAATCCAGGAGGACTGAGAAACGCCTTACATACTTCTAAACTTTGGACAAAAAGTCTAGAATTCATCCTAAACCAGTTTATTGCCTAGTCTAGTATAAAGGCTGTGATATTTTAACTACTTAGGTCTAAAATCAGATTTACTATGTGTGGACTGAGTATCTCAGCTTAAACCCTTTAAAACCACTTCTTGATCCATTTATACACAGTCAACTCTTACGCAATTCTTCCAGTATCCTTTAACTGGCTGTAAAATCTGAAGGTTCAGCCAAATCAACACAGCTTTCTTCAAATGCAGGCTACACAATCCAAAGAAGACTGCCATTCACCCAACACAGCAGCAATAGATTTTACTATCTGCTTCAGAGAGCAACCAAGATGCCAGAAAGGCTGGAGAGTCAGGGAGGCAGAGCTAGAGGATAAAATTTAAGCTCATGGGTTTTGCAAAAAAAACAAAAAACAACCCAAACAACCCAACACCAAAACTATGCAAAACTTACTGCAGTTATACACCAGGGTAACTGCTTAGACTTTCTCCCGAACACACAATTCTTCAGGGCAGACGTTCTACATTACTGGTGTTCACACAGTAAGTTTTAAGAGGACAACAGAAATCCCAAAACACAATTTTAAGAAGTTTGAAAATATGAACAATTTGAAGTGTTAAAAGTTCGCCATGAAGGCTGAAATAATGCACAAAGGGGAGCACCTGATGTTTGTCATTTCTAATTATTGCAGATAATTCTGGATGAATTAATGAGGAGGAACCACTTTCTAAATGGGAAACCAACTATGGACGATTTATAGCAGGACAGTATGAATTTCTAAGTCAGCACCATCTAGATCAATGTTTTCAGAATCAGTAATCTAGTCTACAACCACGTATTACACCACAACACCAAGTCATAAGTTATAGAATTCCGCAGAATCTTTTAGGTTGCCAACTAAAGGCTCCTAAAAGCTGAGTATTTTCATTTCAAGTGCTATTTAAATTTCATACCTGGCAAGTACTACTTTTCATTATGCAAACTTTGGAATGCTGCACCACATCTGCTGTCAGCCAGAACCAGTTTAAGGGACATTCTAATTTTGTTCAGCCACATGAACTGTCTGACTGATTTATGGAGAATGCACCTTTATCACGCAGCAGACACCATGACCAACCGGACTAAAATTTCTTAGTTTATGAATCCAGCAGCTGCACTTTGGATTAGATGAACCATTTTTTACAGTTATAAATGATTTCTATTAATAATCTTTTTGGCTCTTAAATGCAAGCTAGAAGACAAAATACAGTTTAAAATGTATCAGTCTCACCTTGTGTATTGAGATAATAATGTTTCCACAAAGGCCTCAATTTATGCTTCCCTCCTACATCCCAAATAGTAAACTTCAAATTCTTGTATTCTACTGTTTCAACATTAAAGCCTAGAATAAAAATATTAAAGTTTTATAGTATTTTTACTTATGAATATAAAATAATCAGATTCTACAGATAAATCAAACATTCAGAAAAACCATTACAATTAAATTGTTGCTACTAACCTATTGTTGGAATTGGCTGCATGAATTCATCTTGTTTTAACTTAAACAAAATAGTTGTTTTGCCAGCTCCATCTAACCCTAGAGTGACAACCCGAATTTCCATTTTTGGTCCAATATGTACCCTGTTGTCCTGGAAGAAACAGCAGACACAAAACAAGAGCAAGTTTAGGAAATTCAGATGAGAAAACTCTTACGTTTAAGATATTTATTTTGTCACTCTTTGTAAAGAGATTAAACAGATGGACTCCAAAAATAGAAGACACAATCATCAATCACTTTCAGTAATAATATAAACCAAAATATTCAATTAACTGTATAGTGAAGCTGCAATTTCTGAGCTGCCAAATGCCTCTTAGAAAGAAAGCCAATCTCATGCTGCACTTGATAAATTTCAAATTCTTTCACCATTCTTGGGTCAGAACAGATTAGGAGTTGTTCATAGCAATCAGTTAGAATTCTCTGACCAGAGAACTTTGTTTGTTCTGTGGCTTTTCCACTCTTTTGTTACATTATTGAAGCCCCACCTAGAGCATTATTTCATCGCTGGAAGGTCCACAGTTATGCCTCTTCACCTCAAGCAACTTCCAATCCTTTACCACATTACAATGGTAACACGATTAGCATTAAGCAGTAATCAGAAATAGTTAAGAAAAACCACGCAGAAAAAACTCCTCACGCCTTGCTTGGAGGCAAGGAAAGAGAATCAACATCCTATTTGTATTTTAGGCCAAGCTATCATGACTACTGAACAATCTGACACTAACAATGTGATCAAGTGGAATTACTACTATGAAGCAGCAATCATAAATCATAAAATAAACAACATAGGCCAAGATTGCTACGTATTCCTGAAACATATTTTGAAGTACTTAGAAATGCTACCTTGATCACAGAATTACAGAATGTTTTGGGATGGGTCATCTAGTCCAACGCGCCCTGCCATAAGCAGGGACATCTTCAATTACATCAGGTTGCTCAGAGCCCTATAAAACCGTATCTTGAACTTTTCCAGCGACGAGGCTTCTACCATGTCTCTGGGCAACCTGTTACTCTGCTTCTCCACCCTCACTGTAAAAAATTTCTGCCTTATATCTAGTCTACATCTACCCTTGTCCTGTAGCAACAGGCCCTGCTAAAAAGATTGTCCCCATCTTTCTTACAAGGCCCTTTAAGTACTGGAAGGCTGCAGTAATGTGTGCCCAGAATCTTCTCTTCACTAGGTCGAACAACCTCAACACTCTCAAGCCTTTTTTTCATAAGAGAGATGTTCCATCCCTCTGGTCCTCTTTGTGGCCCTGCCCCAACAGGTCCATACTGTTCCTGAGCTGAGGACTCCAGAACCGGACACAGCACTGAAGGTGGGGTCTCACCAGAGCAAAGCACAGGGGCAGAATCATCTCCCTTGACCTGCTGGCCACGCTTTTCTTGATGCAGCCCACAGTTGGCTTTTTAGGCTGCCAGCACACATTGCTGGCTCATGTTAGCTGTTTCATCAACCAGCACCCTCAAGTGCTTCTGTGTAGGGCTCCTCTCAGTCCACTCATCACCCAGCCCTGTACTGATACTAGGTGTTGCCCTGACCCATGTGCATGATGATATAGCTGAATTTCAATCATCACAACAATATGGCTTAAAGGACGGCAGAAGGAAAAGAGGCAGCTCTGGATAGAGCTGCTAAATTTGTAGGTTTCTTGCTGGAGGCAGCAGCACCCTGGTTATGGGCAGAGCTTGGCTGACAGTGAGCCTGCCTGGCCATCTGTGCAGATACCCACAGAACAGGTTTCAGTGAACAAAGGCGAGATGCAGGGAGATGTTAATTCAGCTTAGCTCTGTCTTGCCTTAACAGACCCTTTACTGACCCAAGGGGGGTTGTGGAAAATGACTCAGCCCTGAGTCATCCCAAACAGAAACAACAGACAAAGGACTCCAACCGGAATAGAATCAAACCCCAGACAACAAACATTTTGCCCTGAGTCTCATATTCAAGCACTATCTACTCCTGAGATGTGTTAGATTTGGCTGAGTAAATCATGTATGTGTGAAATACACTAATCTCGCTAAGTAGGATGAGGACATCTTCCCTGGGACTGAGAACCCTTACCTGAGAGAGGGTAAGTGACTAAGACAAGTGTGGCATACTTTAGGATTACTATTTTTACTAACTTGTGCACTTCTTAAATCTGCACTAGTATATTTTTTCTGGGAATCACTTGAGTTTACAGTTTTTGATCTGAAGATGTGACACCTGTCTGAGATATGTTGTGAGCCCCAGACCTTTCAGGTACAAAAGTCTCACTACTGTGGCCAGCAGCACAACATTATTCTAAAAGAAAAAACACCCACAAAAAAAAAACCACATAGAAAGAGAGCTTTAAACTTTGTAAGAAGTGAGAAAGCTAAGAGATTGAACCTTACATTTTCAAGGCTGCTGCTGTTTTTGTGCAAAAAATGACCTTTGTTTTGAACTTTTGAAATTCAGAATCTAAGCTCCAGAAGATTTCATAAAAATACCATTTTGTCACAGAAGAAAAACAACTAAAGCCCCATTTCTAAGTGTGGGGAGACATTGAGAGACTTCTGGTTCCCCCAAGCCAAGACCAATTCAAATTACCTATTACAGCTTAGTTGGCTGCAACCATTTTCCTTACAAATGCTTGGAAATTTGCAATCGGCTCCTAAAGGCAAAAATCAGACATTCAAAATGTCCCTCTGACTCAGCCTTGTGAGATGGCACCATCAATCCATTCTGAATACACAGAATGCAATTCATTATCTGTGAAACGTGAATGCTGCTTCATTCATGGAACAATGGGGGTTTGCAGAAGCCTCCCCGACCTCCCCAACTCTGGCCTCTACAGAACACGGAAAGGAGGGGCAGAAGTGAAAACACTGCATTTGTTGATCTGATCGGTTATCACATGGAAATTTACATATCTTTAAGCTACAAAACAAATTACTTCGAAAAAATTGAATTTCTGATATCAACAAGGACTGGGACAGAATCCCCATGGAACCATCCATTTCATTACAGCAAAGGCTTCTACAACAACAGTTAAATCCTCCAGTTTCATCGCAGCAACAATATTCCTCTTTCACACATTCAGGACCAAAAAAATCTCATAAATTGAAGTACTGCTTGTTCTTCAGAGATTCAGTCTTATTTACTCTCTTACATGAAAAATATCACCATCTTCAAACTTGAAATAATTTCATTTCTTTCAAAATACTGAAATGATATCAAAGCAATTAAAAAAACTACTTAGATGATGTACTGTGTCTAAATTATCTGTGAATACAAAGCAACTCTAAGACAAATTATCACTTAATGATCTGAAAGAAATACACTATTTTTAACACTATAAACAACGTTACAATAGCATTATTGCATTTGAAAACAGGTGTGCATTTTTCAGGAAATAAAATAATGAACATTTTGCAGAAGTTACGTTATCCCCATGAAAAAGCCAAAAATATATGGGAAACCAAAGGGTAGATTTCTGGTCTAAGTTGAATATACAACAAATTAGGGATATTTCCAAAGAACTGTTTCCAGAATTCACAAACATAGTCTTACATATTTAAAAGTAAATAATGCTCAGACAAAGCTACTGATGTAGTCAATGTCAAACAAACGTTTCTCACACTAACTGTAACAGCACAGCGGTTTTGTTGTTCAAGTACCAGATGGCACTAAAGATATGATAAGACACTGTGTCCCTGATACTGAACTTCCTAAATTTGCTGCAACATATACAGTATCATAATGAACAAATATAATTCTTGCTTTCTTTTAAATTACGTTTAAGATTCCATGAAGTGGATAGCTGTACTTTCATGGGATTAAGAATACCTTTGTAAAAGTGACAGGTATGCTAGCATCCAGCTGTACATGATCTGCGAGTTCTGTAAACTGCTGCTGCTGTTTCTGTAATGTCTCTAGCAATCTTGTAATTTCCTGTTTGGCCAACACTACTCTGCAGTCATCCTAAACAGACAAATAAAACAAAAGCATGACTTTCCTTTAGTAACTTACTTAAAATAACCAAACACAGTGTAAAGTGATGGCTGGAAGCACTTTAAATAGAAATACTCTAGTTTAAGAAACTCACATTTACAAATCAGATTTACTTAAAATTGCAGTACAAATATGAAGCCCTTGCCATTCCTCACTAACGCTACTAGATACTAAAAAGTTCCACAGTTCTAAAAAAGCTTTTTCATTCACCTGTGTTAGTTCTGTAGGAATAAGAATATAAGAGACAGCAATATAGTAAATAAAGAATATTTATATCATTCATGTATCATTCCAGCAGCCAGAATAGAGCAGCTGCTTTGCAGCTTACATCACACCCTGAACAGAAAAAGATTGATATCCACCAATCAATGATGGGAACCTCTGCATACTTAAAAGTACATCTGACTAAGCAACCAGACACTAGCTCTGAACAAATTAAGTTAAAAATAAATTACAAGTAACTCACTAGTGAAGTAACTTCTCACACTCAATTTACTATTCACTACATAACCGATTTCCCTCTTGCTATCACTGAATTAAGCGAATAACGGCCCAATGAGATACTCTCATACAGCCACTTCCTTCACATGTTTAATATGTTGAATTGCCAGTATTACAAGTGCTATTGGAAGTTATTTAGTCCTAAAACATTTTCTCCCTACCAGCCTCATATGACAATCATCTTCACACACCTATACTGGTAATCTCAACTGTAAATCCTTCCCACAAATCTTGTAGGTTTTATGCTTCAGTTTCATGACTCCTTACCATTAATCTCACAGATAACCAGAAATTACTCCAGACAAGAGAATCCTGCCACTGGGTTTACAGCAACTGGAGGACTTGATGGTTTTGTACAAATCATCCTTGTCTAAATCACCCCTGTAATGAATACTTCAATCATATCATTATTGTTTTAACATTGTAAAGGAAATAAAAATGCAGAGTACCTTTTTTTTTTGTAGTCTAAACTTAATTCACAGTTTGTGTATCTTGTCATTTGCTACAGTTCATTTGCCAACCTACCTGTTGTAAAGTCTTTTCACAATGAAGGCAAGCTGTTGAAACCTGTGACAAGAGGATGGTCATGTCTTCTTGCTGTTGCCTAAGCCAAATCAATTTCTCTCTCACGTGAGCATCAACAACACTAAGAGCCATCTCCTCCTGACGACAAAGGGTTTCATGAAGATCAGAAAAATAAGCTCGGACACATGAGCGAGCATTTTCTGCGGTCCCTGGTACCTATAGCGTTGCAGAGGATTAAGGACATCAGTTGACTTCAGAAGTACGTTCTTCATTTTATTCCAGTTTCTAAGTTAACTTTACAACTGCTCGGATACATCATAGCTCAAGTCCCAGTGATACAGAAAGCCTTATCAGCCCTAAGACCAAGATCCTCCAAGAAGTTACTCCAATTATCAAATAGCTATTTTTTGTATGCATACACACCAGTGGAAATGACCAGGAAAAAAAGCCTCAATAGTATGACAGTACTTGAGAACAGATGCAACCTGTCACAGTACTTCAATACTGTACTAACAGTTACACAGCTTTTCCTACTGCCTCCCTATTTTCATACAGCCTAAAAACATTCTAAGAGACTACAAATTCCCCTGAATTTGCTGACTTATGACTCAATATTGACTTAGTAGCGGCAAGAATTTAAGAATTTGTCTTACAAAATCTATGTATGATTTTCAAAGAAAAACTTTGTATTGGTTATTACAAAAAGCAAATATTCGGTGCACGTGGCGTGGAAAAAAACCAAGACAACACATACATGTTCAGTATGGGCCATTCCAACTCCATCTTCAACTATTTGTTCTCCTCCTTCTATATGCTGAACAATTCCAACTAATTTTCTGGAATAATCTGAGATTTCTTCTGTGAAAGTTCTTATACAGTGGGCCATGTCTAAAATGGATGCACGAATCTGGTTTGCTTCTGGTTCCAAGACAGAATGCTATTAATTAAAAGCAACATATCAAAGGCCAATTATAAACAACATCCTTAATAATCTTTAAATAATTTAACTTCACATTTATATATATACACATACACACACACATATGAGTATATAAGAAAAGCAAGTAAGAATTTAAAACCATCTTGCAATTTAAAATGTAATCAGGAGTTACAGATTATGCTGAGATTATGATAAGTATCTACCAACTACACAAGTTAACATGCAAATTTTCCTTGTTTACCCAATCAATTATAAAAAAACAAACAGCAGTTAGACTGCACCAGGTTGGGTGGACCTAGAGTTTGTACGATAAAAACACCTTCAGAATTAGCATCTCAATGCTGTGAAGTTCAGAAAAGCATGAGATAAAGGAACTGTCCATCTCAATATATACGTAATATTATGATCTTAGAAACAATGGATCTTTTTCTTGTAATTTATCACAGCAGTTGCCTGAAATGAAGGGAAAGTGAAAAAATGTTATAAAGTTACTTCCATAAAGACATATCAAGAATCTGCCCTCCCTTCTAGATAATGTTTTGTACTTTAACTGGATACATAATTTTGGAAGCCACCCTACAGTATGACTAGAAACAGATTACTAGCAGTACCTTATGACCTTGGTGCTTCCCATATTCTTTGCAGACACAACACATAAGAGGACTCGCCTGACAGCCCTCTTCCAAACAAACAAACTCAATAGCATGCACTTGGTGTTGGGAGCACATGGTCTTCTCATGAGGTTTATCAGCAAGAGGCACACGCCTGTGCTTCGCTAGTGTCTTTGTAGAATGAGTAAGCTGGGAACAGTCTGCACACAGGTGAGTGGCACAAACAGTGCAATATACAGATGCAATGTGGGCTTCATCTTCATCGCAATGAATGATACTCTAAGGGAAAAAAAGAAAGGAAGAAAAGACAAAACTGAAGTTGTTAATGTTTAATTCCCAAAACTGAGGAAAATCAGAAGACGTGCTACCAACATAAGTTTGAAAACAGCACCTCTTTAAAAGTTCACAGAATCACAGAATGTTCGAGGTTGGAAGGGACCCCAAAGATCATCTAGTCCAAACCCCCCCGCCAGAGCAGGACCACCTACAGCAGAGCGCACAGGAACGTGTCCAGGCGGGTTTTGAATGTCTCCAAAGAAGGAGACTCCACAACCTCCCTGGGCAGCCTGTGCCAGTGCTCTGTCACCCTCACAGTAAAAAAGTTTTTCCTCATATTTTTATGGAACCTCCTGTGTTCCAGCTTCCACCCATTGCCCCTTGTCTTGTCAGTGGATGCTGCTGAAAAGAGCCTGATTCCATCTTCCTGACATTCCCCCTTGACATATTTATAAACACTAATGAGGTCACCCCTCAGCCTCCTCTTCTCCAAGCTAAAGAGATCCAGCCCCTACTAGTAGACAGCTCCTACTAGCTCCTACACTAGTAGACATTTGGACTGCTTTGAGTTTTATTTTTTAAAAATTTATTGAAAGCTTAAAATAAACTTTTCAGTTTCATTTACAGTCAGCTCCAATAAACTGCTCTTAAGGTGTTCAGCGATTTTATAAATTCGAACTTCAGTGAAAGCTGTAAAGTTTTGGAGGATAACATAATTCACGTTCTAGTCATTTCCTCCAAAGAAGACATCACCGAATAAAGATTTACAGACAAAACACCAACGGACAAATGCACTTGGGACTGATATCTATTCTGAGAATATCACTGCATGATCCTTTTGCATAAGAGTTGTTACTACTGAAATGATTAAAGCAGCTAGTTTTGATAATGAAGTGCCATCACATGATGTAGTGATACCAAATGACTATAAAAAGTAAGAGCCTAGAAGAAGAGCTGCAGTCTTTAGGAAGAGTTACTCTGAAGTTTTAGAAAACTATCCTTAAATCACTGTAACTAAAATATGAAAATGAGTAGCCTTTCCTAAAAGGTTTAAAACCCTTAACACAGGGAAAAGATTATGCATGCTTACAAGGCCTTTTTATTTTCTGCTTTAGTTGGTAAAGTTCAACATTTAATTATGAAGCAATTAATTGCAGCCTTAATACCAGATGCTGTAAGAAAACAAAAGCATTACTATCGAAATTTTGTTTAGCAAAGAACTGATTTTAATTTTTTTCTATCTAGAGAAAACTTCAAGCAAATGTAACAAACTTTTTGCCATTTTTTTAAAGCTCAGTACCTCTCCAGACAGACCAATGGCTTCTTCCGCTGTTCCACACTGCCCAGCAGGTCCATTCTGCAACCGTTCCAAGAGCTCCAACAAAGCAAAATTCTTTTTCAAGCCCCAGACACCAGAATCTCCTATTTTTGAGGAAGAGTTAAATGAAGGATATAAGAGGAAGAAAAACCTGAAATACCATCATAAGTTCCACAAACCATACTTGAGATTCTGATAAATATTAAGAGTACAGTAGCTAGTGATATTAACTGAAGTGGTATACTACCACTTTTTCTATGTAAGCTCACTCTATCTTTCCATCCTTTTTTCGACCACAGAACTATTTAATATTTATGCAGATCTTCCCTGCTTAAAAGATGCCAAAATTATTAAAAACTTAAAAAAACTCAGCAAAAGCACTTGTAAAATAATCTGCAACAGCTAACAGCTAAAGACTAGAAGGAAGACAGAAACTCAAATATGTATCATAAAGGTCAGTATTTTGCATAGGAAAGCTGGCAGACTTTCAAGGATCATCTCCCTTCAACCTCACAGGTACTGCATTCCTAAAGAGAAGAAATCAGGCAAAAACACCAGGAGGCCTACATGGCAGAACAAGGAAATTCTAGTCAAAATCAAATACAAAAGAGAAACCCACAAAGGGTGGAAGCAAGGACTGGTAATCTGGGATGATTACAAGGAAATTGCTTGTGAAATCAGAAACAAGGTTAGAAAAGCTAAAGCCCAGACAGAATCAAATCTGGCCAGGGACACTAAAAATAGCAGAAAAGGATTCTACAGGTATGTGAGAGAAAAAAGAAAAACAAGCAAAAATGTGGGGCCTCTCCGGAGGGATACAGGTGACCTGCTTACCAAGGACATGGAGAAGGCTGAAGTACTCAGCAACTTTTTTGCTTCAGTCTTCACTGGTAACCACTTGAGCCATGCCACCCAACTCACAGAGGATGCTGGCTGGGTCTGGGAGAGTGAAGAACCACCCAGGGTAGGAGCAGATCAGCTCCAGGAACACCTAGAGAACCTGAAGGCGCACAAGTCCATGGGACCTGATGAGATACAGTCACGGGTCCTGAAGGAACTGGCTGCTGAAGTTGCTAGGCCACTAGCCATCAAATTTGAGAGGTCCTGGTGGTCTGGTGAAGCTCCCACAGATTGGAAAAAGGGAAACATAACCCTCATTTTTAAAACGGGAAGCAAAAAAACCCCAGGGAACTACAGAACAGTCAGCCTCACCTCTGTGCCAAGTAAAATCATGGAGCAGATCCTCCTGGTAAGGCTACTGAGGCACGTGAAAAGTAATAAGGTGATCAGTGACAGCCAACATGGGTTCACTAAGGACAAATCGTGCCTGACTAATCTGGTGGCCTTCTATGACAGAACTACAGCTCTGGTTGATATGGGAAGAGTAACTGACATCATCTCCCTGGCCTTGTGCAAAGTATTTGACACTGTCCCACATGACATCCTTGTCTCGAAGATGGAGAGACATGGATTTGATGGAAGGACCACTTGGTGGATAAGGAACTGGCTAGAAGGTCACATGTAAAGAGTTGTGGTCAACGGCTCAATGTCCATGTGGAAACCAGTGACAAGCGGTGTTCTTCAGGGGTCTGTTCTGGGTCCAATGCTGTTCAACATCTTTGTCAGTGACAGGATCAATGGCATTGAGTGCACTCTGATTAAGTTTGCCGACAACACCAAGCTGTGTGGTGCTGTGGACTAACTTGAGGGAAGAGATGCCATCCAGAGGGACCGTGACAGGCTTGAGAAATGGGCCAGTGCAAACTGTATGAGGTTTAACAAGCCAAAGTGCAAGGTCCTTCACCTGGGTTGGGCCAATCCTAGGCACAGATACAAACCGAGTTTAGAGTGGGTTGAGAGTAGCCCTGAAGAGAAGGATTTGGGGATCTTGACAGACAAGAAACTCAACATGAGCTGGCAGTGCACTTATGCAGCTCAGAAGGCCAACTGCATCCTGGGATACAATAAGAGCAGTGTGGCCAGTAGAACAAGAGAGGTGATCTTCCCCCTTTATCCTGCTCTTGTGAGACCCCTACCTTGAATACTGCGTCCAGTTCTGGTGTCCCCACCATAAGAAAGAGGGACATAGATCTGCTGGAATGAGTCCAGACGAGGGCCACAAAGATGATCCAGGGGCTGGAGCACCTCTGCTACAAGGATAGGCTTGAAGAAGATGGTTGTTCAGCCTGGAGAAAACTCTGGGGGGACCTTGTAACTGCCTTCCAATAACTGGTGGGAACCTACAAGAAGGCTGGAGAGGGACTTGTTATAAAGAGTGCCCAGTGACAGGACAAAGGGAAATAGATTTAAATTGAAGAATAGGTTTAGACTGGATCTTAGGAAGAAACTCTTCAGGACGAGAGTGGCAAGACTGGAATAAATCGCCCAGAGAAGTCGTGGATGCCCCCCTCCTGGAGGTGTTCAAGGCCAGGTTGGATGAGGCCTTGAGCAACCTGGTCTAGTTGAAAGGCATTCCTGCTCACGGGAGGGAGGTTGGATTACACGATCTCTAAGAACCTTTCCAATCTAAGCCATTCTGTGATTCTATGATACGATTGTTATCATAAAGACATTTTCTCTGTTGCAATTTAAAGGTGCCTCAAGAGATGAAGCATCAACTTTGAACATCAGGTCACTACGATTTAGTCATTACAGAATCACAGAACAGTTTAGGCTAGAAGCCACCTCTGGACCTTTTCTAGTCCACCGGATCAAGCAGGGTCACCTAGAGATGGATGCCAAGGATCATACCCAGGCCACTTTTGAAGATCTCCAAGGAGGGAGATTCCACCATCTCTCTGGGCAACCTGTGCCAGAGTTTGGTTATCTTCACAGTGAAAATTGTTTCCCTACGTGCAAGCAGAACTTTCAATGTTTCTCTCTGTGTACACTGACTCTAGTTCTGTCACTAGACCCACTAAAAAAGTCTGGCTCTGTCTTTACACTCAGCCTTCAGATACTTGCAAAGTGTCTCAGCCTTTCCTCATATGAGAGATCTCCAGTCCTCTCACTATCTTACTGGCCTCTTGCTCCACATGTCGTTTGTACTGCCGAGCCCAAAATTGGACATTGTACCTCCAGGTGTGGCCTCACTGGTGCTGAGGACAGGGGAATGAATACTATGCTGGACTTGCTGGCTCCACTCCTGATGTAGTCCAGGACACCACTAGCCTCCTTTCCAGCCACAACAGTATACCAAGTAAATCAGGACCGCCAGGTCCTCTTCTGCAAAAATGCCACCCAGCTGGTTGGCATATTCTCTCCTCTCTTCCTGAATAAGTGAATTAGAATCAGAGAATATCTCAAATTGGAAGGGATGGGTAAGTACCATCAATTCCAACTCCTTGCTCTTCTTAGGACAACTTAAAACTAAACCAAATGACTAAGAGCATCACCCAGACACTCCCTGAGCTCTGACAGGCTTGAAACCACAACCACTTACCTGGGGAGCCTGTCTCCGTGATTGACCACCCTCTTAGTGAGGAACCTTTTTCCTAATGTCTAACCTGAACTGCCTCTGATGCAAATTACACAAACACTGTTCAAATACAGTCACTACATTACACTCAAAGCTTTTAATAGCTGGACATCTTACAATATAGTTTGTATAGAAGTGTACACAAAACAAACAAACAAACAAACCCAAAAGAGATCTGCAAGTTCTCCTACCTTCATTTTCAGCCTGTTAACAATTATTCTCTGTATCAGTTTGGACTGGGATTGAGTTAACATTCTTCATAGTAGCTGTTACAGGGCTATGTTTTGAACTTGTGACCAGAAGAGTGACAAGAGCTACAAAACCATAAAAATGAGATTGGCTTTCAATCTCAAGACTTCAAAACTTGTCTCAAATATATGCGAATGCTTTTATTAACTGTTATTTTTCCTGCAGTACTGTGTCAAAGAACAGAGCTGCATTATACAGCTAGGTACAATAATGTGGAAGACTGGAAGGCTCACATGCCAACTGTTTTCCTGTCAAGGGGAGCCAAACAAGTAGCTTCATGAAGCGCATGCCACACCTGGTCTCCAAGAGAGTGTAACAACGTTACAGCACTTCTGGTTATTAACTTTACATATACAAGTTACATATAAAGCAAGTGCACGTCAGTGCTCTCTGCAGTTATCAGTTCCACAGTGAAAACCTTCTCCAGAATAGGTACCAATATCAACCCTCAGTTTAAGCTCAGTGCACATCACAAAAGCAATTGTGAACAAAACAAACAAAAAATTATTTTAACTTTCATTTGCCACAGATCTTGAAGGGCTTTACAGAAGTTGTGTTCTGGTCTTCCACAATCAGAGTTAGCCCCAGCATAGTCATCTGCCTTGATATAGTCTAACTTCAGTGCTTAGTCATTTTTTTAGTTCTAGCACTCCTAGCAGGATTACAGTGTTTTTCATAACATAGAGCAAGGAAGAAACACCTCTTACCATAAGCTGAAAAAATACAGAGTGCAATATCCACTTTTAGAATCTAAATTATGTCAAATAAGTTTGTAAACAGCCTAGATTTGCTGACACTGTAACTAGGCATATACCTAGACACCAACTCTCAGAAGGTGAAGAACAGAGGAGTGGCTATATGGTTCTCTTCTATTGTGTTTAAGACAGCATTCTCCTGTAGCAAATTGACTGTGCACAATCTTCAGTTACCACAGTACATAAAATACATTAACAATATATCAATATAGTGACTGCTGATACTAGTGTGGACCTCCTATCTCCAGATTAGCCACTAATCCAGATAGCCATTAATAGCAGAATATATACGGCTGTACACGCACCAAAAGGATAAACCCACTTATGAAACAGATTATAGTAAATTAGCCTTTAAGCAAACGTTGGATAAGGCTAAGAGAGGAAGAAGCTGTTCAATCATTACACAGTTTCTTACGAAAGTATTTTCTTTCATGGGTTTTAATATGCTTATTAAAAAACTCCAACAATCTTAAACTTACTCCTGTCATCTTACATTCTTGTATCTGATTTTAATCATGTTAGTTCTGTTCCACGGTAAGCATGAAGAGAAAGCCAAACCAGAAAAGTCATAGCACAACTAATCTGCTGAAATGTAAACAACAGAAAAGATACCTGTGTAGCTATTCTGTGTTTATTTTTTCAGTTCACAACCTAAAGCTGTCAGGAGAAACAAAGTTACACTGCTTTTGCATTCTTCCTTTAACTTTTCATAATATATCCTGCGATTTGCTAATAATACATGCTGCACATCATCAGTGCACTGTCTATCTTGGACACAGATCGAAAAAAAAAACCATGAAAAGCTTGCATATCAACTATTAAACTACTACAACAGAATTTATAACCAGTAAGCACCCTATGAAACATGCATTATCATACAGAAAGTCATGCCTCATTTCACTGGTATCTACCATGAAGTTTATCTATTTGAGGAAGAGACACTATGCTTCTTTTCACACTGAGCCTACTATAAAATTACTATGTACTCAACATGCCATTTTCCACACATCAGATCAAGTGTTTATTTTATTTAAAAATACTAAAAGATGAGTCGTGTAAATACATCTATTTGATCTCTTGGACTTTAGCTTGAAATCTGTTTCAGTCACAAATGTGAAAGAGTCTAGTGATCTCATCCTTGTGCTTAAAAGGGACGTTTGTGTCCATTACAAGACCACTACACAATCTGACTGTCTCTTCTCAAAAGAAGAATAAGACATGAATAGCAGGAAGTGTGTCAGCTAGGAATGAGATAGTGACAGAGTAACGATATTAAGACTGACCCCAAGCAACAACACAAATGTAATTTCCAAAAGCATGAAGTTTGTCTGCAAAAGGTTTATAAATAATGCAAGGAATAAAGGAGCAACTTCTGCACAAATATTTGAACAAAGCTGAAAGAATGTTAAGTAATAGCCTTGTTTTCTTGCACAAAATTTTCAAGTTTTGTCTTAGCACTCAAACACTAGCAAAATAATATATAAACGTAAACACTACCAGTAGGATGGATGCCATGAAGGATGCCAACACTGGCATACATCAGGCCAACAAGTTCTAATGACAGAAAATAGTTTCAGCCCCATAATGTGATGATGGTAGAGAGAATTCACTCAAGCCACAAACTGTTAAAGGCTTCCTTAGCAGAGCTGCTCAGCTAAATCAAAAGCTAAAGCCTCCAAAGCTGTTTCATAAGCACATGTATTCCAACAGTTCCCTGGTACTTGTATTTAAAAAAAACAACCTACTAATCCAACACAGAAAGAACAGAAATTAATCATCTGTTCTCCTAAATCAAGATACTTCAAAGAAAAGGCTTTAACAGAAGTCTCTTCTACAAAGACCATTTTATAGACTTTTTTTTCCCCCCTAGATGTGTGGATACCCTACATTTTAGTTAGCTGTGCTGGCAGCACTGTGTTGCAGAGTTAAGACTTTCGTCCTTGAGCTCTTTCCTAAACAAGTGCATAACTCTTGCTTCCTAATTATGAAAAGAGACCCTGACCAGCCAAGTACAGCTCATGTTGAGAGCTTGCCCGTGAGAATGAACAGATAAGGTGCTTCTTGTACACCAGATGCGCATGGGAGTGAACGGGAGAGTATGATCAAAACAGACCTGGCAAAGTCTGTTTTCCCTGTGTGATAACAGAGTGATTGAAGGAATACATGAGCTAATAACAACCCTGGCTGTATAGTCTGATCTCTTGTTTGTAACCCAAAAATAGTGCTTCGTGCTAGTAGGTATAAATACGTGTGCCTGCTTGCAATAAAGTGAATTCCGTTTTCCATCATCTCGGAGTTCGTGCGTGCTTCTCAACAAATGGCAGCCCGAATCGGGACTTCATCATATCCAAGAGAAGTACCCCCCAGTGAGCCGAACGGGGTGATGAATTAACTGACGCGTCCATCCTCGCCCTTCAGGAAACAGGTACGAGGACCGCGGCCGGGGGACAAAAATGGGGCAAAACGCAACACGATCGCAACAACTTCATCATGATGTACTGATGTGCATTGCAAAGGAACGCGGTTATAAGATTAGCTCACAGAAAGTGACTCTGTTACTTTTATGGATTGGTCGTAATTGCCCCTGGTATCCTGAAACAGGATCTTATGAAATTAAGGATTGGAAACGTGTAGGCGAAGAGCTAACTAAAGCACAACATGCTGGTCATGACAGTTCGCCTGATAATATAGAGACATGGAAAGCGTTGTTTGCGGCGTTGCGCTCACTGAAACCACGCGTTGCTGATGCTAGTTTTGAGAGCAGTGTGGCGAGCACTGCGGGCTCTGTTGCTACAGACCTCACTAATGATTTAATTGACTTAGCACCTACGCGGCAGACAGAGACTGCAAGTCAAACGAGTTGTGTAAACCTTTTGTCTTCTCAAACTGAAACGGCGGTACAGACTAGCCAGATTAATCTCACAAGTTTGCAAGAAGGATTGATGAGTGGCTATGAGGGAATTGCGCTGAGAGCTGGTGATCCGGAGGAGGACGACAGTTCCTTTGATGTTGGTCCTGACGACCCCGAGGCAGAACCCAACCTTTATCCTCCGCTCACGCCGAATAGAGCCATGGTGGCATCTGCATCTACTGCTCAGGACGTTTTTTCGGGACTTTCAAAAAAAGGAAAGGGGCTGTCAAAATCTGGTTCGCAACTGTGTCAAAATAAGGGTCAGATGAACTCTCTTGTTCCACTCAATTATCAACCCCCACCCTATGCACCCCCTCCCTTATCTTCTCCACAGGTTTGTCCAGCACCGTCTTCTATTACTAGGGTTCAGATTTCCCTGACGGATATTTTAACCGATCGTGATGAGCATGGTTCCCTTAACACTGACTTTTTTCCTGAGGTAGTTAAAGCTATGCCAGTAGTTATGCATACGCGGCCGGACGGGACTCAGGCACCAGAACATCAACAGATTTCTTATAGCATGTTGAAAGAGTTGCGGCGTACGGTTGCTGAATCGGGTATTCAATCATCCTATACTGAAAATTTAATAGAGACAATGAAAGAGGCTTTTCTTATGGTTCCTCATGATTGGAAGGTGGTATTTAAGTTGATTTTAACACCCAGCCAGTATACAATTTGGTATGTAGAATACAGGGAATTATGTATATCCTATGCTACAGTAGCTCAAAATAATAATGCTCCAATTAACCTGGATCAGCTGTTGGGGGAGGGTCAGTTTGCGAATCCACAGCTTCAAGCTCATCTTACTACAGAACTTTTACAGCTCGCTGCACAATTAGCAACAAAAGCTTTTAAAAAGATTCCTGACATGAAAAAATCAAGCAAACCTTTTGGCACTATCAGACAAGCTAACCATGAACCCTACCTTCAATTTATTGATCAATTACAAGGAGCTATCGAAAGACAGGTAGATGTACCAGCGGCAGCAGATGCATTATTACTGCAGCTTGCTGTGGGGAATGCTAACGCGGACTGTAAAAGAATTCCGGAGATGCTGAGATCCACTAACAAAACAGCTACTGTTCTGTAAATATTGTTGCTGATTCGCATTACGTATATGGCCTTTTGTGCAGAATTGAGTTTGCCTTTTTAAAACATGTTTCTAATCGTGTTCTTTTTATGTTGTTTCAGAAATTATGCTTACTTTGTAGTAATCGGATACACCAATACTTTGTGACACATATTCGTTCTCATTCTAATCTGCCTGGCCCATTAGTCGAAGGTAATGCTCGGGCTGATTCTTTGGCTGCTATGGCTGCTGTTCCTGATGTATTAGGACAGGCTAGACTTTCACATGCTTTTTATCATCAAAATAGTAAGGCTTTATCCAAAGAGTTTAACATAACATCTCGACAAGCTCAAGATATTATTTTGTCATGTCCAGATTGTCAAGCGATCATGCCACTGAACTCTAATATAACAGCAGTCCCTTGTGGTCTTGCTCCCAATGACGTATGGCAGATGGATGTTACGCATATTGTGCATGTTACTGTAGATACTTTTTCATCTTTTATTGTTGCCACAGCGCACAGTGGTGAAAAGTTTAGAGATGTTCGACTGCATTTGCTACGTGCTATTGCCACATTAAGAGTGCCATCACAGATAAAAACGGATAATGGTCCAGCTTATGTTTCTAACAATTTTAAAGTATTTTTACAGGAATGGGGAATATCTCATGTGATGGGGATACCTTATTCACCAACGGGACAGAGCATTGTGGAAAGAGCACATCTCACGCTGAAAAGAATGTTACAGAAACAGAAAAGCACTGCTGTCGGAATGTCTCCACATGAGAAGTTGTCTAATGCAATGTATGTGTTAAATTTTCTGAATATATCCAGTTTTGATATGTTAACTCCTCATCTGAGATCTCAAAAAGAAAAACAGAAAGACTTGCCAAAGCCTAATGTACTGTATACGGATATTCATACTAATGAATGGAAAGGTCCGGTACCTCTGTTGACGTGGGGAAGAGGTTATGGCTGTGTTTCTTTATCCACAGGACCTTATTGGCTGCCAGTGAAACGGATTAAGCCATTTAATGACCATGATTTGGTTCCTATCCCGCATGATGTGGCTGTGCAGCATCCTGTTACTTCAGTAGCGTAGCAGCAACACGACCGTGCACTGGGCCTGCCTGTTGAATCCCTTTGTTTTTCCCAGTGACATGATGGGACTTTGAGGTACCGATTACCAGCGATGACATGGATTGGACTGGGAGAAGATGGTTACGGCTGATGGCAGAGCAATTATGGGAAGATGTAACTGTTTTCAATGTTACCCGTTGTTCTGATATGTATTCTCCTTGTGTGACTAACAATGAAGCTTATATTGGTTGTATAAGACTGTCTAATCAAAACCACATAACAGGTGTTAAGGTTCATGGTACTAACCAGCAGAGTGATCTTTCTTTAGCTAAAAGCAAGACGGGGAAACCAGCTGCCTTTTGCTTTGTTAGAAGTGTGTGATTAAGGATCAAATTGATAGGGAGACTCCCTTGCATTCTTCCTTCAGCCCTGGCCAAGCTGTGAGAAGAATTCAACGGAGCAAATAACACCAGATGTTCCCGCACTCAATGTTATGTAAGGTTGTTTATTTAATAGTATAAATGCTGGACCCTCTTGCAGCGACTTCAGAAACGTCACCTACGAGTGGACGCACTGCGTAGGATTTCCCAATTGTCGGGAGGGTTCTCCAGAAACGTCGCTGCAACAGGGGCTCCCCAGCACTGCGGGTCTGGATGATTTAGGGATTTGTGTTTAATAGAATTTGTTGTTGTGGGAAGTGTTTTGTTTTGTTCTTTTTCATTATAGTCAACGATCTCACCTGAAGTGCTGCCCAAGGGGTCCGAAGAACTGAAAAATACATCTTATGACTTTGATGGTGATCCAAAAAACAAAAAAGGGGGAATTGTGGATACCCTACATTTTAGTTAGCTGTGCTGGCAGCACTGTGTTGCAGAGTTAAGACTTTCGTCCTTGAGCTCTTTCCTAAACAAGTACATAACTCTTGCTTCCTAATTATGAAAAGAGACCCTGACCAGCCAAGTACAGCTCATGTTGAGAGCTTGCCCGTGAGAATGAACAGATAAGGTGCTTCTTGTACACCAGATGCGCATGGGAGTGAACGGGAGAGTATGATCAAAACAGACCTGGCAAAGTCTGTTTTCCCTGTGTGATAACAGAGTGATTGAAGGAATACATGAGCTAATAACAACCCTGGCTGTATAGTCTGATCTCTTGTTTGTAACCCAAAAATAGTGCTTCGTGCTAGTAGGTATAAATACGTGTGCCTGCTTGCAATAAAGTGAATTCCGTTTTCCATCATCTCGGAGTTCGTGCGTGCTTCTCAACATAGATGTACTGCCTGAGTCAACAAAATCTTCAGCATATATGGCTTCAAAATTGTGAAAACTGAAGAGGTCTGCTACTACATCTTTTTGGTTAAAGAATGTTAATTCAGTCCAAGATAGCCATCAGACAGCTCACAGACTTTCTACATGTACATGCTCATTTAAAATTCTCCACTAGCAGATTAATCACAGGCAACTTTAATAAAAAATTCTCGAGAAAATCTCAAAAAAAAATCTGTTTAGTCTACTCTGCAGAGTAATATGGTTTGTGTAGGCTTTAGTCCTACCAGTTTATTACAAAATATTTTCCCTCACAGCAAGATTTTATGAACTACTATAATGCTTTGCTAAGCATGTAAACAATGTGCAGTTAATTTTCATTTGCAGACTCCATATTTCCAGAAATCCTGATTATTTAATTATCTCTAAACCTACCCTCCCATTTAGTTAAATTATAGTCTTGTGCTCTAACATCCTCCCCCTTAAAAGTATACTTTTAAGAAGCCTCATGCAGCTGTACAGTCACAGGTAAGAAGTAAAACAAATAGTGACTCTTTAAACTACATTTTCTAGACTGGCAAACATTCATAACACTCATACTTACCCACCACCCTGCCCCCAGAAAACAAACCCCTCTTCCACAAGACTGGTATTTCGTTTCCTGACTCCTACTTCCATTAAAGCATCCCACTGAGTGCCTTCATATCCCTCTCTGTTTGGTCTACAAACTAGCAGATTCTCTTACTGCAAATTAATTTCTTATTCAAATGAATGTGATATGGAATGTTTCATGGATTACTAGAATAGAGATTTCCTTCTCTAAGGATTCTCCTCCTTCCAACAGTTTTTTTTTCCTCTATGCTATTCAAAACTGCTAGAGAAAGTTCTATTAAGAAGTTCTTCTTGATATGAATTCTTCTTATAACTCATTTTCTCTCCAACCCTGAACAGGCAATTCCTATTGTGAAGGACTCATAAGCATGTGTTATCTTGTGTCTAAAATAAGCTTCTACTGCTGGATAAAAGCTATATATTATCCTTTCAAAAACTATCTGCAGACACTCCTACAGTAGAGGAATTCCCGTTGATAGCCTATCACTATCAGTTATTGCATATACAGAATTACTTTACATTTTAAAGAACAGGTTTATTATTACCTCTATATCACTTCATCATGAATCCAGACAAGTTGGCTTGTCAAAGAAATTATCTGTTTAATTGCATGGTTTATTTAATGTTTAGGACAACAGGAAACTACCATCCATTCAGTAACCCTTACACACTAATTTAAAACAGAGAGGTTCTTTTGTAAACACAGGTGTACAAAAGGACTTTAAGGTATGCAGCTGCAAGCCCAGGTTCAGGAGGATGAAAACTTAGAAAGAAAAAATAAAAAAGTCAAGGTATCTGTTTTACTAGTGCTTAACAGTGCTATGAGCTTCTCCGAAAACTAGCACTGAACATTCATTACTTAGCATGATTATCATTAAGTGAAGCATCAAGAATCTGTATCCAGCATTATCTTAACAATATCCTAGGCTCACAAATTTTAAGAACTTTAGACTTACATTTTCTTACCTAGTTCAGTAACTTGTCGATCAAAAGGACAATGAACTGCTCTGCCATGTAGGGGAAGCCGAGTAAGACAGTCATGGCAGACAGTATGGCCACACAAAAGCAGCCGGGGAACTTTGTCACCTTGCAAAGAAAACACATCTTCACAGACTCCACATTCAAGAACCTGTAATTTAAAAAGAGGTCACTTGATTTTTGACCTGATAAAAAAGCAAAACGTCATACAACAAGCCATATGACACAGTTTATTTCACAGAAGATCCTGCAACCACAGCAAATGGGTCGAATCATTAATTTTGCTTTGTGCACATAAAAGACGACCACGTGAATGGTACTGAAAATAAACAAACAGACGTGAACAGAGCATCTTTTCAGAATCCCAACCGATCGCCACCGGTTCTTGCCCACTTAATATACTACCACAGGAAAAGACCACCGGTCAAAAAGTACAAATAAGTGAGCAGAAACGTCCTCGCAGGAAAACGGAGGGCAAGACCCTGCGGCAGCAGACCACCGGTCGGCACAGAAAGTTTCCATTTGTAGCCAATGCACATAAAAAGGCCGGGCATGCCCAAAACCAAATCGAGCGTCATTTAGGGGGAAGAAAAAAAAAAAAAAAAGGCAAAGAAAGAAGACACACTAGCGTCAGCTCATCACCTCGGCGAGCCCAGGTTACGCCGTCGCCGAGAGCTCCCCGCAGCCCACTGCCAGCAAATCGCCCTTCCCCTCACGCCGAGGCCTCGCAGCTCGCTCCCAGGCGCGCAATCACCGCGGAACCGGCTCGGCGCCCTCAACGCGGGGAAAGCTCCGGGGCGGCTTCTCGGCCCGGCCCGAACCCTGACGCCCCAGGGGCCGCCTCCTACCCCGGAGACCCCGTGCCGCCCCTTCCCCCGGCCCAGGCAGCGGCAGCACAAGCCCGGCCACAGAAGGCGGCCGAGACGGCGCGTCTCACCTTCACTGCGGCGCCAACCGGGCCGCGACCGCTGCCGCTGGGCCCCCGGCCGCCGTCAACCCCGCTGCCAGACCCGACCTTGTTTACACCCGTGGCCGCCATCTTGGGGAGGGGGGAGCTGACCAGCCACCGGCAGGAAGGTGCCAGCGGCCGCCCCCCCGCCTCAGGCGCCGCCCCGGCAGGCGCAGGCACTCCCCCACCCCCGATCCGGGCCGGTCTGCGCGCGCCTCTCTCGGCCCGCATCGCAGAACTACGACTCCCATCGTGCCGCGCGGCTGCCTCGCCGTAGCTTCCGGCGGGCCGCGCATCCCGGCGTGCAAGGGAGGAGGTGGCGGCGCCCTGGGGAGGCCCACGCCCGCCCCGGCGGCGGGCAGCGCGGCCCGGGGGCGGTAGTTACGCCGGTGGCGAGTTGCACCCTGGGACAGCCGTTTCCGGGTCAGTCGGTCGGTAGCCAGCGTGCAGGGGATCAGCACGTTTTTCTCCGCGTCTTTCTCCGCGCTTTGGCCCGTGTGCTCTCTTGCAGAGGCGGAGCCTGGTGCCATGGACGTCAACCAGCCCAAACAGGAGCACTTGCTGGCTTTGAAAGGTACCGACAGTCCGGTCCACCGGTCCCTCCTAGGCCGCTCCGCGCCTCCGCCGGTCCTGCCGTCGCGGCCGGCCCTGAGGGGCAAGGCGGGCCGGGCCCAGGGCGGAGGCCGGGCGCTGCGGACGGGCCGGGTCCGGCGCCGCCACGGAGGGGAGCCGAGGGGGCGCGGGCTCCGGGCTGCGAACCGGTCGTGAAACGCCGTGTCCGTCCCGGGGGCGAGGCTGTTCGTCCCCCTCGGATTCAGAAGGTGGCGTAGGGAGGGAGCGGCCCGGCGGGCGCGGGGACAGGGTGGGAGGGGGCGAGCCCCGCACACCGGTGTGCCACTGGCTTGTGGGGCCGTCGGCCCGTTCGAGATATTTGCATTTTGAACGAGGCTTTCAGCAGTCAGAAGAATTTTTATTTATTTATTTTATTTTCCAGTTCCCAGCTGAGTTTTTCGTTTGGTTGGTTTTGCTGCCTTTAACCTCATGCTTAATGCACAGCTACTGGGCTTGCATCCTTGATTCGGGAACCACGAATGGTGAAAATAGAAATGCATATGTCTCTCGCATTCCCTGCAGAATTAAGACAAAAATCAAGAGAGCCCTGTAAAGAATTCAGTCGTTTCTGCTGGCACTGGGGTACCAGTAAGAAAGCAATTGAAACGCTGAAAAACTTGAATCTACTTTCACTTTATTTCAGCCAACAGACTTAATATTTACATTATTTTTTTCTTGTTTATAAAGTAAATGTTCGTGGTTAGTAATAAATAATACATAGTTA
>CM036658.1:65009261-65354587 GCA_020746105.1 Trogon surrucura | reverse complement strand
GGCAGCCTGTTCCAGTGTTCCGTCACCCTCACTGAGAAGAAGTTTCTTCTCGAGTTTAAGCGGAACCTCTTATGTTCCAGTTTCAGCCCATTACCCCTTGTCCTATCAGTGGTTGTCACCGAGAAGAGCCTGGCTCCATCCTCGTGACACTCACCCTTGATATATTTGTAAACATTAATGAGGTCACCCCTCAGCCTCGTCTTCTCCAAACTAAAGAGCCCCAGCTCCCTCAGTCTTTTCTCATAAGGGAGATGCTCCACTCCCTTAATCATCCTAGTTGCCCTGTGCTGGACTCTCTCCAGCAGTTCCCTGTCTTTCTTGAACTGAGGGGCCCAGAACTGGACATAATATTCCAGATGGGGTCTCACCAGGGCAGAGTAGAGGGGAAGGAGAACCTCTCTCGACCTACTCACCACCCCCCTTCTAATACACCCCAGGATGCCATTGGCCTTCCTGGCCACAAGGGCACAGTGCTGGCTCATGGTCATCCTGCTGTCCACCAA
The DNA here is from genome assembly GCA_020746105.1 of Trogon surrucura. NCBI lineage: Eukaryota > Metazoa > Chordata > Aves > Trogoniformes > Trogonidae > Trogon > Trogon surrucura. The sequence goes on along the minus strand of CM036658.1, from coordinate 65,354,084 downwards.
GACTCCCAGGTCCCTTTCCCCTACACTACTCTCTAATAAGTCATTCCCCAACTTATACTGGAACCTGGGGTTGTTCCTACCCAGATGCAAGACTCTACACTTACCCTTGCTATATTTCACTAAATTTTTCCCCACCCAACCCTCCAGCCTGTCCAGGTCTCGCTGAATGGCAGCACAGCCTTCTGGCGTGTCAGCCACTCCTCCCAGCTTGGTGTCATCAGCAAACTTGCTGATAGTACTCTCTAGTCCCTCATCCAAGTCATCGATGAATATATTGAATAATACTGGTCCCAGTACCGACCCTTGAGGCACTCCACTGGATACAGGTCTCCAACCAGACTCCGCCCCATTGACCACAACTCTTTGGCTTCTTCCCCTTAGCCAGTTCGCAGTCCACCTCACTACCCGAGAGTCTAGACCACACTTCCTCAGTTTAGCAGCAAGGATGCTGTGGGAGACTGTGTCAAATGCTTTACTGAAGTCAAGGTAGACCACATCCACCGCTCTGCCATCATCTATCCACCTTGTTATATCCTCATAAAAGGCTATGAGGTTAGTCAAGCACGACTTCCCTTTGGTGAAGCCATGTTGACTGTCTCTAATGACCCTCTTATCCCTGATATGCCTTGAGATGGCACCAAGGATAAGTCGTTCCATCACTTTCCCAGGGATGGAGGTGAGGCTGACCGGTCTATAGTTACCCGAGTCCTCCTTCTTGCCCTTTTTGAAGACTGGAGTGACATTTGCTTCCCTCCAGTCCTCAGGCACCTCTCCCGTCTCCCAAGACTTGGCAAAGATGATGGAGAGTGGTCTAGCAATGACATCAGCCAGCTCCCTCAGCACCCGTGGATGCATCCCATCTGGACCCATGGATTTATGGATGTCCAGATTGCTTAATTGGTCCCTAACCCAGTCCTCATCGACTAAAGCAAACTCCTCCACTGCCCTGACTTCCTCTGGGGCCTCAGGGGAACGGGGCTCCTCAGGACAGCCTCCGGCAGAGTAGACAGAGGTAAAGAAGGCATTCAGTAACTCTGCCTTCTCTGTATCTTCTGTCACCAAGGCACCCACCTCATTCATCAGTGGGTCTACATTGCCTCTGGTGTTAGTTTTATCTGCCACGTATTTGAAAAAGCTCTTCCTGTTGTCCTTGACCCCTCTCGCCAGGTTCAATTCTAGGGAGGCCTTTGCTTTCCTAGTTGCCTCCCTACATCCTCGGACAACAGCCTTATATTCTTCCCAAGTGGCCAGCCCTGCCTTCCAAGATCTGTAAATTCTCCTCTTGCACTTGAGCTTACCCAGCAGATCCCTGTTTAGCCACGCAGGTCTCCTGGCTCCCTTCCTTGACTTCCTACGTGTCGGGATGCTCTGATCTTGAGCACGGTAGAAGCAGTCCCTGAACGCTAACCAACTGTCTTGGGCCCCTTTACCTTCAAACAGCCTTGCCCATTGGATTTTCTCTAGCAATTGTTTGAAAAATCCAAAGTTTGCCTTGGCAAAGTCCAGGGTTGCAATTCTGCTTGCTATTTTGTTTCTGCTACATGAGATCCTGAACTACACCATTTCATGGTCACTGCAGCCAAGGCAGCCCTCAACCTTTACTGCTTCAACCAGATCCTCCTTGTTAGCGAGGATGAGGTCCAGCAGTGCTCCTCTCCTAGTCGGCTCCTCCACCATTTGCATCAGAAAATTATCATCGATGCACTGGAGGAACCTCCTGGACTGTGGATGAATGCAATGAGCTAAAAAGTATGTTTAGCGTTTCCTGCAAGCCTGCAGATTTCTTTAGCTGTTACTCCACTTGTTTTGAGTACTTTCATTTTGGCTGACAAATCTCTTCATATGCTAGTAATTACAAAGTTTCCAAAAATAATACATAGAAGTTATTACCATTAATTGAGTTTCGGGTGTGGTGGGAATAGAGAGAATGTGGGTGTTTTTTTAAAAAAAACAAATCAAAACAAAACCAAAAAAACCCAAACAAAACCCTAAATTTAGGAGAAGTTAGTCTTTCAGGAGTTCAGAAGGTTGCTGCTAGAATCAGCTTAAATCCATACTAGAGCTTCCAGAGATGACCACATGGAGGATGAGGACTCTCTTGATCTTGGCTCGTCATGTAAGTACAAACACAGGAACAAGTTGCTTTGCCCTCCTCCTTTGCCCTCAAAGGTCTGTAAATATCCATACATCACCATCTTTATATCCCTGTATGGTTTTATGGTTGTTTCATAGTAGAATGCAAAACTAATGGAATATACTGTACGAGTCTGTTGAACCATAATATTAAGCATCCGGAAAGTTTTTAAGAAAAAATTGAATCTTATCCTTCTCCAGTATAACTTGCATATTGATGCAAATAACCACTTAATGGCTATAGCAGGAGCAGAAGTACGCTAAACCCAGTTCATATTTCAATTCTCAGATTGTGCCCAGAATATAGGCCTGTAACTAAGATATGTAATCTTTTGAATCCTTAGAAACAAAGAGTTGTTTGTGATTTTAATGCACAGCTGAGTTTTAAACAAACTGTGAAAAAGACATTTTTGATGCTGAAAAACTTATGTTGTGACCTTTGATCTTTTATTGAAAATCCTTTAGTTTAGCTTTAACTTTAGATTATAACAGTACCCTTTTAACAAAGAATAAAAAAAATACATTCAAGACTATCTATTTCAATAACATTCAGTGATATTATAGAATAGTCATAGGACAAAGTCTTATGGAAAGGTTACAAAAATTTCAACCATCATGGTATTTTCTTTTGCTCCCAGGCTTTGCATAAGTGGCAGAGAGCTTTGAGAAGTTCATCTGACAAATAGCTGTAGCCATTAATAGAGGAAGAGTAACTGTTGGTTTTGCGGAATTCTTTTTATTACTGTTCTTTCATGGGCAATTTCTGCTCTCACAGCAGAGAAGCTAAATGCAATATATGGATGCCCCTGTCCTTCCTCAGTGTCAGACTCAGCAGCATAATAGATTCTCACGGATGCCAGTGCGTTACAGCAGAAATTAGTGGGAAGTGCTCTTAAGTCACTTAGGATTTATACTAGAGAGGTTGAAGACCGCTTTTAGCATAAAAACAGTAGCTGGGTCATACTGAAAGATCCATCTGGCCCTGGATTTTGTCTCCAAGAGCGGCTACAAGGGAATAACTAGGGCTAACTGGGCAAAGGACAGGACAAACATATATGGCAAGTTCACCTTCCTACTCTCCAGTCTCCAATGTCTAATCAGATCCAGGTTAGGAACACATATGAAGGTTGGAGCCTATACTGCTGTACAAACCATCTTCATGCAAAACCAGCCATTCCTAAAAAATCTGGAAAAGGGAAATGCAGGACTTTTTAAAAGGGCCTTAAAAAGATCCCTTCAAAGCAGAACACTGTCTTACTCAAACAAGGAGCTGTTAGTGATGTGATAATCCTGTAAGAAAACAATGAAGTTACTTGTGAGACAGGAGGAAAGAAATGCATTTACTAACCGCACTCACCTAATGCCTTACTGCATTCACAATAAGTCTTTGCATTTTGGAGGGATACCCAGAAGTTACCAGGGGAGAAGTAAGCACTATAGGTTTTTTTCATTTCTTCTTACAACGGCTTTTATTAAAGATAGTTCCATTTATAAATAGTTGCAAGACGCTGTTGTAGAAAGAATGCCAGAAAACCATCGAAATTAGACAAAGTTGTAATCTGTGTCCAAAGCAGTATGTGCCGTATGCACTAGAGTCTTTAATAAATCTTTTCCAGCTATACAGTCCAGGAATATGGAAAGGAAAGTCCAATTCTTTCCATTCAAAATAAATCTGTGCTCATTTCACCATCCAATTTTACAATCTCTGACATTAGTGTATGCGTTCATATTTTTACATAAAGCATACCAAGAAAGGGGGAATCACTACATAGTTCAGCAGAAGCCAAATGAGCAGCCTGCGATGCTCATCAGTATGACTACCATAATTCTCCTTCAGTTCAGAAACTAAACAGGACAGTCAGGCCCCTGAGACCAAGGTGCCTAATTCTGCACTGAGGGTGTCAATCCTAGAGCTGAGAGCCAGGCTGCAAAATACCGCAATGCTCTGCATTGTCGTAGCCAAGTCCTGTGAGTTAATTGCAGATTTTTCATTCTAAAATCAAAATAATGGAATTCTTATGTATTTGCTAAGATTTTCTACATAGCTTTTATATGCTTCTGTGTACACTAATCTTTGAGGAATACCATTTGCCAAACTTTTACACAGAAGATTTTCCATACACATTTTCCACGTTAGTACAATCTGTCTTGGCTTTGTTCTCTGTAAGTCCTACAGATTCTTCAGATCTTATGAACAACTTTCTCTGGAAATAGGAAAATAACAATACAAGAATACACAGAAAAACTATAATACATATAGCTGGAAAATGCTCTCATTAAACAAACTGTTACGCCTTCTAGCATCTATCTCTTGACTTGGAAAGCAGGGAACAGACAAACCAGGAAAAAATATCCTGACTTTGAAATAAAACAACTCCCTCATCTGGGTTACCTTTTCTTTTCTGCTTACTCCTATTCTTGTGTAGAACTGTGTTGGTTTTTTTCTGTACTTTCTACTTTAATCTGAGTGAGGATAGGATCAGTTCCATCTTATTTGCCTGCAAAGTATGAGGCCAACATCCATTCTGCTATAGGGATTCCCTAATCAGCTTGAGTAGTCTCAGATTCCTCATCTCAGGGTTACTGGGGAGATATTTAATTTTACCACTCCCGCTATTCACCCCTGTCACATTTTGAGAAAGCTCTGAGTGTTACTCTCAACACATTCGGATTCTCTGATCTTCTTTCTGCCCTGCCTCATCTGTGTTCCACCATAGAGGAAACTGGCCAGGACATGCTGTAGAATGCCAAGCTTACATTAAGTTTTCCAGTTTTATTTCCAAATCTTTTACTAAAATAATTGGGTGGATCTTGCAGAAACGAGGAGGCTTGGGTGATGATTGGCCCTGCATCAGCATAACACACACAGCTGCTTGCAGGGAGCATCCTAGAAAGGATGATCTACCACCCTGCTTTTGGTAAGGCTCTTCTTATTTAAATGAAGACATTCTTGGCAACATTCGTATTGCTGGGCAAAAGTAGCCTCAAAGCCATACTTGAAGCCAAAGGCATTGCTGTGAATTTTGTTTTAGAGGGCCATCAAAGACAGTTGAGTTCAAAAGGGGTGCATTTCCCAATTGAAAGTACACTTTGATATGCATTCTTTCTCTGAAATACAATGTACCAGGCACAATAGCTTTTACTTCTGATGGCAGGTGGTTGGTATTAGCCTGAACACATGACCCAGGTTCACTCCTAGAGATGTTTTAAGATCTCTTCCTGGAGGGGAGACATGAGATTTTTAAGCAAGCTGAATTAAGGCTATTTATAAGGAAATGTCAGTGCAAGAGACTGGATCACAATAACACCATTACCTTCAAGAGCTGCTGTTAGTTTAGTTTTAGTTTTAGTTCAGGGGACTGAAAATTAAGCACTTATGCACATCAAGAACCTTTCTCACTATAAGCAGATACATGTGCTTTATGCACAGAACCCATAGCACATGTAAACGCAAGTTATAATGTGGATGTTTTTTCAACTATATGGTCAAATGAAGTATTTTAGCAAGTGAGAAGTAAAAGTCACTGAAGAGAATTAGTTCTGTTTACCTCAAATCAGGACAAATACAATCTTATATTTTTTTTTTTTTAAAAAATACTGTTATTTCCTCAAACATTACTGGGTTATTTCTAAATATGATAGGTTATTATCCCCAGGTCTTCACTCACTAGATAAAAATACATCCTGGAAAACCCCGATACTTTCAGGCATGTCCATCCAAATGTATAGGTAACAAGCTCATTTTGCAGAAATGCACTGCTCACCAAAGACTTGTAGTTTTGTCTTCTATATTTATTTCAGTTAAGAGCAAAATTCCTTAATCAACCCCAAATACCTCCAAATATATATGGCAATGTTAAATTGAAATTTAATATAAATATTTATTTAAACAAAAAAAGTGTTCTTGCCAATCTTATCAGTTGTTGATTGACATACTAAAGTATCCAAGGGCCTAAAGTAAAGAGTGCTTTAGCTAACTACTTCTGTGGTCAGCAAAGATTAACAAATTGGTTAAGACATGGAGTAATACGCGCTGTGCTCAATAAATGTGTAATCCTGTCTAGAGCTTCTGAGATAGAGTTGTCCAAATGGTTTAAACATATTATCAGAATTCACAGTAGAATTCCTTTCCCTGACACAAAGACTTTTAGTTGCAGGAGAAAAAAAAAATGCTCAGAATCTGCATAGTACTTTACATGCAGTTTATACTCTAAAAAGTTGCAGATCATAAAAAGTGTATATAGGTATTATTTGGGCTCATGAAACAAAAATAAAAGCTATCAGATAAGCTCACTATTTTTACCTGAATGAGGTTCACCCTGAGAAATTATGTCGTGCAATACAGCAAAACAAGTAAGTCAAACTACACTGGGAATCCTGTCAGAAACTCTAATCACAGATGATCAGGTATTTTTTAACTGGAGCCAAAGCTTTTCCTGGTAAGATACCAGTTTTGACAAAATTGCTATTGGAAAAATTTTCTCAGCTCAAGCAGTGGGTGGAGGCAAGAAAATGTAGTTGTCTGGGACAGAGAATAAATAACTTGTTGGTCTGAGCAAGCAGCTGGATTTTGCAGAGCCCACATTGCTTTAATTTGCTTTGCTTGATTTTGAGCAAGCAGACAAACCCACGTGAGGGGCCTAATCAGACAGTGATAAGCTGTCTTTCTTTTTAGCTTGGTGAGTATTGAATCAGTTACACAGAGTGGAGCAGCTCCAGTCTTCCACACTAGAATTGTCCCCAGCTGAGCCGTCAGACAGCAACGTGAGCATTCCCGAGACTGATTCGGGCAGGGTCTGATCTGAAGGCAGGTCTACCAAACCTCATGAGGATACCATAAACATGAGGGAAACGTGTCTGACTTTTCAAAAGGTTATTTTTGGTCCTGATGCAGAACGGAGAAAAAACCCTCTCTCTTCACAATCTGTCATTTCAGAAGGATAGACTCTCCCAGTTCTCCGTACATACCTCTGAGTTTGCAGAAAAGACTGAGCAGGACCGGTCACCATGCCTGACCATGGAGACAGATGATGCACCTATGCTGGGCTGCATCTGCCGCAGAGCTTGCATGGTGACCGTGGCTGATCAGCGTGAAGATCTTGTATGTTAAATTGATACAGACACAGGAACTTTGGAACGTTAACAAAACTAACCTAATCTCAACAGTAAAAATACCTGGTTTTAATGAAGCAGACATACCCTGACACCGCCACCAAAGTAGCAACGATCCACACTCGTCCAGAATGAAGAAGGGAGAAGGGACAGACTCGCTGCCAGGGCGACCCAGGCCTGGGAGCAGCCCCGCACGCCCCGGGCGCTCCCGCCCCGGGCGCCGACGCAGGATGGCGCCGTCTGAACGAGCAATTACCCGGGGGACCGGGCTGACAGCGCATCTCCGGCATCAAGCGCTTCTCTCCCGGAATGCCTGTGGCCCTGAGGAGAGCTGGTTTTACAGCTCCTGTTTTCAATGCGCTGGTACACTCGGCGCCTCCCCGAGCCGCTGTAACATCGAAATCCAAGCCATTCTATAGCATTAATTTGCCCGAAGACAGTAAAAGGATCTCATAAATAATCACAAAATCATCACGGAATGGTTTGTGTTGGAAGGGACCTTAAAGATCATCTAGTTCCCCTGCCATGGGCAGGGACACCTCCCACTAGACCAGGTGCTCAAAGCCCCATCCAGCCTGGCAGTGAATGCTTCCAGGGAGAGGATAGTCACATCTCTGTCCCAGCTCCTCACCACCCTCACAGTATGTGTTTATTGTATTCAGTGCAAAGTTTCAGTATGAACAATGGCAAAAGTGACTAGCTTCTCAGGGGATTGTGCTTGTTTTCCTAGAGCTACTGTTAGATTTCACATACCTAGATTCTGAATCTAATTACGCTATAGCAGTACTTCATTCTCAAAGGTAAGCATGCAGCGTTCATTCGGAAGAACGCCAGCCACGGCTTTGACTTCTCTGCCTCACAGGGCAGCAGGCAGCCAGCCCCTGGTGACCACAAGGGTTACGATGCGGCTCGCTGACTCTGCAGGCTGGTCCTGTTCTTTCGATCCTGACAGAAGCCACTCAGTAGCTGTGCTCTTGGACCTTTCCCTGAGAATCATTTCACAGGCCAACTATTATAGATTCACCAGAAGAACTACACCTACTACCTCCGGCTCGGGAGGAAAACGCACACCCGCACCGGCTGGGTAAATACAGTTAGCAGAAGTTTTGAAACCTTAGAACCTAGATTCAGGATGGGTATTTTTTTTTTCCTCTTTTTTTGGCTATCGGAAATTAAGCTGGCGGTTAGGACAGCAAGTCTCGGATTCCACCACCCCCTCCCCACGCCCCGCCCCGCCAGCTCCACGGGACACAAGCGATCCCGCAGACCGCCAGCTACCCCCGGCTACCGCTTCCAGACGGGGCTGGGGTTGGCGATGCCGCGAACCGGGCACCGCCTCGGGGTGTCCTCCCGGCCTCCGCTGCAAATGGAAGCGAAAGAGCTGCGGGGCCCAGGCGGGACCCCCGGCCCCGCTGCGGGGGTCCCCCAGCTACGCTCGCTGCTCCGGGCTTCACACACCGCCTCCCCTCGGCTGGAGATGCTGCGGTTTTTTTCTTCCTCTTTTATTATTTAACACGGCGCGAACCGAGCCCCGCCGGCGGCAAGAGGGTAGTGGAGGAGGGGGCCGCCCCAGCCCGCCGCTCGCCGACGGCGTCGATGCCCGGCGCCAGCCGCCCGGACATCGGAGCTGCTGAGGCGGCGGCACGGCCGTCCCGGCAGCTCCCCGCGGCCAGGCTGCACTCCTGCCTCGCCCCGTCCCACCAGGGACACTACCCCCAACCTCCTGCCGGCCTCGGCCTCCCCACCTCCGCCGCCGCTTTCCGTTACCCCGACCGTACCCCCGCCCCCTCCCCCCGCCGCCGGCGCCGCCACGTGACGCGCCGCGCATGCGCGCCCGCGCCGCCGTCGCCGGGCACATCTGCAGGCTGACGTCAGCGCCGTCCCCCGGGCGAGGCTGCCAAGGCTCCTGCAGCCGCCGCGCTCGGCTTGGCCGGGGGCCGGCAGCGAGAGGAGGTCTGGGGCTACTTCAACCAAACTTTCCTGAGTCCTCCCTGCTCTGCCTGCCTTTCCTCTGCCCTCCCCCCTACCTTTTCTCTTCCCCCCACTCTTCTCTGTCTCTCGCTCCCCCCATCTCCTTCCCCGCCCCCCTCCCAACTCAGATGATATTCACATGGTATTTTGCACAGAGGAGGCTGCTCAAGAGGAGGGCACCCACCCCCACCCCAATATAAGCCTGTTTTTCCTTCCTTCCTCCCCCCCCCCCCCCCCCCCCCCTTTTTTTGTTGGAAAGACAAAATGTGCAGCGTGATAGGTTGGGTGAATTGATGGCATCCTTCGTCCTGCCAAGCCAGCTCGCTTTTTAAAAACCCGTTTTTAGGAAGGCTAGAGAATTTTATTCTGTTGGACCATATAACCCTGATGGTTGCTTGCACAGAGGGGAAAAGCAGAGAGGAATACGGGGATCGTCCTGTGCAATCTCTATTGTTTGAAACTCACTTTATATCAGAAATTGAAGATGAAAACGGTAAGGAAGATTTCACGCTATTCAATGAAACTTTTTGCTTTTCTTGTGTCCCGAATAATGGTGCGTGCAGGGCTTTGGGGAGCGGGAGGAGGTTTATATTGCATTAGGCGAGGTGGATTTGGAGTGATTTCAGAGAGAAACCTTTGAGGATGGGGGAAGGGGCTGCGAGGATTTTCAGTCGGAAAGTGATTTATGAAGTACGGTCTCGAATAGTGCATTTTTATTTTTTTCCCCATACTTTTAACACTAAATCGTTGGTAGAGGGAGGGAAAGAAAAAAAGAAAACCAACTCCACAGCAGATGTAAACCAAAGCAGCCCCCAAACCGCAAACGACAATCCAAGAGTTATTTCGAATCGCTTTTAAGTTGAGCAAGCCCAGCGCACGGTCGCGCCGTGTCCGGCGTCGCCCGGTGCCGCGGTCAGACAAGTGCCTGTTCGGTGCCGAGGCTGCCTCCGTCCCGCGGTCCAATGCGGGCGGGGATGTCGGGCTCTAGCCCGTCTCATCAGGAAGATGGAAGCGTGTGGTTTTGATCTACTCGCAGCCGCTAGGGATTTGCCAGACTCTTAACCCCAAGGAGCCGTGTTTATCGGTGTGTGTCTGTCTCCGCAGAAGCCCCGGGTTCAAAGGGACTTTGTTTGGTGGGAGGAGGTAAGTGGGCTCTCGCTCTCTGGCGATATGTGTGCGGATTTTGTCTTCCCTATTTTCTTTCGTTGTACAAGGGAGGGGGGAAGAGAGAGGGAGAGTCAGACTCTTGTTTTTATTTGGGCTGCCGATGCAACGCGTTTGGGCCAAACGCCAAGTGTCTGGGTCACACGCGTTTTATCCAAATAGATTCAGCGCTGCTGTCTGGAAATGGGCTGCTGAAAGTTAACTTTAGGATCAGCTCCACCACAGCAACCAGACTCTTCCCTTCAGCCTCTCTAGGGAATAGGGCATTCCTCCTCCCGCCTCCCTTCTGAATTTTCTCTGAGGGATCTGTGTCTGGTGACCTCCAACTTGCTTCAATACTAGCTTTTTTAACTCACTGTGCATGCAGACGTGTGTATATAGTATGCATATGTATATATGTTGGGCTGTGTGTGTAGCCGTATATTTTTCTAGCGCGATTTTTTTTTTTTTTTTGGGGGGGGGGGGGGTGGGTCGTGTTTGCTTTCTTGCATTCACCTCCCCCCCGAAATGCAATGACAGCTGACCCCTCGGCGCGGGAGGTGGGGAGGCTGTTCATCCGGCGGCAGCTCCGTGTTTCCCTCCCCGGGGTGCTGCCAGCCCCGCAGTACGTGGGGGTGCGCACAGCAGCAATTCTATTCCTCATGCCTCGTAATTCCCTGGGAAGAAGGATCCGTCCTTTCCTTTTGTACGTGTCCCGCTCCCCGCCACCCCCTGGCCCCCGTTTCTTTTCACTGAGCCCTTGCGTCGCTATATTCGCTTGGTGAGCTACCAGGGCCTCGACTAATCCTCCCCTCCCGCCCCTCGCCCCCCTCGGCTTTTGAAGCCCTGTAACGCTTTTCACGTCCAGCCCCGATACCTGTAATTGAATTTGTGTGATTGATGCCCGCCCCTCCTGCCCGCCCTCTCTCCCCATTTCCTTAGCAACCACTCGTACTGCCGGCGCGGACCGGCCGCCCCTGCCCGCGCCTCACCGCGGCGCTCCCCGCCGCCCGCCCCGGGGAGGGCGGGAAGTCGACGGGCACGCCGCGGCGGCGGCGGGGGGAGCCCGTGTTCAGCCCCCGCCCTCCGCGCGCGCCGAGGAGGGTGTCGTGGTGGCACCTCACCCCCAATACCCTTTGGGGCCGCCGAGCAAGACGCGTTTGTCCCTTCCCTCGACCCAACCGTTCCGCCCGGCTGCGTGACCCGCCGGTGGTGGTGGTGCGAGCGGGAGAATTTGTCGCCGCCGCCTGACGGTTCTATGGTGGATGGTGCTGATGTGGAGATCCCGGGAGAGGGTGGGTAGGGAGAGAGGGCAGGGACGTTGCAGTCCCCAGGGGATACGTGTGGTGATGCTCTTGGTATAGTGGTCTCCTGGCACCTTGCCCATCCTAAAATTTCGACTGCTTTCAGTTCAGTTGCCCAAGGTGCCTTTGCTTAGATGGCGGCTCCCAGGGTGACTAGTCTAAGCAGTTTGGCTAGTCACCTCCCTGTTAATCCACTTTCTGCCCCAAAGTCTTCCAGTATGTGTTCACAGCCTTTTTCCTCCTCGTTGAGTTGCAGTGGGAAAGAAGCTTCATGGCACCAGTGACAGGACTGCTGCTTTTGTCATCAGTACCTCCACAGAAATGCCAGTGCCATGCACCTGCTTTGTCATCGGCATCCTGGAATTTGAAAAACATCTTGTACTTTTTCTTTGCTGCTTGGCAGAGCTTTTATAATAAAAGGCAGGAGCTGTGGTTTTAGAACATGGAGCCATACCCGCCCTTACTGGTGGGCGAATGTGTAGTTCAGCCACAGGACGGAGGAAATGCTTCTCATTGTGAGCTTAGTGCTGACTGAATGTGTCATCTTGACAACAATCAAAAGTGGAATGCTAAATACGTGCTGCTGAGGAATATGGAAAGAAGAAAGGGTATAGTCAGTGGGCATTTTGAGATTCCTTCATGCTGGAAGTACTGTATCTGGAGTTACCTGAGTGTTCTATCGTTCATGTCCCTTACTACTCCTTAATTCGGAGCATTAATACAGCTACATGAAGTCTGCTTATATCAGTGCTCAAGCTGGCTATAATACTTTTGGGAAGGAGGTTAAAAATTCCACTGAAACTTCCAGCAAGCTTCATGTGAAAGGAGATTTTTCTTGTGTGAAGCTTGGAATGAGAGAGACCATTTGACACAGGCTCCTTCCTGCAGAGGCACTGGGTGTGGGTGACTGTTGGATACTGTTAACCAATGCACATCATGTCAGCCATTGGTGTCTAAATAATGAGCACTGTAGTTTATGCCCAGGATTCAGAGCCACCTAGCTCCTTAAGTACTACAGTTTCAGGAGATCTTAATGTTAGGATGACTTATTATCAGCCTAATAGGCTGAACATGACCTCCCTGTTGCAATTCTTTTGCTGAAATAAAAGCTGTGAGGCAATTTTGCCTCTATATATGGCAGTTACAAGCTGTTACTGGACTACAGTGTCCTGTTCTGGTGTCTGTGGATGAAAAGGGATGCTGGTGAATTGGAAAGGGTTCAGGGAAAAAAAAAAAAAAAGCAGTATTTAAACATCTGGAAACTGGATTGTACAGGGTGAGGTAAATCAAATAGATTGAGCTTCTTATCAGGGATTATCAAGGGGTACTTGTATCTGATTATAACCGTCTGATTGTAACCATGCAAGGAGGAGCAGTTCATTAGCAAAGAGAGGAGTAGAGCAAGATTCAGTGATGGGAATCTGAAACTGGACATTCTCAGATTAGAAAAAGGCACATTATTTAGTGTACTCGTGTAGGTGAAGACTACAGGGTTGATTATGTCTCTTCAAGACTTCTAAAAGTCTAAAAGCTGTAACTAAATATTAGCTAGGAAATAATGGAAGGCCAGGTCAGAGATTTTATTAATATGGTTTGAGGCCTTCCTGCATATGAATGGCATCACTGAATGCTTACGCTTCCTCAGGAAAGAAGTACTACTGAGCCCAAGCTACGGTTGCAAAATATCTTTTATTCCCTTTACAAACCTGATTAAATCCCGTGTGCTGTCTTGAAAGATATTTAAAAAGTAGTTATGGGAATGATCAGATTAACCTCATTTGTACAGTTAATAATTAGATGCCTTTCAAATTGGATAAGAAGTTTCTTAATACTCACTGTGATGTTAGTAAATAGGATTTGCATGATGTTGATTTTTCTTTAACCTTTACAAATAATACACTGAGTGCAGGTGTTTTACCTGTCTGAGTGAATGTTGTAAATCATTCCCAGAATTTTAGGAGGTCAGAATTTTCTGATATGTGTGTAGATGACTCTATTTGCTTTTGAATTTATTTTTTTTCTTTAAACAGTCTTCGCTTCTTAGGTGTTCTCTTTCTCCATTGTCTGCCTCAGCAGAGTATGCTCTATGCACAGGTGTTCTGCAAGTGCTTATGAGGACTGATTAGTACCAGTTGACACAACACATGGTTTGGTATCGCATGATACTGGACTGTTAGTTGAGTGCATAGATCTTCCTTCTATTCCCTGGCTGCAGCTAGAGCTGCTTTTTAGTATTACTGCCGTAGTGTTTTAAATGCAAAAAAGAAAGAGCAAATAACATGTTATTGGCTCAATCCCATGACCTGCAAATTGAAAATAAAAATATATTCTACTACATCAAGTTGTAGTTAAGATATATACAAAACACTTTTGACAACAAGTATTTGAAAAAGTAGAATGTGTACGATGCATAGCTTCAGATTCTGAAATTTATTCTTTGGTATTAGAATGTGCAGCATTCCCATTTAAGTGAATGTGAATTCTGCCTGCATAAGCAGAACCCAGGCCCAAGTAATAACCAAATACATGCTGCAGAAAGATCAGATAACTGCGCTCTGGATTCCTTCCCAGGTTCTTCCTTTGTCTACCAGTGTATTGGGTCTAGTTTTTCACCACTGAAATCGATGAGCGCATAACATTGATTATAGCTGGAGCAAGTCTGAACACAGTATTTGAGCAACAAGAAACCTTAATTTTATGAATCCTTACACCTATTTAGCGTAAAGTCAATATGTGCATCTTGAGGCTGTGTGAATCAGCTGTTCAAGGTTAATGGTAGTTCACAGTTTTTGTAAGATTGTGACCTTGGACCATAAAAATTACAATGTTTTACTATTGCTTCAAAATGTTACATTGCATAGTTCACTATGTGTTTTGTAGTAGGGATCTGTTTTAGTGGAAAGAATTTGCCCTCACTTATTTTCTTCTTGTTTTTCAGGAAAAGAAATGGAACAAGTTCAGTAACTATCCAGTCTAACATCTTACTGATATCTTAAGGAATCTTACAAACACTTATTTTGAATTGAGAAAATGACTGCAGATATAGAAGAAAGTACAGGTTGTTGGAAAAGAATACCTGTGAAAAAGTGGAACATTCAATAGTTAATTTGGAAGTAGTATAAAATAAATATACCTGTTATGGTGCGATTCTGGAGTGGAGTTAACTCTATAGCACACAGGTAGCTCTCCTAGGAGAAAAAAGTACAGAACTTTGTTTTTCTAAATTATGGATTTTTTTTGGAAGACGTGGACATGGATTTTGAGCTTAGTCATGGTTTCCTCGGAATTTTACAGTGACAACAGGCTTTCATATAGTTCTCAAGGTAGGGGTCTGACCTCTGTAGCTGACAAGAAGCATCTACTTTTGGATTGCATTTGAGTAATATTTTCTAAACCATGTTTACATAATTCCTGAGATCATATGGGGTCTACTCTTGGTTTTATCATGGTTCATTGTAATGGGAGCTTAAATACAGCAAATACGGTTCATTTTTTTTTGTTTGTTTGTTTTGTTTTAATTTGTTTCTGTCTACTTTTGACTCTCGAAAAGCCTTGCAAATTAAATCTGTTTAGAGACAGATAGTTTAGAGATTTGCCATAACAACATTAACATGTTTTTACACTAGGAAGTAAGGAACTAATCTTATTTTGATCCATTAACATTTAATGTAATGAAGAGCCGTTTACATGTTTTTACAATATAATAGTTTTCATTGCTACTGTTTTTATTCTTGCAGGTGGATCTGATAGCTTTTGTCTTTGAATGGTATCACTGGGAAGAATGTGTTCTTCTTAGGTTAGAATTTAGCCCTGAATGTTTGCACGTTTTGAGTAAACAGGAGAAAGATATATAGTTAAAAATTTTTCTATTTCTGGTGACATCAAATTAATAGGGAACTGAACATAAATTAAAAAAGAAGGAAAAGAACATTTTGTTGTATTTAGTAAAACACTGCATCTTGCGTTTACCTGAAAATGACTTTTATTCATGAGGGTGATGAGATTTAGCCAGGTACGGTTTATGTTTATACTACTACTTGTTGTTTCCTGTTATATTTTCTTCTCTTCTATGCCCACTCCCTGGACTGTCTTACCTTGTGATTACAAAGAGGAATTCCTGTCTTACCTTGAACACTACCAGCTAACAATTCCAGTAAGGGTTGATCAAAATGGAGCCTTCCTCAGCTTTACTGTGAAAAATACTAAACCCTCAAGGAGGAGGAGGAGCACAGACCCTTATGACCAAGAACTGGCAGCATCTAAATTATTTTTTAAACTTTCTGCCTATGGCAAGCACTTTCATTTAAACCTGACTCTCAACACAGATTTGGTGTCCAGACATTTTACAGTAGAATACTGGGGGAAAGATGGACCACAATGGAAGCATGATTTTTTAGACCACTGTCATTACACAGGATATTTGCAAGACCAACACAGTACAAGTAAAGTGGCCTTGAGCAACTGCAATGGTCTGGTAAGTGCACATTACACATTCTAATATAACAGTGTTCTTGTACCTTTTAAGTTACAGAAGAATAACTTAATTGGCATATCTTTCAGTTTTTTTGAGTCTCTGCGGGAAGCAAACAGGCAGAAAGGTGCAGAAAATCCCTAAAACCTGCTCTGGAACTTGCAAAAAGCAGTCGCCATTTTTTCAAGCTTGATTGTAGGTACTAAGATCCAATTCTGTAGTTCTGTAGTGGGCAACATTTTTAGTGTTTACAGTGTCTGCACTAGGGCTGCAAGATTAGGTCTGTGCTGAGATCCTTACAGGTTATTAAAATGTTGCAGGCTCGTGAGGCCTGGAGAAGGAAACAGTGGATCCTTTAGGATGCTTTGTCTCTCCGGAGAGACATTGATTGAGTTTAACACTGTATTGTTGTCTTTGAGAATTTGGCTTTAGAAACTTTGAGTAAATAACAGAGAAGAGGAGTTATTTGGTGTAGAAGCCATCATTGCTATAAATTGAAAGAATGAAGAGGAAAGTAAGTCCTTTGCAAGTAGCATCATCAGAAAGTATTTACCTTTTTTTTTTTTTTTAAAAAAAGAAATATTTTGTTTACAGGTTGTAAATAGTTCCTTTTAAAAGCAGGATAAGAAATTTTCTTTTAGTGTTGATCTCTTGATCATGTAATGGTAGTACTTGCATGGGAAGAAGCTTCTTTTACCCCCAACAGAAATTAGAAGACAAATGCAAAAAATTAAAAAAAAAAAAAGACTATCAAGTAACACAGTACTAAAATAGAAGAGCATGACTAGGAAATACTAAATCAATAGCTAGTAATTTCTTTAGTAAAAATGTATGTATCATGATTACTCATTCTGGTTTTAATTATAGAAAACACTGGCCAATTTTCTTGTTAGAAATAGACAGATCTAACTAATTGCTGAGGGCAAAAACCAGTTACACAGACTTGCTAAACTAATTCCTGTTTATCCTTGGAAGTGCTATTGATTAGTGTATCCCGGGATCTTATTTACAAACAAAAGCCAGCTGCTTCAGACCTAGGTCAGTTGCATTACACCCAGCTACTTGTGAGATTGCTAATACAGTCTGGGTTAACATTTTGGAGTCCTCTCAAGGGAAAAAAATAATTCAGTGAGGATTTCCAGGGCCAAGTGAACACTTTCAAGAAAATGTAGTTAATATGATGTCCCACTGAGTGTGGTATCACAGTTTGATTAATGCAGGCTTTTAGCAGATAGGTCTGAGTTGAGTACAGTTTTCATTTTGGTTTTGCAGTTCCCATGTAATAATTTCTGTGTCACAGTTATTTAAGCTCTTCACCTAATATACTCACTCATTTTGCTTTTGAGTTATTTTCAGCTATGCATACTATGGAGACCAAATCACTGCTTTTAGGACATAATTCTTCAGAAGAGATCGCATGCTTCTGTCTTCAGAGGCACAGGCTGATTGGTCCCCTTTGAGCCTGCAGTCAGTGCTGTGGTGCTCCCCTTTCAGTTCCTATCTGACGTTGGCCAAGGAGTGAGCCAAGAACACCTGTTCTTACTTTAGCTGACTCTTATTTTCCTTTATGTTAGGAAAACAGGAGTGGGGTAAAGCAGGAAAAAGTCCATGTTTTCATAGAATGGCTTGAGTTGGAATGGACCTTACAGATCACCTAGTTCCAACCCTGTTGCTGTGGGCAGGAATATTTCCAACTAGACCAGATTACTCAAAGCCCCATCTAGCCTGGTCTTGAACAGTTCCAGGAGTAAGGCAACCACACCTTCTCTTGTCAACCCATTCCAGTGTCTCACCACCTTCATAGCAGGGAACGTCTTTTTAATGTCTAACCTAAATCTACCCTGCTTTAGTTTAAAACCATTGCCCCTGGTCCTGTCACCTCATACCCTCATAAAGAGTCCCTCCCCAGCTTTCCTACAGCCCCCTTCAGGTACTTGGAAGGCCCCTAAAAGGTCTCCCCAGAGCCTTCTCTTCTCCAGGCTGAACAGACCTAATGCATCAGCCTGTCATAGAATCATAAAACAGTTCAGGTTGGAAAAGACCCTTGGGATCATCAAGTCCAACCATTAACCCTACACTACAACCATTAACCCTACTCTACAAGTTCACTCCTAAACCATATCACCCAACACCACATCCAAGCAACACTTAAACACCTCCAGGGATAGTGACTCAACCACCTTCCTAGGCAGTCTGTTCCAGTGTCTGACCACTCTTTCCATGAAGAATTTCTTCCTAATGTCCAGCCTAAACTTGCCCTGTTACAACTTGAACCCATTCCCCCTGGTTCTGTCTCTAACAACCTGTGAGAAGAGACCAGCACCAACCTCTCTACAATGTCCTTTCAAGTAATTGTAGAGCATGAGGAGGTCCCCCCTCAGCCTCCTCTTCCTTAAACTGAATAGTCCCAGCTCCCTCAATCGCTCCTTGTAAGGTCTATTCTCCAGGCCCTTCACCCATTTTGTCGCCCTCTTCTGCACTCGCTCCAACACCTCGATATCCCTCTTATACTGAGGTGCCCAAAACTGGACACAATACTCAAGGTGTGGCCTCACCAGTGCTGAGTACAAGGCGACAATCACCTCCCTACTTCTGCTGGTCACAAAATTTCTAATACAGGCCAGGATGCCCTTGGCCTTTGTGGCCACGTGGGCACACTGCTGGCTCATATTCAGCCGGCTGTCGATCAGAACGCCCAGGTCCTTTTCCGCCAAACAACCTTCCAGCCACCCTTCCCCAAGCCTGTAGCGTTTCATGGGGTTGCTGTGACCAAAATGCAGGACCGTACACTTGGCTCTGTTGAAATGCCTGCAGTTGTCCTTGGCCCATTGATCCAGTCTGTCCAGGTCCCTCTGTAGAGCCTTTCTACCCTCCAGCAGATCGACACTCCCTCCCAGGTTGGTGTCATCTGCAAACTTGCTGAGGGTGCACTCACTCCCCTCATCTAGATCATTGATGAAGATGTTAAATAGGAGTGGCCCCAGCACCGAGCCCTGAGGGACACCACTCGTGACTTGCTGCCAACTGGATTTAACTCCATTGACCACAACTCTTTGGGCCCGGCCATCCAGCCAGTGTTTCACCCAGCAGAGTATGTGTCCATCCAAGCCATGGGCAGCCAACTTGGCCATCAGGATATTGTGGGGGACAGTGTCAAAGGCCTTACTGAAGTCCAGGTACACTACATCGACAGCCTTTCCCTCATGCACTAAGCAGGTCACCCTGTTATGGAACGAGATTAGATTTGTCAAGCAGGATCTGCCCCTCATGAATCCATGCTGACTGGGCCCAATCTCCCTGTTGGCTTTTAATTGTTCTGTGATGGCTCTTGAGATTATTTGTTCCATCACCTTTCCCGGCACTGAGGTAAGACTGGCAGGTCTGTAGCTACCAGGATCCTCTTTCCTGCCCTTCTTGAAGATGGGCGTTACATTCGCCAGCCTCCAGTCCACTGGGACATCCCCAGTTAACCAGGACTGCTGAAAGATGATGGAGAGTGGCTTGGCAACCACTTGTCCTCATAGGAGAGTTGCTGATCACCTTTGTGGCTGGAGTACCCCTCCTGTGAGAAAGGGCTGAGGGAGTTGGGTTTTCCTGTCAGGTTTGCCCATCTCTTGCAGAGACTTCTCTTTAAAGAATTCTGCGTCATGGGAAGTGTGATGGTGAAGCAGAATCTTTTTTGCTTTTGTGCCTCACACCTCAAGGTGACATTTAATGTTCCTGTTGCTCCACATTTTCCCTCTGCCCTCAGCCTTGCTGCTTTGCTCAAGTGGAACTGCCCGTTGTTCTGCGGTTTCAGATGTCAGTATGTTACTTATCGTTCATGAGTTAACTTTAGTGTGAAGTGCTTCCCGTTAAATCATCATCTTCAGTATTTTTAGTTGTCGTTAGCTCTTCTATATTTCCCCTAGGTATTAAGGCAGCCTTAATCAGTTCTCTGGGCACACCACAACTGGCACTATTGAGGTCTTTGTGGTTATGCCTCTCACTTGGGACTGCCAGTGCCAGGTGTCCACTCCATCTCCTAGGAAGGCCTTGACACAAGCATGTGAGGCTGCTGTCATGCTGCAGAAGCGCAGTGGGGGTGACACAAGGCTCTTCTCAGAGAGGCAGCAATCCTGTAGTAGTAGGCTTGACTCTGTCATCTTATGCTGTGCAGAAACTCTGTCTTCCAACACTGGCAGGGCCTTCTAGAGCCCTGAGTATGGGAGTTACCACTCCATTCAAATAAATTCATCATGGAGTTATTTTTAAACGATGATTCCTACTGACTAGTATTCTGTTATACAGCTGCTGGTTAGAACATGTTTAATGAAGAAATTGGCAGTGTAGAATCAGTGATAGTTCAGAGTATGTCGTGCTTGAGGCATTCATTGTATTTTTCAGTCTGATGGTTGGTCTGTAAGAGCCTGCCAGTCACATTCTGCTTAGTCCTTGATTAACATCTGCCTTAGAGCCAGTCATTTTAAATATAACTCTAGACCGAGTAGTAACCTTTAACAGTCAGTGTTCCTCACGAGCAAAATCTAAGCGTTCTATTTATTCCAGTTGTCCCATTAGGCTTCAGTATTACCATGTGTCAGATTTTTTCCACTTAGTGAATATTTTGGGTTATTCTCTTTAGTTATTAACGATGGTCAGGTGAGACTGCGATCTAAGTAACATAAGTTGTATGGCTTTGAACAACATGTGTAGTATCTGAGGTGAGTTCTAGTGCAAGGAGGGTGTTCTCTTGGTTTCATTACAGTGTTGAGCAGTTGGTTCATTTCTATGTCACTTTTTCCTGTTTCAGCCTCTCCTTCTATATTTCTCATTACCAAGTGCCCCAGAATTACAGGCTGTTACTTACTGAATTTTCATTCCAGCAGTTTCCGTCTGCTGGGCCCTGATTATGCTATAAATTGTCAGAAGTTACGAGGAAAGCTCTATAATCCAGTCAGCAATCATGTGAGGAAATTGAAGGTCTTGTCCAGCAGGCTTACTGGCTTCCAAACTCATATTTACTTAGTGGATGTTAAATTTGCGGATGGATTGCAGGTTTGGCCTTCTCATGAAAGAGCCTGCAATGAGGAGCATTTTGGGGCCTTTGGATGTTGGATGCAGGGCAAGAAAGCTGAGGCATTGCCTAAGAGAAGAACTTTACCTCAACGGAAAGAAGTTCGTCTAATTCTGAGGGAAGCAAATCTTAAAGAGGAAAAGTTTTGGAGCTCATAGGAGTGGAGTCAAGCAGAAACCAAACTTTTTGCATTCTGACCCACCTGTGTTCCTCTGCCAGGTGTCAAAGCTCTTAACTGAGCGCTCAAACAAGTTTTCTGTAGTAGTAGATTTTCTCATTTTGAGCTGAAAAGCCCAGTAGTGGGAAATACTTTAGAATGTGTAGAAAATTATTATTATTAGGAAAGTGAATGAGAGGTTAAATCACGTTTTGAGGCTACCATGGTTCCAAGGAAATGTTTAATGTAAAAGGCCAAGTATTTCCATGGTATGTGAAGTTCTATGCACTGAGTAACATTTGTGCTGTCTCCATCCAAACACAAATGATAAAGAAGGCAGAAGAAGTACCCTATGTCTAAAACTGTGATCTTGCTTGGTTAAAGGAGTGAAAAAATGCCTAAGTATAGTATTTTTTAATCATGTGTAGAATAATGTCTAGCTTACAAAATAATTTATAAAGATCAGAAATACTGAAAAGGTTGTAGTGTTCTAGATCAGTGTCTTTGAAGTTCTCTTTGGTACTAATATGTATTCGCAGTATAGACTTAATATTCAGAAAATTACATATAAGCTCTCCTGTCTTAGTTTTAAGGTGTCTTATTAGGTAAATGACATACTGTCTCAGGCCAGATCACATTTTTTTTTTTCCCATCTTTAAGGGTATTGTAAACCAATGCAATCTTTTTCTTCAGTCATAAAACCATACTGAAGTATATGGGCAGCTGTAGACATACTGAACAACACGTTTTCAGAAGCTTCCATTATTACTGCTTTATATTAAAAATAGGTAAAGCATAAAGTCTAAAAAGGTTCAAGGCATGTAGAAATTGTAATACAGTAGTACTGTGTGGAAAAGGCAAGAACTTACATGTCCTCCGTGATTGAGTTTGTTTCTGTGACTGAGGGACATCCCCCATCTGAAGGAGGTTAAGGCCCCATCTGGACAACCTGATAGAAAAAAAAGATTTCTTTTTCACAAGGGAACTCCATGTGGATTCATAGATTTGTCTGAGCATGTCAGACTGCTGGATCCAGACCTTATATATGCTAGCAGGATTTGGCAGTCTGTAGTGAGATTGGATAACGCAGGACCTCAAACAATCTGTTTTAGATAATAATCTTCAGTATGTTTCTTGTAGTAACCTACTTGGGGCATTCAGCTTGTTTTTTAAATTCATTGTATATTGTCAAAACTTTTTACTGGTCATTCTTACATCTTAATGGTATTTCTTAAGCTCTGGAGCCAAAATTTAATTTGTAAACTGTTCAAACGCAATAGTAAACAAACAAATTGAAATTCTTTTGATGTTTTAAAAGGGCATTTTTTTCAGTCTCCTTTTTCAGCTGAAATTGTATTTTGCTCAAATAGTAAATAAGCCAAAAATAGAATTTAGAATGTTGATTTGAATATAATAACATAATTCTCGGTGTTTATTAATCAAACATTGCTGAATGCGTAAACAGTGGAAGTATCTCTAGCCGCATGAATTTTCTAAACTCATGATTAGAATAAATGTTGGTTGCCACTGATGTAGGTACTTTTTATGTACAGAATTCCGAGTGCTGATTAAAAATCAGTCACTGCAGCTCAACAAGACCACTTTCATCAGTTTAATATTGGAAGAAAATTTTAATTGCAAGCAAAATGAATGTTAGTTTAAAAGTGGTATACGTATGCTGGCCTTATGTGAAGGGCATGTGCAGGGCAAGTGTTTCCAGTGTTTGTCAAATAACTTGGCTAGCTACATCAGCTGACTGCATACATGTTCTGACTACATGGTGGTAGGTGTAAGTTAAAATTTATTTCCAGTGACTTAACCAAATATTAATAAAATATCTCTTTTCTTAAACAACTGTGGTATTCGGGAAGATGAGAGATCAGGTGTCAGCTAGGTGTAGGAAAAATTAGTGATATCTTCTAACGTTTTTTACTGCTGGTACCTGAAAGAACTGTGATCATAGTCTGCAGACGTTCATAATAGGCTTGTATGGGAAACATTTACAATTTGTATAGATGATTAATGCTGCAATGAGGTGTTGTTTGTGGAGTCTTAAGTTGGCTCACTCCCACTGGGGTCATCTCACTGCTTAAAGCTATCAGTTTCAGTATCTGATACACGTTTCCTTCGTGCTTGGACTTGTTAACCTGTCTGGACCTGAATACCAGCGTAGAGGGTACATGCTCTGGAGTGATATGATTTAAGACCAGCTGTGTGTTAGAGACAGAGCCTTGGGGTTAGATGGTACCTCTGTCTCCTCAGGCTTGGCATGAAGTGGACAACCTGATGATATTGGCCAGAACCACTCTGCAGGACTCTCTTCCTGTGGGAACATAATACCAGAGCTTATAATGGCTCAGGATTCGCTTGAACCCAGGTGCCTGACATCCCGACTGGATGCAGTCCAGGCTGTTGAGGTTCTTTCTGCACATCTGGCAAACACTGTTACAGTTTGGTTTATATTTTCAATACCGTTTAAGTAGCAGCGTACCAGTAAATGATTTATTTTCTAGTAAAATCTTAGACTCCGAGTAACAAGAAGGCATTGTGAGAGGAATTTGATACCAGCATCTTCCAGGAGAATACAGAAACTGATGTAACCTTCTTGGGTAAATAATTGAGTTCATAAGGAAAAATACCACTGAAGAAGAACACTTACTGTTGTAGTTACTATGTAAGGAAATGTGTAATTGAAAGTTGCTGTGTGTTCATACATACATTTTGAGTATTTTTAATAGGGTTCTATTTGGAAACCACTGTTGTTCCTGTTGTGCTGTACAGGATTTTTTTATTTTGTAGTTTTTAATCACAGAATCACTGAATGATAGGGGTTGGAAGGGGTATCTGAAAACCATCTAGTCCAACTCCCCTGCCAGAGCAGCATCACCTAGAGTAGATCCCACTAACACATCCAGGCGAGTTTTGAAAATCTCCAGAGATGGAGACTCCACGACCTTTCTAGGCAGTCTGTTCCAGTGCTCCATTACCCTCAAAAGAAGTATTGCCTTATGTTTAGTTTGAACCTCCTGTTTTCCAGTTTGTGACCATTGCCCCTTGGCCTGTCACTGGACACAACTGAGAAGAATCTGGCCCCATCCTTCTGACACTTGCCATTTAGATAGTTGTAAGCATCGATGAGATCCCCGCTTAGCCTTGTTTTCTTTAAGGTCAGCAGACCCGTCTCTCTCAGTCTTTTCTCATGTGGTAGATGCTCCAGTCCCCTAATCAACTTACTGGCCCTGCACTGGACTCTCTCCAGTAGTTCTTTGTCGTTCTTGAACTGGAGAACCAGGAACTGGACACAATATTCCAGATACATCCTCACCAGGGCAGAGCAGAGGGGAATGATGACCTCCCTCAGCCTGCTGACTGCACTCTTCTTAATACACCCCAGGATGCCATTGGCCTTCTTGAAAATGAGGGCACATTGTTGGCTCACAGTCAGCCTGTTGTCCACCAGGACTCCCAAGTCCTTCTCGCCAGAGCTGCTCTCCGACAGGTCAGCCCCCAACCTGTACTGATGTGTGAGGTGGTTCTTCCCCAGATGCAGGACATCACACTTGCTCTTGTTGAATTTTGTAAGGTTTCTCTCTGCCCAACTCTCCAGCCTGTCCAAGCAGGGCCTTCTGGCGGGTCAGCTAGTCCAGATTTTTTTCTTTAGCAAATATAGGTGTAGGAGGGTGTCAGGACTTAATCCCCAATATTTCTATATCCAAAAGTATCTCAAAACTGATTTTTCTGCTAAAGGTCAGTTTTAATTGCTCAAGGTTCAGGAAATCACATACTTGGCCTGAAATCCCCCCTTTCTTCCATAAACCATTTCCTGTTTGGAAGAAGCTAAGTTCACAGATGTGAAAGTTATGAGAATAGAATATGTACTATTCTACACTGCTGTATGAGGGGGAAGAAAAAAGGTTCTTTTGTTATGGAGAATGAGTCTAGTGCACAGTCTACAACAATTTGTATTTGCCAGATTTGTGGAAAGACCTTTTAAGGAATAAAGGCTTTGTGGATGGTATATCTTAAGTTATTATTAATAATTTGATTTTAATAACTAGCTCGGTTTTGAATTAAGCTTCTGGATATAAAACACTAAATAGTTTCTCTGAGTATATGTTCTGAAATTAATCCTTTATGCCATTTTTCTTTGATGCAGTATGTAGCTTCAGACGTGTACTGGTGTAGCATCATAGATAGGTATTAGTCTCGCTACTTGAGCAAGGCCATTTTGGCTTGGCATCACTTTTAACGGATAAAAATCACGTAGTTTTGTAAGACATTATTTGTCATATCCCAAAAATATCTGTTATGTTCTTACCACATCCACCAAAAGTGGTGGGGAAAAAACTCCAGAAATAGGGCAATGATACTTCTATTATTTTCTCATTGTGCTACTTATTAGGCTCCCACTAAAATCAGTAGAGGAGAGCTGGATCATGCATTATTTTCTCTGTTGGCTTATAGTTGTGGATTTCTTCACAGAGATAGGTGATAGTCAAATACTTATAAAGTTAAAATTCTTATTAGGAGTTCTGTATTGCCTTTTGCAAGTTTTTGTTTTCTTATTTCCTTCTTTAAGCATGGAGTCATTGCTACAGAAGATGAAGAGTATTTTATAGAGCCTTTAAGGAATATAACAGAAGATGCTAATAACTTTAATTATGAGGATGGTCATCCTCATGTTATATACAAAAAATCTGCCATGCACCAGCAACATCTCTACGATCACAGTCACTGTGGAGTCTCAGGTAAATGGGTGTAATTGTTTCTAAAAAAATTGTAACATAAGATGTATTTTAAATCTTGCTTCGTTCACATGTAACACGGTGGAGAATGTTGCAATGGGAATCTTCCTTCTGTGTGATGCAGTGTGCCCTGTTGAAAAGTAGTTTTGATTTTATTTTTTTTAGATTCAGACTGAGAGTATAGCGTCTTTAAAAACGCAGACCCTGGGATTAAGTCTTGTTTTATGCCTGCATTGTGTGCAGTGGTAGTAATGCACACAGGCTTCTTAAAAATGTGCCATAAGTGCACTTTGTTTCCCCAATTGGAAAGTGTGATTGAGTGACTTAAGTACTACAGCTCAATGTTTAATAAGTGTTTCATCTCATTTGAGGAAACCTGACATACAGTAAATGTACCAGTATTGTGATTAGTAATACATTTGGATCTGGAGTCCATGTCCTTCTCATTTATGGGGGTTTATGGTGTTTTGATACTGGCTTTTCGTTCGGTGAGTTAACATTGTACCATAGTAGTTGAATACATGATTTACAGGTGCCCTATGGAAGGCTTATATAATTTTGATTGAGATATTTTTCTTGTAAAGCAGTTTTAACTTCCACAAGTACACTTTTCACGTATTCTTTGATATGATTTGTACTTGCTTAAACCAGAGCTGAAAACTAACTTCTTAAAGACAGCGTGGAGTAAACCTGAATTTTTTTTTTTTTTTTTTTTTTTTTTTACCTAATAGAATAATGTTCTAACCTTGTTACTGGTTTGTATCTCAGAAATAGCTTGTTCTTAAAGGTTCAGTCCTGGATAGTCGTATTCCATGATACAGAGCACACGGAGCAGGCTGACAAATACTAATCTTGAAACAAAAGAGAATCACCGTTTCTTGATAAAACTTATTTCAACTTCTTTTGGAGTTTGCTACTTTTAATGATACTGGCTAACTAAACTTTTACAGTACAGATTGCCTGCAGAGGCTCATGCCTGGGAGACAGTTTTTCCTGAGTGTTTCAGTTAACTGTGTTTAGGCAGTATTAGACTTTATGTAACTTCCGTTTTAGTTTGGAAGTGTTATCCTATCTATGTGCTTATAATACTGCAAAACAAGTCTCCTAACTATTACTTCCTACTGACTGATTGTAAAATAAAAGTGCTAATGTATGTTCATTATGTAGGGAAAGCTGTCACTTGAGCCTCTTGAAGTAACTGGAAGGATGATGAAGTATAGGATGATGCAATTTTTACTGTTATTATATCCTTAGACTATTGGCCTCGGTCAGATATTGTCTTCTAGGTTACTGCTTAGGAAGCCATTCTCCTCCAAGTGAGGATGAAGCAGTGGCAGCTAGTTTGGTCAGATTGCATTCACTTGATGTGGCAGTATCTGTGCTACAGAATATCAGTAGATCAGAACTATGTATTTTACAGACATTTTTGTGTGAAATGTGCGGTAGCACTGTGTGTAGCAACAGGATGAGGGGCAATCGTTTTAGATTAGAGCAGGGTAGATTTAGATTAGACATTAGAAAGTAGTTTTTTACTATCATGGTAGTGAAACACTGGCACAGGTTGCCCAGAGAGGTGGTGGAAGCCCCATCCCTGGAGACATTCAAGGTCAGGCTTGATGGGGCTCTGAGCAACCTGATCCACTTTAAGATGTCCCTGCTCACTGCAGAGGGGTTGGACTAGATGGCCTTTAAAGGTCCCTTCCAGCCCAAAACATGCTATGACTTAGTCAGTCCACTGCATGCTTTATGATGCTTTTTTTCTTGGAAGATCCTTTGCTTTTCCTGAGCTTTTATATCTGTCATATCCAGAAGTCCTTAACTATCAAAATATTAAAGCACTGCTTTTTGCAAGCCTGAGACTACTGTCATGCTCATTCATCTCAGTTTCTCTTATCCCCTTGTTCTGTATAATACTTCCACACCATGAAAATTTCTGAAAAAGAATTTGCTCTCCTCCAAAACTGCAAGGTTTTACTTCTCCAGGTGATGTGCTTTTTTTTTACTGTCCGCCTCATGAACACTAAAATCTTATAAACTCTCTTTCAGAGCACCAGAGCATCCCCAGGATATCTAAAAAGCAAAATCAAATATTAATTTTCAGGTTTACATCTTTCACACCCTAGGACTAAAGCCAGGTTTACGGTAATCTTCAGGGCATTTAACTGGCTTTGGAAGTTCGGAGCAGTCCAATTTTGTGGTTTAAAATGCAGTCATAATGAACC
This sequence comes from Trogon surrucura, assembly GCA_020746105.1. Classification (NCBI taxonomy): domain Eukaryota; kingdom Metazoa; phylum Chordata; class Aves; order Trogoniformes; family Trogonidae; genus Trogon; species Trogon surrucura. The sequence continues at coordinate 65,325,770 of CM036658.1, read as the reverse complement.
TGAGGCTGCCCTTTGGCAGTATATAATTTATTTTGTCTGGAGACTGATTTTAGCCTTTCTGCAGAACAGTTTTCCCCATACAATATTCTGGGAGGAACCTGCTTGTGTATCTGTACCACTGTTCAGGGTCTGGCAAGCTTCCCCTGCTGTCATCTAGATCTTAATTTATTGTGTACTTGTTCTGTCTCAGAGAAGTGAGACCCTTTGTTAATTTATCGTGTACTCACAGAGAAGTGAGAACCTTTCTGTCTCTTCTAAGGAAAATTGCAATAATAGACAGGAGCGTGGGAGTTCGGTGAAAGGGTGTTCGGAATTGGTTGGGATGAGCAAGTGATGCATGACTGTATAGTAGATTGTAGAATTATGGTGGCTAATATGGGAGAAGAATTTGAGGGGCAGGGAAATTCAGATAAGAACAGGGGATAAATGTTCATTTTAGACACTAAATTAGATTTTAAGTCATTAGACATGAGTGGTTTTAAGAAAAAAAGTTATGTTACTGTTTGGTGTATATATCGTCGCTAAGTTAACTATGTTTTAACAAATATAGCTGAACCATTAAGGTTTTGCTAAGTTGACCATGGTGAAATTCCAGTTGCTTCAGTGGAATTTGAGGCCGATGGGTTATCTTGCAGAATGCTATGTTTGGATAGGATGAGAATCAACAAAAGTTGACCTGTGAACACTGCAAAGTGGCAGATTATTTAGGGATGGCTCTACTGTATGCTGCCTTACGTAGTAATTTTAATCATGCCAGACCTTGCAGTTGATATATTCTAAGGTGGAGAAAATGTTCATATATACATTAAATTATGATGTTAAAATAAGAAAAAAAGAAGCACATGATGCTTCAGTTCGACACATTCTCCTTGTATTTCGCATAAGTAGTTTTCTGATGTGTTCTGAGATCTTTCTCTCCTTTCATGTTCTCTTCTCTCTCTCCAACTTCACCCTTACCTAACATCTTTAGTTGGCTGACTTCGGAAAACTTGGGTACTATTGTGATAAACCCTTTGTCTACACGTTTGAATTTTGTTTCAGCTGCAATTTAAAACAGAATTCCCTGCTTTCCTAATGATTATGTTGGGGTTAATTACAGTGTTTTTCTGTGTGGGTTTTTTTTTGTTTTTTTTTCTTTTTGATAGCTATGTTTGATGTTAATAAAGTTTATTTTCTTTTTTAATCTAGGAATGTGGTGGGAAAATGACATAGTTTGCCACAGAACTGTTTTTGTTAAATATATTGCAAACTTTTATTGATGTGCTTTAGCTATTTAAAGAAAACTTAGTCAGCATTATTTAGTGATTTTAAAGGAAAGCAGCATAAGCATTGATAGTTCTGGAGTGTGAGCCCAACTACTCAGAATTGTTTCCAGCTTTCCCATTATTTTGAGACCAGCTGTGGCCTAACCTAAGCTTCTCATCTGATAAGAAAAAGAGAAATGTTTGTTTTTGTGAAGTCTTCTGAGACCTTTGTTTGAAAGAAGCTATCAAGATGAGTCCAAAATAATATTTTCTTTGTTTTTCTCTGCAAGTTTTCTGCATGAGCTCATCAGTTTTCAAAAGTTTAGAATAGATTTACATCTGTGAGTGAAAAATTATCAATGAATTCTGAAACAATATTGCATTTGTAAAGTATTTCTAGCACTTCTAAGAGCACTGGAAACCCTCAAACATCACCATATGTTATTTGAAAATGAAGAGTGAATTCTTAGAAAATTTTAGTACAGAAGCTGTCAGAGAAAATTCCAGACATTCTTATATCACTGCCTGAGTGAGATTAAAATCTTTGAACAATCAAAGCACCTTTGAATTTTCTATAATAGAGATGAAAACTAGGAAAAATCTTAGTATTCGTTATAAAATCCTCAAAAGGCTTTAATGTTTGATACAGGATTTTAGAATGGATTATACCTGTTGCAGAATGAGGACATTTTTGTTACTGACATTTTTTCAGCTACCAGGTTTATTTTCATTTTTTTGACTTTTCTGAAACATGCACCTTTTAAAGCCAACACCGAGGCCTCAAAAATTATGAAACACTGCAGCAGTGGGAATGCTGAAGCTTTGTGTTCCTGGTTTTGACCTGAACATACATACTTTGTGGTGTAGTTATTGCTCTCTGAAAGTAGCGTGCTCAGTTGAGTTGCATAAAGCATCACTTTTCATGAAAAGTACTGGTCCTATCTCAACTCATCCTTAGCTGAACCGTAGGTCCTTTGGAAAGGTAAGGATGCAACACAGAAATTGCTCACTTGAACAGTCCTGTTCAGACAGTTATAAATGTGTCAAACTGTTAATGTGCTTATGTTCATCTATAACTAGCAAGGATACTGTAGATACTTGGAAATCCTTCTTAGGTCAACCCAGACTAATAAGGTAGTTTGATAAACTTAAGGTTAAGATCTGTGTGGCCCTTTGTGTAAGAGGGATCTTTAATACACACACAAATGACAGTTTTTCAGGAAAGAGCGGGCTTGATTTTTGCCCTGAGGACAGGAATTCAAATGCAAAGTAAGCTGGTTTGTAGTGTTTGTTTTGCTGATAATCACAGCGGTTTGGATTTTTAATAATCAAACTCTTGCATGCGAGAAACATTTTTTCTATATATTCATGTGAAACAAGTACAAGAATCAATGTATTTGAATAAAATCAGTGCTAAAAATAACTGTAGCAACTATCTCATGTAAACCCATTTTAAACTTCCCGTTAGGTTAATTCATGAGGTAGGTAAAACATAATCTAATAGCTTTCTGAAGAGGAAATTAGTTTATTTGTGCTGAAAACTATTAGGCATGTAAAGCGTAATTGCCTAATAAGGACAGAGTTCAGCTCTTTCTGCTGCCTTACCAGCATGTTTTAATTCCTTAGTATATTTTGATACCTTTTACCTTAGTTTTGATTTTTTTATTTTTTTTTGCTTCCAGAATTTTTTACCAAATGTTGCAGCTCTCTTTTTTTAATCTTTAAAATTTTATAAAGTGTGCTTGGGGTTAATTATAACTTATCTCTAGTATTAACATAGATGTGCAGAATCAGATCTGTTAAGAGAAGATTCATGGTTTATTATCCTAAGTCAAGTTAAGGAGAGTTGAGAGTATTTGAACTCCAAGCTGTTTTTCCATTATATAAAGTATTTTAAAATAAAATAATAGTAATAAAAAAAAATATTTTTTTCTTGCCTTGTGAAAGATGACTTTTGAAAAGCTTGAAAAACGGTAACATCAACATAAAACAGCTGCATTTGAATGAGTTTAACTAGTTAAACTAATTATTTTGTGTTTAATTATTTTGATTCCCAGAAGACCTCACAGGAAGGAGTAAACCTTGGTGGATGAGGGATGCATCTTCTTTTCCAACTTCACCCTCAGTCAATGACACGCTAAGTAGTCGTAGTCGGCAGAAGAGATCAGTAAGCCTTGAACGGTTTGTGGAAACGCTGGTGGTAGCAGACAAAATGATGGTGGGATACCATGGTCGCAAAGACATTGAGCACTACATTTTGAGTGTAATGAATATTGTAAGTTTCGTCCCTCTCTGTGTTCGAATCAATATGCATGTACTGAAATGATAAAGCAACTATTAAGTCTTTATTTATTGGCATGATTAGTGTTTTAAAGCATGTAATAACTTGCAGGAATTAGTACCTGAAATATGGCAAGTGTTAGCATTGTGGGAAGAATGCAGTACTGTTTCTGTCAGGAAGTACGCTGTGATCACTTTTAAATTGTCTTTAATTTTGAATTCGTATGATTAGGTTATACAGTTCTACTCTGTTTAGGTCAACAGTGTGGATAAATTATGAAACAAAGTATGAACAGTTTTAATTGAAAAGTGTTTGTTGAAAAGAAGTTTGTTTTACTGAATGGTCATTTTTTGGTCCAAAAATAGCTCTTATTTGGGTGATAATGATAATGAATATTATGAAATTACATTGAGTGAGAAAATAGGTTAATTTTTAACCATTTAGGAAATAGGTAGTGTTTCTTGTCTGACTTTGTGCCTTTTCTTATTTTCTGGAGGTCAGGTTGCCAAACTTTATCGTGATTCCAGTCTAGGAAACGTTGTGAATATTATAGTGACACGTTTAATTGTCCTCACTGAAGATCAGGTAAGAACTGTTGTGCTAAGCTTTATATCCCTGAAATACAAGTTATGTTATTCTGTAATACAGATTTCTTTTAATTATTGCTTGAAATGGCTGCATCTATCCTATAATCTTTTACTACTTTAATAAAGATGAAACAGTTGAAAGGAATAATCCTCATGTACCATCTCAGAGATATCTGTTCTTACTTCAGGTGAATAGTAGTACAACTTCGGAGATGTCAGCTTTATTTTTAGATCTGTATTTTTATATTCTGATTTTTTTTATTTTTTTATATTGACATAATCATTATTAAAGTTGGAGCAGAAAGATTGCCTGCTCAGTAATACACATCTGAACTTGGGGTCAGATTTTACAGAGATAAAATTTGGCAAGAAGAGTTTATTCCTAGAAACCACTGCTTCTAATTATAGTCCCATTTTAGTTTTCAAAAGGCTTAACAACTGACCTTAGTAATTTGTTTGGAACATTTCTGGTATGCATGTTGTATTGCAGCCAAACTTGGAGATAAACCACCATGCAGACAAGTCCCTCGATAGCTTCTGTAAGTGGCAGAAATCCATTCTCTCACACCAAAGTGATGGAAACACCATTCCAGAAAATGGGATTGCCCACCATGATAATGCGGTTCTTATTACTAGGTATGGTCATTATAAGTATTGTGTTTATTTTATTTTATTTCTGTAGCTTTCTTGTTCTTACTTTATACATATATAGGCTAGTTGTAAACTAATGTAATTGATAGGTACTCTTAAGAGAAGGTAAATTAATAGATGGCTTGTCTTAAATATATTGGACTCTTAAACTATAGGTTAAGAATTGGGAAAAGTAAAATCTGCAAATTACTTGCTTCTACTGTTATTTTCACTTCATAATTGCCAATGCAGTGTATTCTAGTAGAACAGGTGGATCCTACTGAACATTTTATGCTTTGATAATTGAAAAGAATTCACGAGATTATGGAGAACAAAACAGTATGGAAAAGGTTTTGTTAACCATATATAATGCTTTTTATAAGAATTTCAGGCCATAACCTCAACTACTGTAATAGTATTTCTGCTGAAAACCTGGTTTTTGCCAATTCAGGCAATTTTGAGAATCTGCTTTATAGCTGTTTTGATCTACTATGCTTAATTAAGATGAGAACTGACAGTTTTAATAGGTCATTTCAAAGCCTGCATATGTGCCCGCTTGTGTGCTTCTGTTCCACCATTACTGTGATAAATTCGACAAAGCTTGCACTGTAATCTTGCAGTCCTGATAAACGTATTTGTGTTTGTCATCTGCAATTACAGATAGGCAACTGTACTTTATTAGGAGATCAGTTTCCCCATTGTTTAAGGGTGCTATTTATTCTTTTCTGTTTTGTTTTAAATAGCAGCAGGTGCAGCAGCACCAATTTGGATTAGGATCTTTTTATTATAGTTTCTGCTTTACAGGACGAATTCTATACTGCTTTGTATGTGACCTATTTGTGGAATCATTGTGTTCACTGGAGATTTTTTTAAAAATACTGATTAAAATAATGGTTCTTTTTTTGAATTTTGCATAAGAGGTGTTAAAAGTAGGGGTTTTTTTTGGATGGGTGGTTTTTATTTGCTTTGTTTTGTATATGGAAGAGTTGCATTTTTTTTTCTTTTTAGAAAAGAAAATGAATCACTTGCATTTAATTTTTGCATTCATACTTCAAATATAATTGTTACATGTGGTCCTTAATACTACATAGTAACAATAAATGGCAGAGTGATTTAAAGACCTGTTATAGTCCAAGAAGTTTAAAAAAAAAAAAAGTCTAATAAAAACACATACAAAGAAATTAAAGAGAAAATATAGTTACATTCAGAGATCTTGATTTTTCACAAAGTCCTTCATTTATTTTTTGCGTGCAACATTTCCTTCACTTGTGCTGCTCACATGTGAAATTAAACACATCTTTACAGCTGGCTGCACATCAAGCTTTTAAGTATAAATTAGGCACGGAAGGAAGAAGTGTAATCGGTAGGTGGTATAGATGTGTCAGTTGAAGCCACCCCATAGCTGTGTTGGCAACACTATTTTTACTGTTATGGCTGAATAGCTGGTCGTTTTGTTAGTGCTATTCTGGCACTGCAAAGCACAGTTGTTATTTTCTTTCGCTGTTGTGCTTTGATATGTTTTATTACTATATATTCTGTACTGGCTCCCCTGTTCTTGTAGGAGTTTCCCAGCATAGTGATGAACGGTTCTGTGTTCCAGATGAAGCCTTAAATCAGTCCTATCTTGCAGGCCTTTAACTGCAAAACGAGCAAGTTTTCAGAGAACATGAATAACACTCATTGAAAATTAAGTTTTTTCAGCCAAAAGTAGTAAATATTAAGGACTTATTTTATTCTTTGTTATGTCATTAGTAATTATATAGGTTACTTTGCAGAGTTCTTTAAGATTTGTGTATGCTATCTGTTAAAAAGGACATAATAGTTATAAAAATAATATCCAAATTTCCTTCCAAGAAGTTTACGCTTCTAAGTATATATCTGTATTTTAAATCAACAAAGTGCCTCAGCATAATATTTCCAGGCTAGTAAAACCTTTATAATGTGTAACTGAACTTTTAAGTTCAGTTATATATGCTTTCACAATAGAATGCTTTTATTAATTTATTTGTTGTTATAACTGTAATTTTTAAAAGTAGTCCCAAAGGCTACACTACTCAATTTGAACAGATCAATCAGGCTTTTGCTGAAACTGCTAACTTTACTGACTTGTACTAGTAAGTGGTATCAGCATACATGAAGAATGGATGAATTTATATTAATCTGAACATGTAAATCCATTAACTTTAAATAATTCTGAACTAATTAATGAAATGGTAACATGCATGCTTTCATTCTATTTTGGATCTCTCACCTGATGAACCAGAGTTAATGCATTATATGTGAAAGAAGGCTTTAAAATTCCAACATGTTGGAGAAGTCTTTAATAATCTCTGCTGCCTGAAAGAATTGCAACCTGTACTACCAAATACTAAGTTATTTTTTAGCCACTATAATATTGTTTTGAAAGCAGTTTCTGGAATCTGTCCCACTGATACTGCTCTGCTTTGTATGGGTTAATTACATTTTCATTGAATTTGAAACTGGGACTATTTTTGGTCATTGTGTGTGTTACTGTTTTATGGGAAGTAGGCAAACTTCATTCAACATTATGAATAGTTTTGTGTTGATCAAAACCAGATTTTTCAGTAAGTGATTGATGTTGTGTTTGAAAAAACTACTTAGTCTTAGCTCAGTAAGTTTGCAACTACAGCAATCTTTATCTGGAAAGTGGGACACAGTTGTTAAGGAAAGGAGTCATTATCTTCATCTTTGCAAATGAAGACAGCACCTCAGTTTTTCTTAGCAACAGATGACTTTCCTCCATGATGCTTTCAAAGATGGCATGCTCTGATTTGGGCAAAAAACCCCAAGAACACCAAAATGGTGTTATGGGTGCTGATTTCCTAGTGGTCTCTGCTCGACCAGTGTAGACAGACTTCCGTACCTAAAGTAGCTGTATGCTAGAACCAGGTAGCCTCACTGGTGTGGAGGTGTGCGAAGCTGACCTAGTAAGTCCCAGGGAGGCATTGCCATGCCCACGAAGCCACAGAGCCTACCTGTGTTCAGTGTGCCTGGTGCACGGGCTCCTCTGTTGTGGTCCTACAGGCACCCTGCAGTCTGGAGAGTTATCTGACTAAGGGGGGCAGCGGACTGCAGAAAACTTCGTAGCTGATAATTAAAAGTAAGACAAGTAGGAGAGCGGTCCAAGTAAGAGCCTGATTCCTGATCAAAAGATGGAAATATGGTATTAATTGCACAAGCATGGTAACAAAATTAATATACATTCTCAACTCATTATAATGAATATTGGGACAAGTTTCAGATTCTTTAATGCTGCAAGACTTTATGCTGTAGGCATAAAAAATTATAATTAGCAGTAACACCTCCTCATACTATTGTCAGCAGAAGCAGCTTCCGCCAGTTTCTTAGGGCAGCTTTTAAGCATCCATGAAATGGGTAAAAATTAGATACTTTGTTATAATGGAAACCCCGGGGGTAGGTATTAAACCTTATAGAGAGGGCTTATTAGAGAGTCCTGTAATATTGTGTGGCTTCGTGTAACAAGAATAGCAATCACCCAGAACGCTGATAATATGGTTGTGTGTGATATTGTGCTTTTGTGTTGTTTTATTAATTTACAGAAATTTTGGAGGTTTTTTTTTTGTATTTTGTTTAAGTACTTAAATGCTATTTCAAGATAAGGTGGACTGAATTAGTGTTCTAAAACAATGACACTTGGTTGTTGGATTCTTTTCATACAGTGTTCTCCTTTTGAAATTTCACCCAGGCTTTTTCTGTTGGAGACTGTAAGTCTCAGACTTTAATACTGTGTTCTGTAATTGTCAAAATGGGATTCTTGGGGACAGGTTATAATAAGTACTAAGCAGACAGTTTTTTATTATGAAGTTGATGATTAGTGTAATGCTGTTAAGACAATGTTGTCTTTTTTTCCGCGAAGTGACTTTGACTTCAATTAAACCTAGTGAATCCTTCAAAATCAAAATGTTATAAATTAATAGAAGTAAGAGAAAAACTTGCTCAAGTATTTTGGTAGGCAAATGGTAGTCTTTGCGTTTGGTTCCTATATTGCTGCATCATGAATGCGATAGTCTCACTTTTTGGCATAGTATTGGGTTCTCAGATTTGTCATTTCAAGACTCGGTGTAAGTTTGAGTCTCTTTATATTTTCATTTGTGCATCCCACCCCCAGTGTAGAAGTATCTGTTTGCCTTTTTGAATTTAGTCCTTGTTTATTTACTGATTTATTTTTTTAACGTTCTTTCGTAGCCCGCTTCCTCTTTTTGTTTCTTCAGAAACTCCCTGAGGAATAGATTCTCCATGGTTTACCTTAAAACCACAACAGTTCGGAGGTCACGATGTAGACTATGATATTGTTACTTAATCTGAAGAGCACCAAACCCTCCTTCCCTTCCATTTTAATCAGTTTTTTCTTTCTCTTGATCTCACAGATCATAAAGTAGGAATTACGGAATTCCTCAGGAATACCTTGGTTAACTTGCAAGCATATACATTATTACCAAAATTATTCCTTGTCCTCTGTGCCTCCACAGAATGGGAAAGGCCAGAGTTACACTAGGTTACATTTTGTAGCAGGGGTGGAGAAGATGACAGCATTTGAAAAATGCCTGGTTATTTTTTTTTTTAAGCCCTCAAAGTTCTCTAGTACTACACTTCTGTATAGCTCAAGATGATTAGCTTGATTTGTCCAGATACTAAATATTTGGTTTTACACATTACATGTGTGCCTGACTCTCTAAACTTTGTAGCAGCAGAGTAATTTCCTGCTGGGATAGAAGATTCAGAGCTATTGATTTGCCTCCTGGTGTGTCAGTAGATCAAGTAAAAGATGTACCAAACAGCCCATAGAGAGGAAAGTTTAAGGGGAAGTTGAGATGTCCCTCTGCGTGCCTATGTATTTCTAAAGAGGCAGAACTTGATCTTTGTGATACAAATGTTTTAAATAGAGAAACATTTGAAACCTTGCTTAAATAAAAAGTGCTTCTCAAAAGTCATTGCATGAAATGTCATCTCCTGGTGGTAGCATCATCAAGAGTTTGTTTTACGTTTTTTAAAAAAACCCAACTCACTATGCTTGAAAAATAAGAGATCTCTTATGCAACTGCAGTGCTGTTATAGGAACATAAGTGATTCCATGCAAAATATTTCACAAAGTTTTAGTTTTCAGACTATAAACCTGCATCCTTCCCCTTCCCCCAGTACACTGTTAGAGATGCACTTACATAGATATACCTTATAAAATTATCGTGAAATACAAAAATCTTTTACTTGGGTTGGAGTCAACTCGAGTTAGATTTAAAAGTGATTTGCTGCTTTAGGAACAATTTATTCCGCAGCCCCACTGAACTGATGTGCTTTGTTGGAGGAATCTTTATTTGCTTGAATAAAGAATCAGGACCATAAGACTTTTTTTTTTTTTAATTGACTAAGCCAAATACAACTTGATTCATTGGTTAGACTGGTGTCAGTAAAGGTGTTCAGTACCATAGATGATACAGTTTTTCTATATCCCTGGGTTTTAAATGGGCTTGTACACGTTAATGTTTGTGACACAGTGACTGAGGTCTCTCTTAATATAGACTCTTGTATTTTTGCCAGGTACCACTGTAATTGTGATTCAGTAAATGTATTCCTACATGGTGTGGTATGGCTGCTGTTAGCATTAACCTCGGTGTTAGTATGCAACGTGTCTCTAGCAACACTGCTGAGGCCCACGTGGGAGACATTAGCATTATTACACAATTGATGGGTTCTTCAGATCTTTCAAGGAGGAGAGAAATTTTACAGAACTTTGTTTATTTTATAAATACAAGATCAACTTCACAATGCCTTAGTTAGCTGTTCCCTCATTCATGTGTTCTCATGGGCAAGGTACGGTCTCTTTCACTTGTCTGTGAGATGTGTCCCATGTGCAGGCCACTGCTGCCAGTGTTTCTAAGGGGGCAAGAGGTATATATTTATGGCAGCAGTCCAGAACTCCTCTAAATCTTGTGGTTCATAATCTAAAGAACTGCAATGTTTCTGGCATTGCTGTAGATACTTGAGAAGGGCAAAAAGTTTCATGTTTCATTTTGCATACCTGTGTATAGCTGACCACAACCGTGCCTTTCTTTTTTTTATAACATTGAGGGTTTTCAGGCAGCCGGGGATGGTTTGGTAGTTGCATTGTCCCAGTAGCAGTTCTAATAGGAAGTGTACTTTATGGACACAGTTACCCTTTTCTCATGCCAGTTGCTTATGGGTTAATAATATACTTTTATTCTGTAGTAACAAGTAACATTTCCCCATCAGGTTCTCTACTTGTTTGGTATTGAGGTAGAGCCAGCCAGGACTCTGCACATTCCTTTCCTCCTACAGGTCCAAGTTTGTTATGCTTCTTTCCTGAGGCACATTTCCACTTTTTTTTTCTGGGCTTCATAACTTGCTGCTAAGATTTCTTTTCTATACAAGGCACTATCACACTGCCCTGTCAGTGTAATTTCCTAGCCCTGTCCAATAATGTGGACATGTAAAACATTTCTGTTCTCATGAAGCCCCGTCTCTGATCCTCATCCTGCAGTTTCATCCTTCATTAATGAGAAGAGTTCTGATTTTAAGAGGTAATTCTGATGTTTGCTTCTTACTTCCTTGACTCTTGGTCGATTAAGAGATTTTTCACCCTTGTTTTTTATGCAGCCATTAAATTTGTTCTTTTGGAGTTCCTTGTGGGGAATTTAAGTCCTTGACAGGAGGCTGTTTTTCCTTACTTCATTTTTGTGCAAAAATTGTAAGATTGCATGTTGACTTCATGTCCTGGAGACCACATGTGTAAGATTACTCCTCTGAGAAGGACAATTGAAAAGCTTATATGTACATGTTGCCATTAAGGCCGATCTCTGCAGATACTTAAAATGTGAGAAGCCTGCTTTCTAAATAATAACAGTAAATTCTCCATGCCTCTTTGTTTTCAGGGAATTAAAGGGGTGTAAGTGAAAAATCTATAAGCAAATATAGAATGGGGGATTCATTTGGGGAAAAAAACCCCCACAAACAAACCTGAAATGTGCTAGGACTCTGCTACAGCATACTGAGGAAAGTAGTGTGTTTGATGTAGTCTGCATCGTGCTTTGCCGAACAGGAATGTTTGTACCAGGTTTTTTAAGTTCCTTACACTCCTTGTTAGAGAACTGCTACTGACCACTGACAGAATCAGTATGTTGCTAGATATGGCACAAGCACCACAGTTCTTTTATTCTTACTCTTTTGTCTTCACTACTCTTTTGTCTTCACTATCATAAGACATATTCTTTGGAATGACTACTGTAGGATCAACAAAAGAGAAGTTGCTGCTGAGAGCTACAGCATAGCAGCTATGAGCCATTACAGCAATGCAAGGTGTTTGTGTGTAAATAATTTGCTTTGGATGCATATGGGTCTAGAGCCATACTCCAAAGCACTGCTTGCTTGTTCAGTGGTGTGAGGAAGCGTATATGAAGATTTCAGTGGAGAATTCTCCTTCATTGTTTACTTTCTGTATGTTTTTGTGAGCTGAAGAGCTATGGGCTGTGAAATGATGGTAGAAAATCAAATTAAGTACCACAGACTATAAAGAATAATATGGAATAGTTGAGAATTAACAAAGTCAAGTGGTATATTACGTTGTTTCCCTTTATGGGACAGTTAAACACTTACTTATTGGGTGGCTTTTTTTGTTCCTTCATCCCACATTAACAGAATAAAGCTTGAAATGTTGTTCATATTTCCACTCTTGGGTGTGAATTTTCTGGGATTTTGAAGGGGGGGAGAGGGCTAGTGTAAATTGTCTCTTTAAAATTTATTCCTACATTTTGTAGCTGAAGAAATCAAATAGACTCTGTGGGATTTGAGGGCACGCACATGGAACAATCAAGTAGCTAGAATGCAAATCTGAAAAACTGCTTATTGCATGGCAAATGTCAGCCAGCAGGTGATTTGCAGCTAATTAACAAGCACGCTGTGAGAGTAGAATGTTTTCTAATCAATAAAAAGGCTGTTATTTTTAAATTTCTGATGCTATTAGTTGACTCTAACTTTACTGTTGGCTAGTTAGAAGGTGTGCCTTCTGATTTGGTTTGTAAAATCTGGATCTGCGAGGGTGGAAGTGTGGAAAAGGTATAAGGTATACCCAGAGTTTGCCTAATCTGTTCCAGATGGACAAAATGTGTTCAAAATGTGTTTTATTTAATACCAAATCCAGAAGATTGGATGACCAGTGTCATGGAGTAAAGCTCAGACTTTGGTGCTCTAACTGGAGACTTCAAGTCTGAAAGCTGTTTTCTTGTTTTAATTTTTTGGGGTAGGTTGATTGAAATATGTGATCATAGAATCATAGAATGTTAGGGATTGGAAGGGACCTCGAAAGATGCTGAGTAAAAGGACAAATATTCTCCTACCTCAGTTGAACACAGAAATTTTGAGTGTAATCCCACAAGCATCTCTTAAGATGTACTCATCAAGTGGAACTGGTTATACACCTAACGGTTTCCTGGACTGGAAAACTTGAGAATATCTGCCAGCACACAACATGGGGAGTGCAACTCCTTACTGCCCTCAGTTCAAGTCTTTCTCTAAATAAGGCAATGAAACCTTTGGTAATTAAAACTGCATTGGGATAAAACTGTAAAATATCAAACTACATTTACTGTTGATAGTAACAGTGTAGTAATGCCTGCTTGCTTTTACACACTGTAGTTTACAGAAAAAACTCTTTCTTTTACACCCTAGACTTACTACAGAAGAAAAAAATCAATGAAAGATAGTTTGGTATGCTCTATTTCCCCCCCCCCCCCCCCTATTTTTTTCTTCAGGCATTTACCTTCTGAGTTGCACAAAGGGTCATAAAACTATTCATATGATAGTTTTTCCAGGAAATGTTTGGTGGTAATAGTTTGGGATATCTGTTAGAACACTCAATTACTGCTTGGCCAGATATCTGAGGAAGGGCTGTCTAGCAGTTTGAAATGTCATATTTTGCCATCTTTTTTATAAAGAACATAGACTTGTGCAAAAATTTCTTGTTTTTGATTTTTCTTAGTAGTCTGAGTAGAATCCTAGCATTCTTGTCCTTTTTCTTTACCCTCTTGCTCAAGTGCAGTATCAGGGCTGTTACTCTTTTCATGACTTACAATGACTGGCAGAATAATATATATATGTGAAAGTGAGTAGCTGTGATCCCCATTCTTAACAATCCAGAAAAACGTATTAGGCTGATTTTTACCCTGGATTTTCACCAATTTCAGATTTTGTCTGCCATCTGTTGCATAAATTCTGTCTTTCACCACACATGAATATATGCTACATTTTCATGTTTTCTTCATATTTTAAACATCAATGTGCACTATTTAGCTCAACTTTATAGCTATATTTTATTAGATTGCTTATGTATAGGAATACTGTAAAACCATGTGCTTTTCATTAGGACACAGGTTGTAAATTAATTCTTTTAGTGGCAACATCATAGCCATTTAATTTTAGTATTCAGTATTCTTCAGTTTCTGCTGGTTTACACCAGTCTGTCTTAACGAAGGGCATGATTATTTATGCTTTGAGGTCAATGGCAGCATGCCTGTTATTTTGGTAGGTTCTGGATAAGTTTTCAATTTGAGTTCATAGCTTGCTCATTTTAATTATGCAAATAGTCATGTAAACCCTAAAAGGAGCATTGTTTTTTCCATGCTGCTTAATAACTTTCAGAAATATTTTTTTAATTTTAAAATGCATATTAATATTTTTAGTTTTAAAATGCATATTAATGAAGTTAGGTGCCTGAGTGTCTTAACCTTTTTTAATAAGGGATGGTATTTTCTCTTAAGTTGGACCTATTTTGCTGCTTTTATAAACACTCATTATACATAGAGATATATCACTTTTTAACTAGTTTTTAAGTATATTCAGTATGTTGGAAGTACTTTCCAAAGTGATTAGCACTGCTTACAGGTTATTATAATTTTTTTTCTTGCTTGCTTTGTTAGTGAATTTACAGCAAAGGGTGACACTTGAAAGGAAACGTCTGGAAATTTTCCAATCATAGAGCAGGTGTGAATAGGCAGGAGCAGAGGATGTTACAGAATTGTCCCAAGTAAAGAAAGAGGTTGTAGCTGTTCAGTTTCACTTTCATAATGTTTGATGAAATGCAACTTAAAAAGCTGTTAAAATTCTGACAGAACTAGATGACTGAGCTAAAGTAAAAATCCGAAGTTAAAATTCCATACTTGAATAGTTTTTAATATCCCCGCTGTCCTGATCATTAACCAAACCTGCATGTGATTAATTAGCATTTATCCTGAAATCAGATCTGCTAAACAGCAGATAAAATCTTGCTTTTAACTCAGATGAAATCACGCTCTTTTTTTTTTCACCTCAAATAAAAACATTTTAATGAATAAGAAATTTAGTAAAGAAAACAAGAAATCATGTTTGCTCAGGTGTGCTATATTCAGAATTAAATTACCACCTGTGTTGCATTCTCAATTTTCGTAGCTGACACTTTTACGTTTTGAAAAATCGGTTTCTCAGTTTTTACTGTATGAAATAAACACGGGAAATTGTGGCTGCTAAAATGTGAATGCTGAGATAACACTGAGAACCAACTGAAATTCTGGTGAAACCATTTATTTTGCAACAGTGTGTGAAGGGATGGTGGTCTGACCAATTGTAAAGAATTAAAAATTAAATTGTAAAGACGTTTAATGACTTAACAAGTCTTGTGTAAATTTGCTCTTTCATGCACTATATTCAAATTCTTCACATTATCAGCAGGTGAAACTGTAGCACATAGGAATATTACAAATGGGAATATGCCCAGCAAATGTAAGACTTTCTGCTTTTTATTATCTTTTACTTACTTTTAGATTTGGAAAATTTTGTATTTCTACTGATTTGGCCTTTACTACCTGTATTTCTACTGACTAAGCTAATACAGACCAGCAGTTACAACATTAATAACAATGTGAATAAAAAAAAGTCTTTTAATGCTGCATAATCAAATATCTTTCTTAACTGACCATTAATTGTCCACACATGCACTTAGGCAAAATTCTAGGCACTGCTAATTTAAACTCATAATATACATACCGCTATTGATAGTATTTCAGAACTATGTCGAAGTAGTCAATCAACACTATGAAGATAGCCCAAAAGCTGTTGTGTGTACATGACTAGGGTCTACCACCATGGATACATGTGGTAGTGCTAACTCAAGCTAGTAAATTTAATAAATAATTTACTTCCCCCCCTCCCCCCAAATGCATGTAGTTGTCTTAGTTTGAGTAATGACTGATTAATTTTTTAACTGGCAATAATTTTATTCAAGCAATTTTGTATGGTTTAGTAAATCAAAATTTTCATTTGTCAATAGTAATAGATATTCTACTGTTTGCTTTGACACTATATTGAGTGTGGAACCTTTCTACTGAATATTTCACATGCTTTTTCTCTCCTGCATTTTCTAACTATTGTACAGCACAAGAGAAGTGGTACTGGGACCAATGGTATTCAATATATTCATCAGTGACCTGGATGAGGGAACAGAGAGCACTGTCAGCAAGTTTGCTGATGACACAAAACTGGAAGGAGTGGCTGACACACCAGCAGGCTGTGCTGCCATTCAGCCAGACCTAGACAGGCTGGAGGGCTGAGCGGGGAGAAATCTTACGAAATTCAAAAAGGGCAAGTGTAGAGTTTTGCACCTGGGAAAGAACAGCCCCAAGTACCAGTATAGGTTGGGGACTGACCTGCTGGAGAGCAATGTAGGGGAAAGGGACCTGGGTGTCTTGGTGGACAGCAGGATACCCATGAGCCAGCAATGTGCCCTCGTGGCCAAGAAGGCCAATGGCATCCTGGGGTGTATTAGAAGGGGAGTAGCAAGTAGGTCGAGAGAGGTCCTCCTGCCCCTCTACTCTGCCCTGGTGAGGCCACATCTGGAATATTGTGTCCAGTTCTGGGCCCCTCAGTTCAAGAAGGACAGGGAGCTGCTGGAGAGAGTCCAGCGCAGAGCCACAAAGATGGTGAAGGGAGTGTAACATCTCCCTTATGAGGAAAGGCTGAAGGAGCTGGGTCTCTTTAGCTTGGAGAAGAGGAGGCTGAGCAATGACCTCATTAATCTTTATAAATATGTCACAGGTGAGTGTCAGGAGGACGGAGGCCAGCTCTTTTCAGTGATGTCCAATGGTAGGACAAGGGGCAATGAGTACAAGCTGGAGCATAGGAGGTTTCACAAAAATATTAGAAAAAGCTTTTTCACTGTGAGGGTGACAGAGCACTGGCACAGGCTGCCCAGGGAGGTTGTGGAGTCTCCTTCTCCAGAGACATTCAAAACCCGCCTGGACATGTTCCTGTGTGACCTCCTGTAGGTGATCCTGCTCTGGCAGGAGGGCTGGCCTAGATGATCTTTTGAGGTCCCTTCCAATCCCAGACATTCTGTGATTCTCTGATTCAGTTATAAGGGTATTGACCTATGCTTGAACAAAGGTCAGTAGTTTCAACTATTTATCACAAATAGGAAAATACTCATAGAAAAATTTCATGTTAAAAAAGCTTTTTTATATTTAGATTTTACTTGTGATGTCTAAACATGAAGTTTTATGTAACTGCAACAGATTGTAAAATGAGTAGGAATGCGCATCTGCTCCTTTAACACTTATTATATAGTTAGGATGGTAACACATGATAATTACAGCAGAAAATATTAGACTCATTGACGGGAGCCCTTAAGTGATATTAACTCAGACTGCCATGTACATTGTTGCTGATAATTTGGCTTGTGAAATTGTGCCAGCAGTCACTAAGTTTTGAGCACACATTAAAATAGTGTTCTCAATATCATTTCATTTCAGAATTGTTTCTCTTTTTCTCTGATTCTAGAGGAAAGCTGAAAAAAAGATTAAAAATCTTTTAGAAGAGTTTTAAGTACCTGATGTGTACCTTCAGAATAACTCTTCAAGTATACTGTGGTTCCTTTTGTATACAAAATAATCTCCTACAAAGACTGGTCTTAGCCAGCTAAAACCTACAAAGCTCTTTTTGTCACCTTTGCATCTGTCTCTTCTCACCTGCTTTTCTTCATGCATGGTGAAAGCATTCTTTAATTTGGACCAGAAGTCCTTCTGTGCTTTCTTCTCTGTTGTTCTTCTCTCTCTCTTCTGTATTTTGGACTAGATGATCATTGTAGGTCACTTCCAACTGAAATATACTCTATTCTCTTCCTATTCTATGCTGTTCCACATTCCATTCCATATTCTATTCCATTCCACACTCTGTGCGATTCTGTTCTATTCATAATGGTTTATAGAAGCTTTCAGTTGAAGCAGTTTATTCCGGCAAGCACTGAATATACCAAGTATTTTAAGGTGAAAATATGCAGTGGTTAAGTTGCATTCGTTCAGGGAGATGGAAGGTATTTATTTTTTGGTGTGTATTTGCCTACCCGCAGATTCAGATTTCCTTTAGTACTCTTTATATGTATGAAATGTTTTTCTGGTGGCATCACAATGCAGAGAAATATCCTGCGTTTTAACTGCGGCAAAGTCACTATCTGTTACCTGTAGCAGTTTTATTTCAATAAATTAGATATGTTTTTTTAATATGTAGTGGAGAAATTACAATTGTTCTGACTGCTAGAAAAATCCCAAACATAATCCAAAAATATTTAGCTGTTAGACATGTTATACAGCATGACTTTTTTGGCTGCAAAAGAAGATTTTCATCTTCCTCAGCCTCATCCGTCAGAATAATGTATAATTTTGTCTTCCTTTGCCTATGACCTCTATACATTTCACTTCTCTCTAAGTGGTTCTGTTTAGTAAATTTTCAGGAAGAGTGTTTACTGTGGCTACAGTCCTGCATTTTGATCTGTAAGACAAACTCACATGCTTATGCCAAGTGCTTTAAATATTAGCCTGGCTCTGCACAATTATATATATTAAAAAAGCTAACCCTGCATGAGGGTATTGTATTGAAAGATTCACGCCATACAGAGGGCAGAGTACTTTCTTATTCTTGATTATGGGTGATAACAATTACATTCAGTGTCTGGGAGCTCCTGGAAGGAACACAGGAAAATTCTGTGTACACATGTGTGTGGGGAACAGCACTGAAACCCGTGTTTCTTCCTACCCGTTAAAGCAAACAAACAAACAAACCCCTGTGGATTCCTCAGCCTGAAATAGTAGGGTGTCACACTTTAAAACTGTAGTGCTTTGCGCTTTTTTACTTACTTTGCAGTACCCAGGACTCTTAAAATGTCACAGTGCTACCTTTATTTCTTCCAACTTTGCTTTCTTTTTTTCCTGCTGTGCTGATTAGTTCAAGTAATATGACTTTTGTAAAACTAGGAAGGAAAAGATATTTTTACTACTTCATTGATCTAAATTTGAGCTATATGTTCTGGTAAAGGTTACTGATCTTACTTGTATGTTGCAAATGATGTGTGCTATAAGCTTTTCCATTATCCTTGGGTTTCAGGTGCATCCTCTGCTCTCCTGCTGCATGTTAAAGAGATTCTTCATCCATGCAGATCTTGAATCACTTGTTCCCCAAGTATCTGGTGCAGCTGTATGGAAGTATTTTCTGTGAGGTGGTCTGGAGCAATGCTTTGTGGAACTGGTGATACAGATGTGATTCAGTGTCCTATTTCTAAAATCACCTCATCTGTAGAAATAGAATGCACTATTGTTAAACAGCTATTTGGAATCACAGACCCATAGCAATGTAAAATAAATGTGTACTTTAGAAATGCCTTTTTTTTTTTTTTAAATTCTGAGACAATGGATATATAGTAAGTAGTACTTGAATTAATTCCAAAGAGTTGGAACTCACCTGGATGTGTTCCTGTGTGGCCTGCCCTAGGTGACCCTGCTCTGGCAGGAGGCTTGGACTAGATGATCTCTAGAGGTTTCTTCCAACCCCATAACATTCTATGATTCTATGGTATCTCTCACTTCACATATATGCCAAGCTAACAGAGCTGAAGGGTTCATCAAGGCCCTTTGGCTGAGAGTTTGATTCCTGTGCTACTCTGTAGTCTTGTGGAAGATTTGGCAATGAGGACCCACGCTCCACTGCTGAAGGTTTTTTTCTCAGTCAAATTCTTTCCATCCCCATAGAGTACTTCATTATGGAATTTCAACCTTTTTATTGCTAGATCATTGTCTTCACTGGTGTCTGTTGATTAGACATAGTCAGAAAATGTGCAGTCTGTATAGTCTGTTTAGAGGCTCAGAGGGAAGACATTTTTGTGCTTAGTAAGACAATGTGTGAACCTTCTTCTAAGTACCTTCTTAATCTGTGAACCTACTCATTGTGTGAACCTTCTTCATCTAAGTACCTGAATTTCGTATTTTACACACAGTTGTATATTTATTTGATTCTTGTAAATGGCAAGCATATGATAGAATTTGCCTGTGTGTGTTTTCAGAGATAAGACACTTTGAGAATAGGTTTGAGATGAGCTATTTCCCCCAGTCATCTGTTAGCATTACTGTGTCAGTGTGTAATTTCTTCTATGTCGCAAGAAAATACTTAGTTTCTGGAGCTAGTGTTTCCATTGTATCAAATACCGTGCTTTTGTAGATGAAGGACTTCATAAAATGCTAGCTAAAATCTGGATAAAAATTAAGGAAAAGAGTATAATGAAAAAATAATTATTTTGTGTCTGATATCACAATATCAAATATACTTGCGTGTGTGAAGAGGCAGTTCAGTGTAATATTTGTAGGAAGAGGAGTTATGGAGACACAACAGAGCAAAGGCTGTGACTGTCTCATGTATTGAAGGCTGGTGCAGCCCTGCAAAATTAGGAGGAAAATGGGATTGAAACCTTGACTTTGGTAGAAATGCTTATGTAAATTATGGTTTAGAGAATCAGATGCTGTATTTGTGGGTGTTTTTCTCTCAGCTGTTAAGCAAGTAAGTTTGAATTATGTGGAGAATAGAATGCTTCTTCATAAATCATTTGTCTGGGACACGTTCTGCTTTTCTGTTGAATATTATACTAATACAGTTTTTTTTTAAGTTTCTTGCAGTTCTCTTTCTTTGGGTCACAGCTGTTCTAGTTTCATACTATTTTTTTATGCTGTCATCTTCTAGTGATCCAAAACATACGGATCCAAGTATTTTTTTCAATCCTGAGGAAACAAAAAAAAAGATCAAGAATTAATTTATCGGAGTTTTTTTTTGTTTGTTTCAGTGGTGGTTTTTTTTGTAGCTTGTATTTCTTTACCCGGAGAACTGGTTGGTTTGGAGTTGCGTGGTATGTTTTTTAAGCAGGTTCAGGAACTGTACCTAGTAGGAAAAGAGTTCAATGCTTCTGTGAATGTTTCAGACATAATCTTTTTCTTCCTAATTAAATTATTATCAGATAAGGATGCTTGATCTTCTGTGATCAGCTCACTTAGAGTAATCTAATTCGAAAATGACAAGTCTAGGTAATTATTCTTGGCTCTGCACGTTTATATAACATGTCAGTACTTTTAAGTGCTCCAATTGTAGACCTTTTGCCTTTGGTTCATCTGAATTCGTACATTTGGTTCATCTCATTCGTACATGGCAGGCTGCCTCTTTTCTCCTCAATGGTCCTAGGCTGAGATAGAACATTTTCTTCCAGCAGTAGGCCACCCCTACCTTCTCCTAGGCTGCTACCTATTTTGTTATAACCTATTTCATTGGTGTAAAGAGTTTCAGTGGTATGTGACTGAAGTAATTAAAACCAAACTTCTTCACTGCTACTTGCCTTTATAGCTGAAAGATCAAGCAGCGGAGGTTCAGTAAAAAATACCGCATGGATAATGGCCTGCTGATGAATTCCCTGCCTTAATCTCCAGAGCCTGTTCTGCCATACTTGCTGTGGTAGCTTTGCTGAAAAGTATTTCCATGCCTAACATCTTTAAGACAGCCATCAGCATTCACTGCGAGCACTGGGTGATTGCTTGGGAAGGGCTGGGAGAGGTGCAGCACTGGGTAGAAATGCACAGTGTCTATTGCCCTGGATCCCAGGAACACTTTTCAGCAACTTCCAGTGCTGCACTGAAGTCTTCTATAACAAAGATGACGTATATTGACAGCACTGTGACAAAGAAGGAAAATCACTGTTAGTATTTTCTGTACATCAGTTTACATTGGTGCACCGTGCTTCCCCATCCTCCTTTCTGCTTCCTCAGTCTACAGAACCTGGGCTTTGAACATGAGAGAAGTTGGTGTGAGTGAGTGTGGAGAGGGGAATCATCAGTGTGGAGCAGGACAAGAGGGAATGCTTGTCTGTCAGTGGCTATGGCAAAAATAAGTCCATGATTATACTGGTTATATGATTTTTCTTAAAATGTGCTTTTGGGCAGTGTATCTTGAAGAACTTAATCTGTTGGTAAAGTAACTTCATTTATGCTGTCCACCAAAATCCCTTCCATTTTTGGACTGTCATTTTGCCCTTAAAGCTGTCACAGCATGCTTTGTTCTTGGCAATTATATCAGTTTTATATGGTGAAACCAAGCTTGAGAAACTCTTGTTTTTCAATAGTATAGACTCCCTGAACACTACACGAGACATAACTTTATAGTTTCTCTCAAAACAAAATCTTGATGGTCTCCTACTCCACTCATCTATTTTTCCCAAATAGTTACCAAGTAATTTCCTGTTACATGTGGTGAGGTCAAACCCAAGACTGCCAGCTCATGATTGCTTCATATTTTCAAATACAGCTTTTTGGAGGAAACTTTAGAAACAAGATCAGATGTTTCTGAAGTTTTGCTTTCCACAGATGAAATTTTTGGAAACAAAGTTGATTTTTTTTTTTTTTTAAATTATTTTAAATAGCCGTCATAAAACTGCTTTTGACTATACTCGAGTAAACTTTCATCTCTGTATTTGAATGTGTTTTCCCACTAAGATGCTAAAACACAAGTGAGGCTGAGCTATTTGGTTGAAAAATGTAATAAGAAAGCTAAAGGACTGGAAAGGGAATGTTATGCAAGTACTGTAATAGTCTTCACACAGCTTTTAAGTTCTGTAGGGGCCCTAATAAGGCAGTTTCCTATTATTTTACTATGCTATATTTGTAATAAATATGTAATAAAGATGCAACAAATATGTAATAAATATGTGAAATATGTGAATATTTCCTAGCAAAGCTTTTAAAAATAAAGGATCACTATACCATGCTGTTTTGTATAATTTTTCAGCATTTCCAGCTCCATTGAACTTCATGAAAGCTCTTTAGGACTAAGCACTTCTGAAGCATATTTCTGCTTTTTAAATTGCAGGTGTGGCAGGCTTTTTATTTTAAGAATTTCTTATTCTCAGAAACACTGTGGACAAATAAGAAAATATGATTGTGATTCTGTCAAATGTGTAGTAGTTAAAATAGCCAAATCTGACAGAATATTTTGGTAAGCAATTAGGCCATGTCAGAGGTACCAGTATCTAAGCTTCATATCCAGCTGATTGCTCAGATGCTCTGATTACTTTAACGTGAATTCTTTGTGGAAGGTTGACTGTCTACAAGGAAGTACTATCTATATGAAAGAGCTCTTTTTTTAATGCCTAGAAGCTTGCAGACTCTGAATTATGACTGAGTTTCTGCCTCACTGTGTATTTTTCCCCGTGTATTTCTTGTTTGCTGCTGTGGAGATAAGGGCTTGATTTCTGTGTGGTTTAGCAACTCGGAGCACTTAGTCGACAAAATTGCATTTTCTGTATATAACCCTAAATACTGCAGAATAAGGGTCATAGTATCAGTTCACTTCTTGTAAATATTGCCTTTACAAATATGGAGGAATCATAGTGCTTTGGGCTGGAAAGGACCTTAAAGGTCATCCAGTTCCAACCCCTCTGCCATGGCCAGGGACACCTCCCACTAGACCAGATTGCTCAGAGCCCATCCAGCCTGGCCCTGAACATCTCCAGGGAGGGGAGTTCCACAGCCTCTCTGTGCACAACCTATTCCAGTGCCTCACAACCCTCACAGAAAATACTTTTTTTTTCCTAAATATTTAATCTAAAACTACCCTTTTTTTAGTTTGAAACTTTTACACGTTGTCCTGTCACTGCACTCCCTGATAAAGAGTCCCTTCCCTTCTTTCCCATAGGCCCCCTTTAGCTACTGGAAGGCTGCTATATGAGGAAGAGATATTCTGTTTTAGAGCTTGTATGGTAGGATGATTTTTTATTTTAATTAATCTCTTTATTGAAATAGCTTTTGTGTATTAATCAGTGTTTTAAAGAGGACGTAATTTCTAAGAGTAAATTTAACCAAAAATTTAAGATACACTTGCCTAGATTTCACATCTGTATTTTACACTGTTCAAAAGTAAGAAGGGCAGAGCAGGAACAGGTTCACAAATATTCAGAATTAATCACTTGTGCTCTACAATTTAACAATTTGGAATCTATAGATAAATAAAATTCTTCTGTATTTGGCAAAGAGTGAGACACAAAACACACTTGAAGGTTACATACTTGTCTTTGACCACTGTATGTAATTCTAGAATAACTAGTTAATTTTTCTGCAAAGTATGCTTTCATATGTTGCAAGTTGAATATTAACAAGTTTTTTAACCTAAAGGTCCAATGAATTAAGACTGTCTTCTGTAACTAGTTCTTCATGTTTTTAGTTTTTAATGTTTTGTCCTGTTCAATGCATATGCCAGAATCTTAAAAAAGAAATAAAAAGAAGGTAAAACCCACCAAATCTGCTGAAGTGTAACTTTCAGCATCTTCGTGTTTCTGTGCCAACCTATGAAGGTTTTTAAAGAGGTAAAATATTTAGAAAATCACATCTTCCCTTTTTAAACTAAAGCTCTTAGAAACAGAGGCATCAGAAGCCTTTCAGGAATAGTTTAGGCACAAGTATTAATTTGGCTAAAACACTAGCTCACTTTTGTAGAAACAGAATCACTACCATATAAATTGAAGTAACATTTAAAAGCAAAAAACCCTTTAGATTTTCAATAGTAGTAAAAAACTCTTTAAACATCACCTAAAAAATCCTGGTCTGTTTCATGACAAATATGTGATTTGTTGGGTTTTTTTTTATAATTAAGTTATTGACTCAGTAGATGGCACTCTTTCCTCTGAGTCACCAAGGTGCCTAGGTCATCTGTATTTAAGGTTCCCATTTCAAAATACAGTAGAGAATTGATCCTGACTGCTTCTTGTGTTCTGATACAAGAATATCAGTTGTCATATTCTGACCAAATTTCTGTTTGATGATTACATTTTTGCTTGTCTCACTCTTGGTTATTACTACTGGTGGATAACATGTTCTCTGAGCTTTTGTGTGTGTTAGCGTTAAAATAATAGTAACATCCCCCAATATATACGTTCCTCCCCGCTCCACTCCCCAGATCACACTCATCAGGGCCAGACTGTAAAATCTGTACTCCCATAACGAAGTCTGATAACTTCAGTCAAGTTGTCTTCATACAAAGATGAAAATCTTCCATGTAAAACTTATCAGTTGGTTAGCTTTTAGTAAATTTTATGTGAGACTTTGAGGCATGATGCAGTTATGCTCATGCTCTGTGCTCACAATATCAAGACAGACTTTTTTTCCATGGCTTATCTGCTTAAAAGTCTTGATTCTGCTGCTACAGACATAAATGCAAATCACCAATAAACCACTTGAACTGTAAAATGCAGTTTTTAGGTACATGCTATTCACATGCATGTTACTGAAATTCATTTGAAAATTGGATTTTGCTGACAATATACTTGGGTTGTATATAGTTACAGTCTTACAATTTTGACTGTCAGTACCTCTGTTCATACCATGCTGTGAATGTCTGTGTCCCCTGAGTCCATGACAGCAAGGGAAATTGGGATTCACTGCCTCCTTCATTATTCTTACTACTTATGCCAGAGACACTGAGCTCTTGATCCACAGATTTGTACATGATGTGCTTTTTCCTCTGGACTTTATATAGCAGATTATAGTAGTCCTGCTTTTTAATGGTTTTGTGCAGCCTGGTCATTGAAAAACAATATCCACACCATCTTTGTACCTTTTCTCTAGTTTCCACGGGAAGAAGAATTTAGCTAGTTACAGATGGAAGTTTTTGAAATCTGCCCTTGTTGTAATGAAGCTAATTCCATTTTATGATACAGATTTGAAGTGGCATTATTGGATACATCCTAAGTATTTGTCCTGGTTTGAACTAATGGAGCCTATTCCGTTCAGTGATTTTACTTTTCAGTTCACTCTCTTCTAGGAGACTGCACTTTCTGAAATTAGCAATGTGTTTTTATAGACAGTGCCTGCTGCCAGAAGTGATAACACCTGATGTTTACAGTCACTGCCTGGGACTGGGATGCAGAAAGGCTCTTGCGGATACTTGTTCCTGTAGTGACCAAGGCCACTGCTGGCTCTTGTGTGCCACGCTGGGGGTGCCGGGTAGTAAGAGGGGGCACAAGGGAGTAAAAGGTTGCACCTCCAGGGAGTAACAGACAGCACAGGTGTCTGAGAAGAGTCTTCCATTCCATATATGTCATATTCAGTATAAAACTGAGGGCGTTAAGCCTTTTCTTCTTCAGTGGCCAGCATCTGAGGAGGAATCCATCTGATCTTCTGCCTTTGATCCCCCTCCTGAGTTCCTGAATCCAGCTCCCTGTATCCAGCTCCCCTCTGCTGCTGGGCCTGGGGCTGCCTCGGTGCGGCCTGCTCTGCAGCATCAGTGGGGATTGCTATTGGCAGAGGAGTGGGTTTGATATCCATTTTGTATATATTTTTATATGTATAAATATGTATATATTCTCCTACATTGTGCACATTGTTTTACTCTTTAAGACTGAAAGTGAGTTTTTAATTTTTCTTGGGATCTGGTAAAAGGAAAAGATAAATTTTCTTCAGCCTCCCAAATGGAATGCAATTTGCAACTGAGATGTGTTGCTCTGATGCTTTGTGGCACTTATGTTTTGATACCTGTTGTACATTTTCAACCAGCAATCCATGTCCGGTTTAGTAAAAGCCGCCAATTATCAGCACCCTCAGTTTTAGAGATCTATGATATGCTGATGAACTCTGAGGAGAAGATCCTCCCAGAGTCAGATTTCTTCCTGTGTTGACTTTGAAAGCAGAATCGTTATTTTGTGTCTTTAATGTTTTAGTGTTCTTTTAATGTACTGCCAGTCATGACTTCTATTGTTCTCTGTATTTTTTGATGTAATTTTGAGATTTTTTGGTATTTCTATATATTGTTTTCTCTAGAAGCAAATTGCTTGTTTTCTTCCTCTCTCCTAAACAACATGAGGAAACCTCACATGACATAAATATTAATTACTTGATATTTCACCCAAGCCTTACTTGTCCAACAGATTATCCTAAAAATGTCCCCACGGCTTAAGCCCATATTAATTTTTAATGGATACTTATGCAAATATTCAGAGTTGTGACATTTTATTACTACTCTGCAGTCTGAGTCTTTTCCTTGTGTTATCAGCTTGCTAGGAGGATACACTGTGTTCTTGACACTGCAGAAAAAGGATGCTTCTCCGCATGTGCACTTAAGCAGTATATTTTTCAGTTAATGAACAATCATTGTAACTTTTTTTCATAATTTAGAATTGGGAGCTTTTGTATTTTTTCTCAGAACTTAGTTAGCATTCAGGACAATTCTTTGTGGGTAACTTGAACTTTATCGTTAGTGTTTCTTCAGGTGGGAGATAAATGTCCGTATTACAAAAATTGTTACAGTCCCTGGCATTGCTTTTAGCAGTCACACTGCACAAAATGTTTATGAACTTTGACGTCTGAGCCTCATACCAGTTTTGGAGGGATATTATGAAAACACTTGCTCTGGCATTACAGGTAGAAGACCTGGAGTGTGGATGAATGAGGAGACCTTTTTCCTCTGTAAAACCAAGTTATCGTTAGTTCTTATGAAAAATAACTTGAGTTAAGAATTAAAAATGTAGACACTGAAAAACCTGAAATATTACATTGTTTCATATCAAATACTTTTTTGATTTTTTTTTTCCCATTTTTGTATCTGCCAAAAGAAGTGATTTGCAAAAGATTGAGATGACTTCTGATCTGTTGTCATTTAAAAAAAATCTGAAATGTTGGCAGTAAGGTTTTTCTATTTTGCAGTGAGATGTGATTTTGGTAGTCTGGAATTCATGTATGACTTGCTAGTTACTCAGTAATGATGTAACTTAAGAGATCTTCAGCAATGGCTTTAGAGTCTGTGTAAGTCTGTCATAGCCTTATTCTGTGGAGAAGAAAGAATACTCGTATCATGTAACTAAAGTATTTTTTCACGTGTTTCACTCTTCAGGTTCTTTCCAAAGTAGAGACATAGTTCTTCCAGTTGATATGTTTTGATGTTTAAAAGCATGCTGACCTCCATGATTTTTGTGAGAAGACTCTTAGAGCTACATAGAGCTACACACAGTAGCACTGATGACAGGGAAATATCAGTCCGTGTAATAGTCTCGACGCACGAGCAGCTTATTACAAAGTACTAGCAAGATGAGAAGGTAGCTTAGTCCTGTTTTGTCACACACTAATCTGACTCAGCTGATATTTCATTTTCAGTGAGCTCAGGGTTATGCAGTTATGATCTTGAAAGAGAAGATTTTTCAATGTCAGAACTAGAAGGATAGAAACTATGAAAATAACTGTATGGCCACTTACAAATATTTGGTTTAACCAGCTTTGTACTGGGTGGTTGAGGGGGTGATAGTTCATGACTATCCTGTGCTGCTGTTGGAGTCAAATCTCTTGTAATATTTTGTTAGGGCAATCAGATGTTCATTGTAAAATACAGTATTATCATTACTTCAGTTATTTCTGAACATTTTGTTCAGGTTGTATTCTGAAAACTTTGAAACTTGGTATTTTATAGAGCTGATCACATTGAGCTTCCAGATGAGTGTGATTCTTTTCCAGACCTTTTAAGATGACCTTTTGGATAGCCCTGAGGTTGTATTTGGATCGCCTTCATGCTGCTACAGCCAGGCCCATGGCAAATCTCTCATTTATTACTTTTGGCAGCTTGAAAAAGGGAGTGCTAAGTGATTGGATAAATAGGGGGAAGAGGTACAGGCAGTTCCTCAGCTTGCATATTAATTCAGCTGTAATGAAAGGTATTTGCTTATATTGTAATTTTAGGACAGTTAGTCCTGCTTAGAAATTGTAAGGTCATAAGTAATGCTGACAAATATTCATTGTCCAGACACTTTCAGAAGAAATATCTACCCTATGAGCATTTTCAACCACCTACCAAAGTGGAGTGAAATATATTATGCAATTCTGAACAATATGTTTGGAAACACGACAGAACAAGAAATTGTACTCCAAACACTAGCAAACCCAAGGAATTTTTGAGATGTGTGAAGTGCAGTCTGTTAACCCATGAAAGTGTTTATGGGTTTTTGACCAAGACTGGTTTTGAAGCTATTCCATTTTAGTTGTATTTTAGCAAAGATTGTAGTGGTTAAAAAAATTAGCAGCAAACAATAGCAATAGTAAGAGATGCAGTTGGTGGGGAGAATTGTTATGTTTTACAGTTCTATTTTTGGTCATGTCTTGAGTCAATTAAATGGATTTTTTGGAAATCCCCAAAAAATTTGTTCCTGTATGTGATCCATTTTAAAATGGGGTTCCAAGTAATATGGTGCCACATTAGAGGTAGTAACTTCACTGAAATGTGTGGCTCTTTGCAGTGTTTAATATGCTGTTTCTCTCTGCATTACTGGAAGGAAGCTCTACTTCTGTGCTTTCCTTTAAGTAGTTCTAGAACTTAAATACATTTACTCATTTTAATATTTTTACATTTTAAATTAATAAACAATATTTTACTTTAGAATTTGAGTATTTACTTTTTGTTAATGACTTGTGTTTATTTAATAAAGCCACACTTAGCGTTAATAGAAACACTAACTAAACCTGAACAAATTAGGAACCCCGACTATTTTGCACAACAAATATTACAGTTAATGTGTTGAGAAAAAAGTACTGATATTTTCTGCATGTTATCCAGCCTTTTTCCAAGCATACTTACTTTATTAAACATCTAAATTAATCCTTATTTCTGTATAATATGGATGGAAGCTAAAAGTTTTGATTAACTATCTTTAAATACACCAAAGCAATAAGATAATTTTATGATTTTAAAACAGGGAAATTCTCTCTATTTTTCAGCCACAATGGAGATGTTTTCTTGGATGTTAACATTTTTGTTTCCAGATCTTACATTACGTGTAATCATAGTTTACGTTAGTTGTCAAAATTTACTGATCTGAAAAAAAATGTGTACTTTCTTACAACTTGAAGTTCTTTGACTTCTTACAATTAGTTTTTTTGGCAGTTGAGTTCGTGTTGCAGAAGAAAATGTGCTTTACAGAACAATGTCAGGTGCTTAAAACTTAACACTCAGCTAATTGGGGAATGCG
The DNA here is from genome assembly GCA_020746105.1 of Trogon surrucura. Classification (NCBI taxonomy): domain Eukaryota; kingdom Metazoa; phylum Chordata; class Aves; order Trogoniformes; family Trogonidae; genus Trogon; species Trogon surrucura. The sequence continues at coordinate 65,295,653 of CM036658.1, read as the reverse complement.
GTTCAAGAGACTTCATGTGTGGTAAGGTGTAGGACTGTTCCAAGTGAAAGTGGGATGAGGAGGTAGAATTTTATTTCATTTTCCATATTGAGAAAATACTTAGACTACAATCATAAAATTATAGAATGCGTTGGGTTGGGAAGCACCTTTAATGGTCCTGAAGTGAGCAGGGACATCTTTAACTGGATCAGGTTGCTCAGAAGCCCATCAAGCCTCACCTGAATGTTTCCAGGGATGGGGCCTCCACCATCTCTCTGGGCATCCTGTTACAGTGTTTCACCACCCTCATTGCAAAACATTTCTTCCTCATATCCAGGCTAAATCTATCCTTTTTTTTTTAGTTCAAAACCACTGCCTGTTGTCTTGTTGCAGCAGGCCTTGCTGAACGGATTGCTTCCATCTTTCTTAGAGGTTCTCTTTAAGTACTTGAAGACTGCTATAAGATCTCTGGTGCCTTCTCCAGGCTAAACAACCCCAACTCTCTCAGCCTGTCTTCATAGGAGAGGGGCTCCAGCCTTGTGATCATTTTTGTGGCCCTCCTCTGGACTGGCTCCAACAGGTCCATGTCCTTCTTGTGTTGAGGGCTGCACAGCCGGACACAATACTCCAGGTGGGTTTTCACCAGAGCAGAGAGACAGAATCACCTCAATCTGCTGGCCGTGCTTTGTTTGATGTAGCGCAGGATGCAATTGGCCTTCTGGGCTGTGAGCACACATTGCTGGCTCATGTCCAGCTTTTCATCCATCAGTACCCTCAAAGTCCTTTTCTGCAGGGCTACTCTCAATGCCTTCATCCCTCAGCCTGTAATGATAATGCGGATTGCCCTAATCCAGGTGTTCCTGTTGAACCTCATGAGGTTCACATGTGCCCACTTCTTCAGCTTGTCCAGGTCCCTCTAGATGACATCCTGTCCCCCTGGCATATTGACTGCACCACTCAGTTTGGTGTCATCTGAAGTTTGCTGAGGGTCCACTCAATCCCACTATGTCATTAATGACGATATTAAGCAAGACTTGTCCCAGTACAGACCCCTGAGGGACACCATTTATCACTCATCTCCATCCGGACATTGAACCATTGACTGATACCCGTTGGATGTGACCATCCAACCAATTCCTTTTCCACAAACAGTCCATTAATCAAATCACCTATGGCTATAATGAAGCTTCCACTTTGAGTATGTACTTTACTTTCTTGTTTAATTAATATTGTCAAGTATTACATTAAAGTGTAATTTCTATTATTAAATAAATGTTTTGGTGATTTTCAGATAACACCTACTTAGCATCTATGGGATTCAGGTTGGAAAGGACCATCTTCATTCCAATGTCCTCCTGTAACCAGGTTTCTCAGGGCTGTATCCAATCAAGTCTTGCAAAGCCTGTTTGGGCAACCCACTTTATTGCTGAACTGCCCTGATGGGGAGACGGTTTCTACTTATAGCTGGTCAAAATTTCTACTCAGCGTTGAAAATTTTCTAAGACTCGGGGGAATAAATATGTTAATAGTCTCATACTTATATTCATTATACGGTAAAAATAAAAACCAGAAGTTCAGGTCAGTTTTAACACAAAGTAGTCATCTGTTGATTAAAAAAAATAATTAATTATTCTTTCATAATGTTTGTAGAGGAAAACAAACTAGTTGCAAAAACACAACTGCAAAATTGTTGTTTTTTTCCTAAACAAAAGTGCGTAAATGCTTAGTGGGGCTTAATAAAAGCACTGAGGAAGAAGTTGTTTTCTTATGTCAACATAGGCTAACTTTGAAAGACTACTTTATAAAATTAAGACTTTAATATACAGAAGGCTAAAACAAAGGAATCAGTGAGGAATTACTTTTGACAATCACGTAGTTTGAATACAGAATGAATAGCTTAATTGGAAGAATTTTTTCACAGGGAAAGGAATCTGATACGTGCTTCTCTTTGCTGGTGGATTTTTTTTTCCCAGCTGGTACTGAGTCTTCTGTGATTCTTTATTGGCAGAAGTACTAAAATCAATTGCATCTGCTCCACTCTCAGATACTTTAAGGTAAGGGGAACTAAGTCTGCATGTGTGCAGAGAGTCTGGATAGACACTGTTGACTAATCCCAACTCGTGTATGAGTAATGGGGTTTGTGAAGGGCTAGAGCTGCTGTTGTAAAGTAAGTTAATGTTCTGATGGTGTTCAGCCATTTACAAAGGTTAGTTGCTGTTGTCATTGAATGACTTGTAAAAAAAAAGGGTAGACAGAAAATAACAATATATGCCACACAGACTTCTTGTGTCTTAAGTAGAGCAAATATTTCTTCCTGCTATGTATTGTAGAGAAGAAGATGAAACCAAGATTCATATGTAATTCTAGATTGAATGCATGGGTTCAGCTTTTTTGTACAGACTTCAGACATAACGAATAAAAGAAAATCCTTTTGTTCTTAACATTTCAGAACTTTTGCGTAGATGCACTCTCACAAACTTGGACAAAATCTCAGTCATGTTAGTATCTTGTAAACCATTCTGTCACTTGCTGCATTCTCTTACTCTCAATTCCCAGGCAATCTAAAAAATTTATTAACCCCAAAGTTTATTTGCTGTAGAACACAGCAGCAGCCTTTTTGCTGGAATTTATACATGTCATCTGGAGAACTACTACAGATATCTAGCACTTGATTGACTTCGTATTGTTCTTTAAGCACAGGCAATCAAATTAGTTGCTGTCATTTTTTGAAGAGGAGAAATCCTTTATTGTAGTTTATTGCAACATGTGCTTATAGAAGCAAACACTAAACTTCTAAAATAGATTGTTTTGAGTTTGCCGTTAAACCAAAAATTCCTTTTGATATTAGTCAGGGTTAAAAATCATTTGAATGGAGTGATCGTCTTTCTTTTTGACCTTAGATTTTATTTCACGGACTGAAGAACCTTTTAATTCTGGCATTAAGCTACTGAAATTCAGTTCTCTGTGTAAATACAACTCTGTCGTTATCCATATTCTTCGGATTGTTTAATTGGGCATGTTGTTCTCATCATGTTCAGGAAAAATAATTTTTGTAACAGTATGTGCTTAAGAGTTTCAATCCTTTTCTTAGAAATATTATAAAAAGTATTAACCAGAAGTAACAGAAAAATCACTGTTCCTGTTTCCTCTTTTGATTCTCTTATTAGATAACATTATGAATTTACTGAAAAGATTTGAGCTACATGTGAAATATACGTTGTTAATCTAGTAAGTTAAGTATTAACAATTACTGGGAAAAGAATGAAGAACCTTATTATGCCATTGAGCAAACAGGATTTCCTTTACACGGAATCACTAAATTTAGGGCTCTCAATTGAGGGAGTCAAATTTTGAATGAATCAAACTTGAGAGAATATCAGAGTGATCTACAAAATCACAGATTTTGTGGAGCACGTAAGTAAGGAACAGTCATGCATTGCATCTTTCAGTACAAGAACTAGAGGCCACCCAGAAAATCTTGAAGAAGAAAGACTCAAAAGAAGAACGAGGAAGCCCTTTATACAAGAGTTAGCGGATAATGAAGGTGCTTGGCAAGTCACTTGAGTGGAAGGTGGATATATGCATAGGTTGAAAGGTTTACTAGGCAAGTTCACAGAAGAAAAATCAATTGAGAGTTACTAAATACCCAAAAGCACATCTGTCTCAGAAAACCTAAGCCACAAATAGTTGAAGTTGGGATAGTATTGGGGTAATAACCATTTTATGCTTGCACTGGTGTTATTATTTCTTGTCCATTCTCTTAGACCATTGTGAAAGCAGGATATTGGGATAGTGGAACCGTTGGTCCTGCCCATGTTGCAATTCTTATGTTGTTTTTGGTTTTATTTTGTTTTTTTTTTTTTTTTTTTTGTACCAAGCTTGTTCTATCATCCTAATGAGCTGCTACTCTTTACAACCTCCTTCAGGTACCAGGCTTTTTATCCTGTATGCACTGTGAGCAAGGGCAGATAAAGTGAAAATTTTGTGTGCAGAAACATGTATGATCTTCTAAACTAGTAACTGACAATATTCAGAAAGTTAGAAAAGGATGAAATACCATATCCACAGCGAAAATTATATAAATGTATTTGCAATATGTTATTGCTGTAATTGATCTCATTTATGTCTGTACAACAGAAGTAAAGCTTGGTTTGTAATCATAGCTGCTAGCTGTGTTTCCCTTCTGCCAAGGGTCTAGACTAGTGGCTTGCTATAAATGGTTTAGGATAATATTTTCTGCTGTGTGGCAGGATGCCCCTAACCACACCTATGTAATTAGTTTTGCTAGTCTTCCTTTTTCCCAGACTTTGTTGCATTAGCACTCTCTAAAAAGCATTGCCCTACAAGCGGCTTGAGCTGCTGTGAGTCAGTGTCCTTTGAAGAAAGGCTGTGTGTATTAGTTGCCAGATTTTTCCTGAATGCACTGATAGAAAACTTATTAGCAGCATACTTGGAGTAGATATGCAGAAATTTCTGTTCTCTTTTCTGGGCCAGCTTTAGCTAATCACGTCCATGTAACCCCATCTAAATTTTGGCTCAGTACTGAGAATGCAATAAAATCATGGAATCACTTTTGGGGAACAGAATATGGGAAATACCTACATTCTGGTGGTAGTGCAAATGCTGTATCTCTCTATTGTGTCTGAATGGTAATGAAGTCACGATTGCCACTCAGGTAGGTAGCTCTACATTTCTGGTGCACTAGCATAAAATTTTTTGTAGTGGACCAGGAGGTATCCTATGGAAAGGAAGTTAGATATGCCACAGAAAAGTTTTGAAACATTCCTTGCAGTACTTCTAGATTTAAGCTTTCTGATTATTTTTATGGCTTTACAGTCTCCAGCTTGCAAGCGTTGTACCTTACTATCATAATAAATTTTCAAATTTATACAATTTTGAAATATACTTGTGGTTTATCCAGCTAAAGGATTTTTAAATGATTTTGTTGAAAGATGCCTGCTCAAAGAGTCTCAGTGTTGAAGGAGACCTAAAACCTAGTTTGAAATACAATCACATGTTCTGAAGAAGAGTAGTTTCATCTAGGATTGGCCGACAATTGTTAGAAGGCCTGGAGCTCCTTCTGTATGACGGCTTGTGCTAACTGTACTGCTATCAGTGAAATTATTCCAATATACAGAAGACTCAGTCAAACCTCTTTAGCTTGGGTGCTGATGTTAACTGCAGAAGCACAGGACTTGGTGCAGGGTTTAAAAATGCATGGAACCAAGATAGATCTTTGGTTAACTACTCTAGGTTAAGCCCTGTTGATGCTGCTATCACTGCTGTGTGGCTGTCCCTCAAAATTATATTTATAGTAGAATGTGCCTATTTGTATGAAATTGTTGACTATAGCTTTAGCCAACAATCAGTCTCTGGTAATCTTAAAGCTGTGGAGAGGGAACTTTGTTGAAACTTACGTTCACTAAGGATCACAGAAGGAAATGCATGGAGGAGGGAAGAAGAGATGGGTAGAGCAGAAAGCTTATACATGTTGAGCATAAACCAGAAAATATTAAGAGTTAAGTCTGAATGATGGAGAAATCAAGGCAGTGCAGAGAGTGAATTGACATTGCTGGCTGGTCCAAGGGCTGCAAGGGGTAGGCTTTGGAACTCTAAGTGACTGGCTGTTTCTTCAGTGCTAGTTTGCTTACAATTTTAATGTCTGCATTGTCAAATAGTCTAGTGAGTTTGTACAACATTTATTTTTCATCATAATATTGTCATTGTGCTGACACTTTCTTATTTTGTGGTCGTGTATAGTCTACAGAAAGACTCTAATTAGAAGAAAAATGTCAGGAAAGGAAGTATTCTATCTCTTCCAGAGTTTCAAATTATGTTAACAATAAATTAGTGGACAGCAAGGAGATATCTGTATTTTTATGCTACCTAATTTTAATCCACTTAATAGTACTTCCATAAGAGCAGAGATTGCTCTGTGATAAGTGTCATATCCAAACCAGTCAGCAGTATTAAAGCTGCTTGAGGATTTGTTTTTTTAATTTAATTTACCAGCAGAATACTGACATTGTTCTTTCAAGTTTCTTTAGATGCCTTAGATACTTAAATAGATCATGACCAGTTAACAGCACTTTTTTTTTTTTTTTGTCTGTAGTTTTCATTACTTTATTCTCTTTTCATTACTGTAGCTGGTAAGGACACGTTTCTATATGACGTTCATGGCTTGCATTGAGAGCAGCAGCTTTTGGTCTGGATGACTGTAGAATAAATGCTGAGGAGTGCCCAAAATGTGTATCAATACAGATAGCCTTAGAAAGCAGAAGATGACTAAAAAGCATGAATGTGTTATTTCCTGAAAATAATGAGGTTTTAAAGCTAGTCCTATGATGGCTTTTTATCAGTGTTTTGAAAAGGTATGTCGTGGCTTAGGGTGTGCCCCAAACTGAGAACTGTCTCATGGACTTCATCTTGTCTTTAGAATGATTTTTGTTTCTAAATTCATCTGTGAAGTCCTTTATTTTCATGCAATTAATATAATTTTCAAAAGCTCTTGCTATATGCTTGAATGACACTTCAATATGGTGTAGAGAAGACTCAATGTGTTTTTCAGGAACTTAATGGAAAATTGTTTTAGACACTCTAGGGGTGGAGTTTGCATTGAGAGAATCTTTCATTAAATCATAACTTCAAAATCATCTTTGCACATCTGTCCTAAGTACACCAATAAGTACTACGATTATAGTAGTTTTGCAACTGCTATTCTAACATGACCTTACCAAAATTGATGAAGACAAATGACAGCATTAAAAAAAATTGTTTCAGAACCGTGTTTATTTTTGCTGTTCTGACTACACTTGCAGTTTAGAAAAAAGTAATATGGAAATATTTAATCTACAGTGCAATTATTTAAAGTACTTCTTTACACATAAATCAGGAAAACTGGAAGTTACAGCAGTAGTAGTTTTTTCTAGCTGTAGCTCAGAATTTCGTTTATCCACCCAATCTAAGTATCAGAAGAAAGTCCAATAGAGCCCAACTTTTGTTGTCTATGGCAGTTTTAAAGACATGGAAAACTAATAATAGAAAAAACTATTTCTGTTGAGTGGTATGTAGCATGGATATTATTTTTTTTTCCTTCCTTGGTTTAAATAGCTCTTTTTGGTTTGAGGTTTTTGAGGAAGAAACCAAATTAGACGCGTACTTTATTTTAAGGCAGAATGCTGTTGCGGTGTACCACTTTCTGTAAGGCAAAGGATTGCTGTAGTAAACCTCTTAGAAAGAAATCAGAAAGTATCGTGTTATAAAGAGTACCGCTGTACATAATCTTTATAACCTGTGCAAATCTATGGAATAATCAAATTATTTTAAGAGTCATGAACTGATGAAGAACTATGATAAAAGCTTTCTATAAAAACTGAAAAAAGTCAGTATTTGTTTTATAACTATTTTTCCACAAGTTCTCTAGCATTAGTGACATTGTCTGCACTTGCAAAATAACCACATTTTAATCATAGCCAAGTATATTGGTGCAAAAGAATATGGTGAAACTACAAGCTACTCACTGGTTTTTTTTTCATTTTTATCTTCCACAATATAGAAGTAGGAATTGAAATTGTCAAGTATCTTGAGGTTTTTGATCCCTCAAATGGAAGTCTGAGATTTCAGTTTGATGCAACAGTAGTCCATTTTATAATTCTAGGTGTTGGAACTAGGTCAAGTTGTTTTTGTTTTTTTTTAAATACAGTGGGTTTTGTCTGGTCTTTTAACACTTATTCAAATATAAGACATATATGAATGAATGCGTAGGTAAATCATGTTACAAAGCATGAAGAATAAAAAGTAAAAAAATGAAATTCTAATGAACCCATTATGCTTATCATTGAGCAAGAGTGTATGAAAGGGGCAGTCCTTATTTGAATAGCTTATTATCAAAACCTACAATAATAAAAAGCAAGTGTGAAAAAGCATAACTTGGTTTAAACCAAGTGAAAAATAAAACCTTCCTTTCAGCGATAACATATTTAGAAATTTTCCCTAAGATGAACGCCTAATAATTTGAGGTAGGTAACTGTTTCCTCTTAGTCAGGCCAGAACTAGTTTTTAGGCTTTATTTTGTTTTCTGACAGCTTTTTCAAGCAGGTTAACTGGCAAATCCTGTGATATACAGATATGTATATATGAACACAGAGAATATGATTTGATCAGGCTTGATGAGGCTTTAAGCAACCTGATCTAGTGGGAGGTGTCCCTGTCCATCGCAGGGGGTTGGAACTACATGATCTTTAAGGCTCTTTCCAACTCAAATCATTCTATGATTGTATATATCAAGAATATATTCAGCTGTCTCAAAATTATAAAGAACTTTATGACCAGTCACACTTTATTATTGATTTTATCTAGCCTGAATTTCCTTACTTTTGTGACATTTTACATTTATATGACAGCCATCTTGGTACACTTTTGCAATTCGCTGTGATTATATTTTTGTTTCCTAAACTTCTTTCATTAAGAAATTGTCATTGAAAAGCCTCTAGTTATTTCTGTCAGTATCTATCTCAAATACTACTCAGGTTTATTGGTAGATTTCACATAATTTTAAAGTAGGTTTATATGCTTATAAGTAAGCTGCCTGTGTTTCCTACAGCAGTTTGCATTCTAACAGCAGTTTTGGAGCTTTATGCATTTGTCCTACATAAAGAAAATGTTTTGTGGATTGTTCTTGTTGATTAGTTAAATTCTTTACAGTGTATCCAATACCAGTATCCATATATGTTTTCAGTACTGTTACAGGTATATTTCTATCCCAGTGTTAATGTGATGCAGATAGTCCTTCTTTCTGGGACAGTGAACATTTCATTACAGGTAGTAATGACAGTGTTTTATAAAGCCTTTTTTGCTTTAATGTGCCATTTCACATAATCAGACTGGTGAAAAGGGCAATGTTATCCTTGAATGTATAAATATTATAAGTAGGAATTTATTTTGCCTTTGTATCTACTACTGTTAATACCACTATAAGAAATTTTTTTTGAATTATAATACAGACTTTTCAGAATGTTTAAAAAGCCCTTGAGCTCAAAGGAAAGTGTCATAAAGTCCGTATTGTAGTGCTGTGATGCTGACAAAGTTCAATTTATTCATCTGATTTAAAAGAAAATTCAAAAAAAAGTTTTCTCTGGGGCCAGAGGGACTCAGCTTTGCTGATAAAGAAAGTCCCCCAGATGAACACTGAAACATATTTTTGTTATGATTGAAGAGAGATTAACTAAGTGCTAAAGGTGTTTTAAAAAAATTAAATACTAAGATACAACCTCTACCTTTTAAGTTCCCTAAGCCAAAGAACTGGGGGCTTCTATCAGGGGTGGTGTAAGTCTATACTGTCCTAATAACCCTGCAAGAACTCACAGATGACTGCTGTGGAGGGAAAGGGAGATGAACTAGATAATTCAGTACAGATATTCTCAAATTATGTTGAAAACGACTCTTAATGTGAGAACATTAAGAGAACAGCTTTTGATCCTATGTGGGTTCTAGAATAAATTACGATTTTATGGTAGAGATGGATGAAGCTGCGATTGAATCATTGTGATGCTTTCTAGCCTTCAAACCTGTGAATCTGTATGTCTTTTAATAAGTGAATACACTTGCTTACACAGAACTCTGTGTGAACTTCATAGTTGCACAATTACAAGCACTAGACCTGGAAGCTGGCAGGTTGCAGGCGTTGGGAAGAATCCTTTCTCCTTTCCGTGCACTGTACAGCTAAATGGGAGAGAACTGTCTGTCCTCCCCTAAGGTGTCTTGGATTAGCTGTAGCTGCAAATAACTTATCTGACAAGGTTCAACAGTGCTTACAGTATTTACAGAGAACTCATCTTTCTTGTGTATTTGACTTAAATGTCCTAATGAAATGATCAGTATCATACTACTTGTCATATTTCCAAAGGAAAGGGACTTTTCTGCAAGTCAGAGTTGCAGATAACTGAGGCTTCTTCAAGAGGTAGTCCATAGCTTACATTTACACTAATAAATAAACATGTCAGCAATTATTTTTTTTCTTGCACTAAGGACCAATGGCAAGGAAATTCTTGTGTCTGTAGCAATAAGCTGAGTTCTTCACAACAGAGTGTCCTCGTATGTTTTGTCTGTTCATAGCTGTGTGTGGCCACCTTCTGAACTTTTCTTGGACTTCTTTGAGGTTAGTTGTTGTCATGGGCCAAATCTGTGCAAGGAACTTTTTTTTTTGTTTTTAACGGTTTGATGGACTTCTAAAACAATTTAGTAATACAGATAACAGAATTTCAGTGTCCAGGAGTGTGGTCCTTTTTACTTTTTAATTAAGTGGTATATATGTGTACTTTAGCATGGGACATGCTCATATCCTACCAAAAAGGAGTAGAAATTTTTCCTTTTTAAGTGACACTGCGTGTTTGATTCATGGCATGACAGAAACCTATTGCCGCTCCAGTTCATGACCATGCTGCTCAACTGTTAGTAAGTCTATCACTGCAGTTCCCTTCTGGCTGCTGTGTCAGTCAGAATTATCGATGACAGCTGTGCATCCTTCATAAACTTCACACCTGTCTGATGCAGCTTTTCAGCAGCCCTGCACGCGTGCCCAGAAGTCCCAGGCCTCTTTCCCATCTGCCCCATCAAATGTCTTCTGATCCATTCACAGTGGAAATAGAGAGATTGTCAACAATCCTGCCTTAGGCCTCTTTCCACATTCTACTTGCCCAACCTTGGCACATTTCTAGAAAATACGTGCCCACTTTATCAGGAGGCTTATGATCTTCTCTTCCAACTTGAGCAAAGGATTTCCTTGACTGTCTTAAAATGGTCAGGCTGACATCTTGTCCTGAGTTTCTTTACAGCCTGCGTATCTCTATTCTTACACTGAAATTTTGTGTGGTGGCACTCTTATGCATTCTGTCTCTGAATCAAAAAGAAAATATATTCATATGTTGCAAGCTGCTTTACTCTTGTGACTGTTACAATTTTAGTGGTTGGTTGAGATCATTGTTGACCTGAGAATTTACCTTTTGGGTGTCTGGCTCCTGAAGTATTTACTAAGGTCCAAACTAAGGTTTTTTTTGTTGTTTTTTTGGGGTGTTTTTTCTGTGTGTTTTGTTTGTTTGTTCGGTTGGTTATAGTTTTGGTTTTGCTTTGTTTTTAATAGCAGTGAGACCTGTCTAATCTGATAGATAATCTGGATGATTTATGATTTCAGGGGTTTCCTGGCTTGACTATCTACCAGGTGTTGACTCTGTAGTCTTACATGTTTTGGGTCTCAATATCTGTGGGTTAAAAGTGTTCCTTGGAAATTCAAAATAAACTTACCGAAAGCGGCATCAAACCCAAAAAAGACAAGTTAGGCTAATCTGGTCGAATTGCATAAAGAAGCAAATGATGGCATCAAGCAGTTAGGTACATAAAAATTATAAGAGCTTTCAAGCAAATCATGAGCAGAGAACATCCATTTGAAAGGAAAAAAAAAGAAAAATATGGAGGCTGAAGATGATGTAGGTAATGGAAGTCATAGGACATTGAAAACTCGCAAGTTCTTTTTGTGTTAAACAAAGACGTAAAGATAGTGTATGAATGCACCATATAAGAAATCAATTATATATAAAATTTGAGTGTTTAATTAAGGTATAATTAGGATACATCACTACCTGAATATGTTCTTGCAAAACCAATTACTGTATTGGAAAGTAAAATTCTGTTTTCCTTAGTTTTATTTTCTAATTTAAGTTTCATTGTCATGGTGTTTTATTACACGCGCTAGCCTATGCATAATGAAGAATACTTGCTACCCAACATAAACAGAAGGATACCAGGGGCTTTATTTTTCAAAAGTGTAACAGCAACAAGGGACTTAATTCATATATTTCTCTCCTATCACAATTCCTTGTGAAATGGAACTGAAAGTGAGGTGTAACTTCAGATTCGTACTAGTAGGAGAGTAGGCAGTTTCAGCCCATAAGGGCACATTTTCGTATCTGCTGAACTCAGTGACAGCATTTTACTTTAGTGCAACTGATTTTCTTCTTAAACATCTATTTTATCTAAGGATATATGCCTTTAGTTGTTTTAGTTTGTTTGGGTTTATTTTTTTTTCTGTTAGCATTGGATACTAAAAAAACATTAGAAGACCAGTACTTGCTGTGTGTTGCACAAACCTCCTTCTCTTCAGTTCTAAACTACATTTTAAAAATTTTGAGCAAGTTTGGCTTTTCTCATTAAATAAACCTGTGCCCTGTCTGCTTTCTTTGAGGAATAATTTTGCGTGAACTTTAATACCATTAGGTTCAGGCTTTGTCCTAAATGCAGAAATAAGAAGTTTGTTTCCTTAAGTATGTGAAGGCAGGAAACACTCAGTAAAAAGCTTTCTCTCTGTATCTGTGTCATCTTAAAGCTTTGTGACATACAAAACCTTATTATATTCCAACACATTTTATGTAAGAGTGCTGATTTGTCTACCTCCCCCTCTTGAAACAGCAAATGGAAAATCAGTGAGTGCCTCATGTGTCTAGGATGGTAGAGTTTGAGCTGCCTTGATGAGATCAGTGCATATGAACATCTGAGTTTGAAGTTAGAGTTTTAATCCCTCAAACTTCTCCACACTCAGTACATTTAAAAATTGCAGGAATTCCATGTGGTCACAGCAGTCTACATGTATAGAGAGTTTACTGGATTTGTTCCAAATCTTGAGCTGTGTTATTTTGTCCATAGATTTGGCTTACAGACAGACCTTAACTCTTCTGGCACTGAAAGGTATATATCTCATGATCAGACTCCTACATGGTAACATTCCTTAGGTTATTTTAACAGAGATGTCTGTTGGCCTGAAATTAGTAACTAGTTGCGTTAAAAATTAAAGCATAAAGATGGTATCTTTTCATCTTTGCTTTTGCTTACCATTAATAAAAATAGAAATTAACTTTGAAATGTGCTACAAGGAAATCAGTATAAATCCTTGAAAATCAAAGGCATTGTAGCAGTGTTCCCCTATCATTAGCCTTATCATCAGATTGCGTATTCAAAATATGAAGGTGTGATTAATGATTGACTGCTGCATGACCGCTGCTATTATTAACTATTATGCTGCAGAAAACATTTTAATTCCATTTCCAGCCCCAAATACTTAAATGTTAACTGCACAAAAATACATTGAGCTTCTGTATTTGAAAGCATTACTTAGCTTTTTTTTCCAAAATGTTTTTCATTTCAGTTTGTTATAGTGTACTCCTAAGACATATAATCATTGGGAGATAATGAGAAGGGGACTGTAATGGCAGTTCCTAAGATTTATTTGCCGTAAAAAACATAATCGTTGATGTAATAATTGAGAGTTATAGTTTTTAATTAGAATCCGAGTTTAAGTAGTAGAAGTTTTGATGAACATTTAGTTGATAAGCATGAGACTGTAAGAGGATTCCAGTTATGATCAGAAAGCAAAAGTTAAGAGTTTCGAGTTGGTAGCAGTCTGCAGACATGCTGCTCTAACTTCATAACAGCATGGTAGACTGCTTTATGGGGCCGGTGATTACAAAGATCCACTTTAACCATTTTTTTCTTACTGGCAGGTGTCCCACTGGCTTGAGGCCAGCGGCTGTGAGTGTACTGCCGCTTGTGGTTTACACCAGAGTGTAGAAAATGCCGACACCAGCTGGCTGCACATAATTAAACTGATTGCGGTCTGACAACTTGAACTATGATACAGATATGTAATAAATATACAAAATATCTTACAAATTTCTCTGGCATATTTTGTCAACTTTTTTTCTCTTTAACAGATACGATATCTGCACTTACAAAAACAAGCCTTGTGGAACACTGGGTAAGATAATAAAGAGAAATTTCAGATTGTATTTGCTGTTTCCTTGCTGTTAAAAACCAGTTCTGATAAAACCAGCTCTGAAAAAAACTGGCAGATGACTGAAACTTACTTACTACGGAAGAGAACTTGCTGATTATTTCCATTTAACCTGTCTTCATGACCTGGAAAAAGTAAAAGACCTCAGGAAAGTTAAAAACCAACCAACCAAAAAAAAAAACACAAAAGAGACAGACTTTCGGGTTCACGTTGTTGCTGTGTTGTACATAGAGAGTACAGCTTGAGATTGTTCCTTTCACAGACTTAGAGAAAAATATCACAGTGATATAAATTACAGTGACATTGAAACTCTTGAAGACAATGCTTTGATGATGGAGAAGCACACATAGCAACCTTAGATGCAGTATGGAGAGCTGTTGTTCTCTCCATAGCTAAATTTGTCACCAGAGTTTAATTACTATTGCATAGTTATTGCCTTTAATACTGTTTTAATGTAAGAAAGAAACACTTTTCAAAGACTAATGTAACATTTATTTAGATTGTATTTTTTGAACTTACATCCTTTCAATTTGCATCTCTATTTATCAGAAATAATTAGATACAATTCTATTTTGACTAATTCCTACTAGTAATATATACTATACTATTTGTATATATATGCTACATATATATATATATGTATACATATACACACTTTTCTCAGTCAGAGCTCATAATTATATTTGCTTTATCTTTCCCTGCATTACTGTATGATTTGATAGCTTTAACTCATGTTAATTTTTCTACAAGTCATCCTCAAGTCACCATATCACTCCTGTCACAGGGATGTTGTTTACATGGCGTAGGGTGCCAGAATTTTCCCTGCTGTAAATATAAATAATATCCACAGCAGGTTTTAGTAAAAGGCAAATGACGCTGATGAATTTCTAGGTGTAACTGATTCTCTGTGGAGTCTGAGTGGAAGAGATAAAACTGGAGACACTGTCCGTATTGATGCCATAGAATTGTCTTTCCAAGTGTTAAAAGCAGAAAGCTTGAAAGGACATTCACGCATGAAGTATTTGATATTTTTACATGGTATTTTTAATACAGATCATCAGTGTACTAGCTCTTACTGTATCAGAGTTTGGCATAAAGGCAAATTCTGCTTCACTTGAATCCCTCGTAACAGAGGATAGATTTTGGCAAATGTTTTCTTAAACAAAAGGCTTGATATAAAAAAAATAAATCACATATGGTGTCAGTTCCAACTTAGTATTACAGGACCCTTGGCAACACAACCATGACAATTTATTTGCATTATAGGCATTGAATTGGAGAAGAGACAAGGCCCTGTGGCTCTCCTCTGCAAGGCATTTAATATGGTTAAGTCCCACTGACCTTCAGTAACTAAAATTAAGCATATGTTTAAGAAGTTTGTGAACAGAAGTCTCGGAGAGGGCTCAACAGGTTGAAAGAAACCTGAATCATTGGTATTCTAGGAGGAAAGAGAAGTCAAAGATGGGCTTTGTGTGGCATAGGCATCTCTCTTCCTATTGCAGTTTCATAAAACAGGGAGTCTTTCATGTAAGCTCTTAGAAAAGGTGGACCTCTGATGTCTTTGGCTCTAGTGAAGGGCAACTCCTTTTTAAATCTGAGCCATAGGCTGAGTTCTTGACTTGATCTTTGTCACTTTCTGCAAGTGTGGGATGGATTTACTGATCTCATCCTCTAAGTCACTGAAGTAAATTCTCAGTTATAAGATTTGAAGATAGAGATGACTGTGGTGGACATTGCAGGTGAACATCACGGTATAGAAGTATTGCCATATTGTCGTCAGAAAGTCCTACTCAATTAGAATAGCATAGGTGAACTGTAATTACCGTATTTTCTACTGGTTGCAGACTGCAAAAAGTATACAGATTTTTCTCAATTCATAATCTTTTTTCTTCTGGTATGTTAAGCTGTCCTCAGTGTGTCTACACTGATGGCTTATTTTTAGGAGTAGCATTGTTTTGATGCAAATTCTACAGATACACATTGTCACATTTTGCCTATGTCAGTTTGATTATTCAGAGGAACTACTTGGCATAGTAGTTGAGTAGTTGGGAAAACTAAGAAAACTAGGCTTGGTCAGAACACATACCCACTCAAATGCTCCGTGTGTGCCTAAGGGAATCGTTAGGTTCTAAATCACTACATGGGGTGTATTGTCATGATACTCTGTAATGTTTTTTTTTTCCCTTTAGAAAGCTTTGAACCACATGTGTAGTGAATATTGAATTCAACGTGCAGGGTTACACTACTAGGAAGTAGTACCCAACTCACATACAAAGATATGTGAGGAGCCTCAGTGCTTCGCTCTGCTGACCCACTCCTGCAGCTCCACATTACTTGCTACTCTGGACACAGGAAGCACTTGTCATCTTACTACTTGCTTACTGTTACTCCAAGCAGAGTAATCTGAAGTGACTGCTCTTATAAAGAGTATGATTTCTCTCTTCACCTCTCCCTGCCTCATTCCTCCCATCCCCAACCAAAGTAACAGTTTTTCCAATCTTTTTTTTTTTTTTTGTTATTGTGTATTTAACTGAGCAGGTAATTTCCTTTAAGAAAGGATTACTGCTTCTTTCAGATAGGAAACTTTAGGGAGTAATAGACAAAGTAGATTCATAGAATCATAGAACAATTTCGATTGGAAGAGACCTTCCGGATCAAGTCCAACCTTTGAAGTAAATCTGATGTTTATAGCTTTCTCTAGTGGCACTAAACCATGACTGCAGTACCTTGTGTGATAACTTGCTGCTGAGGAGTAGTGTGTAAGATTTGGAAGAGACATATTCTGAAAATGCCAGTGGCTTTCTCTCTCTAAAGAAGGTTTTTAAACGTGCTTGTAATACAATAAGGTTTTAATTCCAAAAGATGATGGGTGATAAACGGAAAAGACTTCCATGGTGAAATGAATGCTTGTTATTAACATGTCTCCTCTCTCTTCATTGATGCATTCAGTTTTGTTTTTTTTTTTAAATTTTTTTTTTTAACATACCATGTGGGGCTTTTCATAGCTAAAGAAGTTGCTTGTATGTTTTTATGAACCCACTAAACTTAAACAGATTTCTTTAGAAAAATAATGTGGATACATTTTACTTTCTTCAGGCTCAAGAATGTTAAAATAGAAATGCTTTCTTGAATTCCCTCTCCTGGCTCAAGTTACTAGGTGGTCCCAAGTTACCAGAAGTAAAATTTATAAATCTAACCCCTAGTCTAGACATTTTCCAGCATTGACTGGAGTTCAAAAAATGTTAATGTCTAGCCGGCAATGTGAAATTCCCCCCAGTGATTTTGCAAATGACTAGAAAGTTAACCTTTTGCCAACTGCTCCTTCTGTGCTTAGAGGTTATTAAAAAGAATCCAGGCATTTATAACTAGGGCTTTTAAGACTGAAACACCTTGGCATGACCCTTTGTGTCTCCTTCTGTTTATTCAGGCTTGGCCTCTGTGGCTGGAATGTGTGAGCCTGAAAGGAGCTGCAGCATTAATGAAGACATTGGCCTAGGTTCAGCTTTTACCATTGCACATGAGATTGGTCACAAGTGAGTGAGTTTAAAAAAAGAGTACGTTTTAATGTATCACCTTTTTAATATCAGTTTAATAATAGATTTTTTTTTTTCCTTGCGTGGCTGTGCCATCTCTATTCTGGTGATCCATGTTTCTGTATATAGTATTCATGAGTGGCAGTACATTTTATTTAGTATGTATTACCAAGGGCTTTACATTCAGAACTGAAGACTCATTGTTTACCCTTTGATTTCAGATTCCAGTTAAATCTGTGCTTTCGAGATTTGGCTCTCGACCTTCCTACTCTGTTTTATATTTTTAAATATTTGACTTTGAAAATTTTCTCTTTTTTTTCTTCCCCTCTTACTTTTCTCTACCTTTCTCTATGAAACAAAAGTGCTTAAAAGGTAATTTTTCTGTTTTTTTTCGTTATTTTGTCTTAACTGTAATTCAAGCTATTTTGATTAAAAGATTGATTCTGTTAATATTCATACACTTTTAGCCATCTTTTGCTCAAGCGTGAAGTATATAAAAGAGTCATAGAGTGGTCATAGCATCACTTGTTAATTTTCAAGCATCAACATAACATTTTATAGAGCATGATAAAATCTGCGTAGAGTTTGGTCTGGAAATATTTCAGGTCTACCTTCAAAAAACAGGTTTGTTAGTACATCCTGATGTACTAACAGGCACCTTCTGTTATCAAGAAGTTTCCTTCTTTGTTTACATGGGTTGACCAACACTGAGTTATGGATGACATGTTTTTTAATCATTAACTGATGCAAGTCCTAAAAGTTCCAATGCAATCTGAAATGGAAAGATATCAATCTGATGATCAATAAAAGGAGTTGGAAGGTTACAGTTATTTCCGGCCCACCTGTCATGCAAGATAGTCACTGGGCAGGTAGGAGCTCATTTATATTATGTGTGAAAAAACCACTGTTGTTGCACTGAAGTCAGTGAATTTTAGGATCCAAAAGTAATTCTACAAGATCTGAACACAAATAATTTAAAACACATGTAGTTCTCCTCATCTTCATTTCCTTCTTTTCCTTCACTTGCATGAGTTGAAAAGGAAAATATATTTCCACCGTTGAAGAAGGAGTTCCTCCAAATCACTCATAGTTCTGAAATTCTTGTTTAATAACATCTCTGTAGTAATAGGTGACCTTGCTGTGAATTTGTGACATGTTTTACAAGAAAATCCATCCTCCAATACCATATCTTCATTCTAATCCATATGTCATGCAGCTGCATGTTGTGTTCAGGTTATTCCACAGATGCATGCAAATACTTGAAATATATGCAGCTATTTTATCATGCAAAGCTGTTGTGGTGACAAGAATTGATATGAATATCTTAGACTTTGCTTAGAATCTGAGAAAAACAATGTAGTGATATCATATATCCTGTGATCACAGGAATATTTTTAGGCATTTTTGTTTTTTACAATCTAAATATTTTGGGTTTTTGTTCTTTTAAGATTCTGACATCTCAGCTCTTTGAGCTTTCGCCTTATCCCGTACCTGGCAATGAAATGTCAAATGCTGTTTTGAAAAGAAAGCAGAGATCATATTCCTTTAGCTTTTATCCAATGCCCAGTGATTAAAGGAAGTTGTCCTGCAAACTCAGTGGTAAAAATGAACATGCCATGTAGATACCTTCAGTAAAGGCTGGGAAGAATATGTGGGCAAAATATCTTCAACACTAATAGTATTTTGTTCTATCCACTCATCACCTCCCATTCATGCACACTGTGACTGTATGCCTCTATAACTAAAACAAGAAAGTATTTATTTTCTCCCAGCTTCCTGCTCCCTGGTACGTACTGGAAGGTACTTGCATATGTGAGTTACATAATAATTTTGGGGAGCCTTGTAAACCTTTTTCTTTGGCTATATTGTGCTGATTGCTTTTATCTTCAGAGAAAATGGGAAGTAGGAAATGGGCTTCATTGTCAAATGAAAGCTAGAAGCACTTAAGGGACATGTCTACACTGGATGTATAACTTACAACAGAAAAGTGCTCCTGAGGATTACACTTTGAAAGATCATGTTTATATTAATTATATAGTTGCCATGGAATACAGAGAGTTTCCTTAAATGTTAAACTCAGGAACTCACAAATGTCCTGTGATTAAAAGAGAATGGTGATGATAATACATATATTTTGATAAATTATTTACAATTTCTGCAAAATTGAATTTATAAGATTCCCTGATGGAAGTATGGCTCAACCTGTTGTTAGTCTGTAGTAGTTTATTAAATTATATGGTGATGAGAAGTCATTAGATAATTCAATATGATTGTCTGTATATCCTAGTGTATTAAATTTAACTCATTTAACCTTGTATTGATCCAAGTAACTTCTGTTTGGTTGGAGAATATTATCCAGAAAAGTGTTTGGTCTTCAAGACTTAGAGACTGACAGCGTGAGTATGATTATTATGGTCAGTCATACTTTCTGGTTACATATTGATAGTTATTTTTTAAAATCTTTGGTTTCCCTTCCATTCTTTACCACTTGTAGCTTTTATATATGTATAACCCAGTTTTGGTGCAGATAAGCTGTTGAATTGAGACTCAAACCCAGCTGTTTTGCTGAAGACAACTGTATACTGTGATTAACACTCTTTCTTCCTTGAGGGCTCAAAGAACAGTGTTATATGAACAGTTTTATGGTTGTTTCTCCCTAAGCATGGTTCTGAGAACAGCCTTGTATAACTCTTAATGTTTCTGTGAATCAGATAAGCTTTAGAGAGGACCCTTTAGCCTGCAGAATAGTGCCTGTAGAAACTTAGTTTATGATGCTTGACTTACAGAATGCTTACTTTCCTACCATTGTATATTTCACGCCAAAAAAATGCTCAAGATTTCTGCTAAGTGGAAATCACAACCCATAATCTCTCATGGCGTGACTGAGAATTGAATGTGTATCCCCGGCATTGTCAAGCAAGGTTTCACTTTTTCTTCCTAGTGAAGGGAAGTATTTGCAGACTTGATTGTGCTCTTAGAGAAATGGTAAGGTTTTAGAGCCAGTACCATTTTCTGTTTCCCTACCGGCTAAGTTAGGTGGCTTTCCACTCAGCCCTTTTTAATTTGGATACTTTCTAAAATGCCCTGCTTACCCCATGCATGCTGTACAGGATGCTTAGGTGAACTGATAAGGAGTTCCAGGTTGCATTGAAAGGGGTATATGGTTGAAAGAAGGGCATTATGCTGTTCATTGTTGTAGTCCTGTGGAGTTATCTGAGATCTGGAAACTAAATAACAAAATTAAAAAGAACAAATAAAATGAAAGTGATGGTGGGGAGGGGGGAGAATATGTCAGAACATGAGAATAGTAGGCTAGGCTTACAACAGAGAGCTGCCCACAAAACTTGGGAGTAAGAAAAGAGTTTACTAATGACAGATAGCTATTGAGGGCTGTATGGAAGGAGCAGGGAGAAAAGACTGATAGCGAAAGTAAATTCTGAAAAGTCAGAATTGTCTTGACTTATAGTAGATGTAAAGAATTGAAATTCAGAGGTTTTGATAGTCATATGTAGATGAAGAAAAGGTGTAGGAAATAGTAAGAAGATAGATTATGGTCTAATGGACTAAATTGGCTTCAAGATAGAGAAAACATTTTCAAGCATGTATTTAGTTCTGAATTAGTTCTTACAGCTAAAATGTGCCTGCAATTCTAGCACTTTTTAAAAACCTTCTTGTAGTCTGTATGCAAAGTAGAAAAATAGTATAAATTCCCCTCCTCCCATATGAGAAAGTTGATCTTCAGTGTTAGAGTACAAATTTCCAATCTGGGAAATCCTAGAGGTACTTTCATAAACTACTTGTCTTTTCCTCAGTGATCAGGGAGCTTCATGTTTGATCAGTCAAACCTCATCTCCATTATAGGATCAGAGTTTGGGTGAGATGTTTTCTAAAAGAAATGTGTGTCAAGGAATGCATGTGTACAGCTAGAAGGAAAATATTCCAATCTAAGGGAATAAGGACACATATGCCAAACTTCAAAACAGCTTTCAAAAGTAGTTGAAACACAACTGGGATGAATTGTACTAACATCGCCTCCTGTAAGCTCTCCTAAACGTATCTCCAGTTGATGCTGTCATCATAGCTTTAACTACAATGGTATCTTCCATCTTCAGCTAAAGCAGAGCTGACAGTCCCAAGTCGGCTGTGTGTGAACACCTCAACACCACCCAGAGCAAGTTAAAACTTGTCCCTGGTCATGCTAGATACTTAGGATTGACTGAGAACAATGCCTTAAACTTTTAGGAAAAGTTGAACTAAAAACAACAAACCCAAAATGTGTGAGGTTTTTTGCTGGACTAGTCACCGAAGATCATATATAGTCATATTCACACTCCCCTGTTCATCCATCCTTCCATCCCCTGCTTCAGTCTTTTTTGTTAAAGGAACGTGCTTTTATGTCTGCCTTTGTAATATTGCAGATATAAAATAATACAATTTCTATAAATATCTTCCCTGGGACTTCAATTTTTAGTGTTGTTTTGTGCATGTAAAATGAACTGTCATAAGCATAAGGCTAGAAAAACCTGGCTTCTGTGACATGTTTATTCTTACAATATGAAAAACACTAATGTTTAAATATCTGTCAAATATTATCCGAAGTTCAAAATTTGCAATGCTAAAATAATTTGTCTAACATATGGCACTGTCCCACACGACATCCTTGTCTCTAAAATGGAGAGACACGGATTTGACAGTTGGACCACTCAGTGGATAAAGAACTGTCTGGAAGGTCGCACTCAAAGAGTTGTGGTCAATGGCTCGATGTCCACGTAGAGACCAGTGACAAGTGGTGATCCTCAGGGGCCTGTTCTGGGTCCAGTGCTGTTCAACACCTTTGTCAGTGATATGAACAATGGCATCGACTGCACCCTCAGCAAGTCTGCCGACGACACCAAGCTGTGTGGTGCTGTGGACTCACTTGAGGGAAGAGATGCCATCCAGAGGGACCTTGACAGGCTTGAGAAGTGGGCCAGTGCAAACTGCATGAGGTTCAACAAGTCAAAATGCAAGGTCCTTCACCTGAGTTGGGCCAATCCTAGGCACAAATACAAACTGGGCACAGAGTGGGTTGAGAGTAGCCCTGAAGAGAAGGATTTGGGGGTGTTGATAGACGAGAAGCTCAACGTGAGCCGGCAGTGCGCTCATGCAGCCCAGAAGGCCGAGTGCATCAAGAGAAGCATAGCCAGCAGGTCAAGAGAGGTGATTCTCCCTCTTTAGTCTGCTCTTGTGAGACCCCACCTCGAATACTGAGTCTGGTTCTTGTGTCCCCCTCATAAGAGGGACATAGAGCTGTTGGAGCATGTTCAGAAGAGGGCCACAAAGATGATCCAGGGGCTGGAGCACCTCTGCTATGAGGACAGGCTGCGGGAGCTGGGATTGTTCAATCTTGAAAAGAGAAGACTTTGGGGGGACCTAATAGCTACCTTCCACTACCTGAAGGGATCCTACAGGAAGGCTGGGGAGGGACTTTTTACAAGAGTGTCCACTGATAGGACAAGGGTAAATGGATTTAAGTTGAAGGAGAATAGATTTAGATTGAATCTTAGGAAGAAATTCTTCAGTATGAGGGTGGCAAGACTTTGGAATAAATTGCCCAGAGAAGTTGTGGCTGCCCCCTCCCTGGAGGTGTTCAAGGCCAGGTTGGACAGAGCCTTGAGCAGCCTGATCTAGTTGAGAGGCGTCCCTGCCCGTGACAGGGAGGTTGGATTAGATGATCTCTAAGGTCCCTTCCAGCCTAGGACGTTCTATGATTAAAGCGTTCTAATCGAGGAAAGGGAATGTAATTACACTTCACAGATTTTAACCAGAGAGTAAGAAAAATAGATGCATGTGAAGATGAGGGTTATTACAACCTTCAGGGCATCATGAATTTCCAAATGACATCTGAGCTCAGAAGTTCACTTTCCACTTCGGCGTGCAGTGTAGAGACCCGATGCATTCATTTCCTGCGTTTGTGTTGCACACAAACCTTAACCGTTACTCTTGTGGCATAAAAGCTGGATAGCTATGAAAATGATAAACCAGGAGGAGAAGTTTGTGATGCATTTTTTCTAATATTCCAGTAAAAGTCTCTGTCATTCCCCCATAACAAAGATCACATTTCTGAATAGGCTGCATTTTTTTTTTATTTTAGTAAATTAGAATTTGCTGTGCTTTTATGAGCTTTGTATGTTATTCAATACTAAATTACGATAATATATAGAAATTGTATTTGATCATCAGCCATAACTCAGAAAAGAATGACACTCAGGAAGTAAATGTGAAAAAATATTATGATAAAAGTATGCTAAAATTATTTTTAATTACATGGCAGTTATGCTTGTTGTAAGGCAACTGTTACTTAATTAGTTTGTTTCTCAAGTTTTCAGCAAAGTAATATGTTTCACCACGGTCAAAGTTTTAAATTCTGCGTTACTTCAGTATAAAGGATTAGGGATGATCCAAAGCATATAATGATGTCCAAGTGCAGGAAATCAGATGTTAAGGTTAAAATACCCATAAGACATGAAATAGAAAATGAAGTAACTAATTAACCTTGTTTCCTTCCTTGAGAGGAAGAGTGCAAAATCAGATATTTTCAATAAATGCTATCACTGTTTGTGATTGTAAATTGAAATAAACTGATTTTTCAAGACCATTCTTCTTTGTTCTTTTTTCTTTTATTCGTAACATTATTTAAGTGTGAGTTGCAATTTTCATGCTGTTATGAATCTAAACCAAATATTTTATAATATTTTCTAGAAATATATGGAAGATTATGTAGAGAGAGAACTTTCTCTTATAACATGGTATGGGGGGATATGCTTA
Organism: Trogon surrucura; assembly: GCA_020746105.1. Taxonomy (NCBI): domain Eukaryota; kingdom Metazoa; phylum Chordata; class Aves; order Trogoniformes; family Trogonidae; genus Trogon; species Trogon surrucura. The sequence goes on along the minus strand of CM036658.1, from coordinate 65,271,497 downwards.
AAAAAGTAAAGAAAAAGTGCTGACCTTCTATTACTATAAAACCATAGAATATGAAGATTGAATCTGCTCCAAAAATTTACCATAACATCATATCAATTGACAAATATTTAACTTCTACTAGACATAACAATAACTAAGAAAATCACCATGTATGTCCACACAAAAATTGTGCTTTCTTACATGTAGGTCATAGCTCTGAAATTCAGGGGGAAAAATGTTTTATTCTTTAGTAGTAGATTATGTTCACAATTATGCAAAATTTGTAGAACAAAATTATGCTAAAACATATTAGTTTTCCCTTTCTTCCCTCCATGCATACCATGCGTATGTTCTAACATCACTACAAAAATGCAATTTAAAACTGTGGCAACATTTACCAATACAAGGAAGCTGCCACTTTTCTTATTTCAATGTAGGCTGTAAGGAGACGTTCTGAGATGTATGAAATAGATATATAGACTTAAATGACACTTTCTTATCATTATGAGAGTAAGTACAACATACTACAAAAATAAATGAATGAAAAGTTTACAAAAAAGTTGGTATCTAATAAAATAATCTTTCAGGTTTTACAAGCAAATTAAAATTCACCCTTTAGGTCTTATACAAGAATACTTGTTCAGGCATGCCTTCCATCTTTTTACTGTAGTGGAGATTTATTGTTAGAAATTTTTAGATTATTCTTCACTGGTGTACTCTATGATCCTTCTCTGAACTTTGCTCCTTTCTCCTTAAATGTGAGAGCAGTAACTAATGTGCTGAGGCACTAGTGTACACAGGTGAAGATACTTAGCTTGAAAATTACACATTTTGTTGATAGTATGTATGCTTATTTTCTCTTTTCTAGTGCATGTAATTAGTACAATCAAACTTCTTAAAGTTTCTTTTCTGTCTTGGAAAGGAAGGTTTATTTTTCCTGAAGAGTTACATAGAGTTCTGCAGCTGCAAATCATCCTGAGATAATGGAAAAGACCATCAAACAGTTGATTCTACAGTATTTCTCTCTTCTATTCTGTAACTTTGTTCCCTCACCTTACGCAAGGTTCTCAGTCTGTGGTATGGTTCTTCCTTACGCTGTTGAACAAGTGTTGGAGCAAAGGAAGAGCTATGGCTTCAAAGGAATTAGGTCAAATTCATATAACTTATGGATCTATAAATGACTAAAAACTGAGCATACTTGGCATTATTTAGAGAAAGGAAACATTAGCATCCTCTGTGGTTCTGAATGCTCCAAACCCTAAGAAAGCTGGGAAATGGTTTCATATGCAGATCATTAGTATGGTAGTTGGAAAGCAGAGATGATTGTTAATGAGAAAAAATAGTTTGCTGGAGTAGCACATTTCAGATAACTTCAATGCTATAAAAGTACATGGTATACAAAATAAACTTCTGTGAACAGTACTGAGGAGCATTCAGGGTGGTTTGGACCTGTCTTCTCCGAATTTTGTGTGTTTGGGTATTACATCAGGATGGATGTCCTCATGTAATATCCAAACTGACTGTCTCACAAAAATAACTGCTGTCATTTCAGATACATCAGCAATAACTTGTTTTGGCAGCCATAACCATCATTCATAGTTTAGAACCACCCAACAAATCGGTAACATCATCTTAAATACAAGTGAAATTGTAGGCACCTGCCTGTAGTACTTTTCTTTCACAAGAAAAAGGAAGGATAGATGAGAAGTTTACATTCCCCATCCTTTCCTCTGCTTATACTCCAGGGTCTCTGGTTATCTATTGCTGTTTTATTCAATGCAATGGTGACTAGTTACCTCCACTGTGATTTTTAAGGTCACATCTTAAGTTGGATGTTTATTACATATAATTCCCTCTGATAATTTTGTCAGATATAAGGAAAAGCAGTTAGCCAAATCAAAAAAGAATCTGTTCCATTATGGATGTTAGAACATGAAACATGCACAGAGCACTAGTGATGTGTACTGCCTTAGTATTTTTTAACAATATGCTAACTATAGAGATATTGCATGAGAGTTTCAGTTATGATTTTTGAAGTTATTACTGTTACTGTTCTGCACAATTCTTAAATGTAATATAAATACTCTTTTGACAAAAGTGGATCTATAGATCTTTTTTGAAAAAAAAAAGAGCTGCTGATTTAAACACCTTTCCCTGAGATGGTGGATGGAAAGGTAACTTCGCAGAAAAACTCCTTTGTCACCCGACAAGCCTTTTCACTCCTCTTGTTCATCTGGCTGTTTTAGAGACAGAATTATACTGGTAGTTTTAGACAGGGTCCTTAAACCAATAAAAGAAAATCACTTTGTCTCCATGTAGTCAGTTTGAAAAAGGTAAGTAAATTATAACAGTGGCTCCATGAAGAATATTTTGTATGCCTTCTGTTCTTTCCTGCCTTCCCACTCCAATCTAATTGCAAACATGCTTTGGTAAAAGACATAGCTTTAATGTAATGATGGCCAAATATAACCAACATGTTCTGGTGGAAAAAAGCTGGTACTGTGGACAGGAATGTGTTCTCATCTGGAATCCTGGCCGTAGGAGTGCAAATTACTGGGCTGTAATGGCATGATGCCACTACCATCTTTGGCAATAGATGACAGTTAATTGCAAAACCCCTTTCAGAAAAAATTACCTGCATCTAATGATCATTTTGCTTGTAAATTTAGAAGCAGGGACAAGTAGAAGAGCCTTCTTGAAAGGGAAGAGATTATTTAGGTGAATGGGTATTAAAAAAAATTACCATCAGCTCACAAAAATGTATTGAGTTGCTATATGCATCAACAATTGTAGCTTCCATTCACAGACATGATTTTTACCAGACGTACCACTGCCACCATCAGCAACATCATCCTTTTTACAAGGAGAGCTTGTAGAAGAAGAAAAGCTATTAAACTACAAAATTTGTTCTTTGTTTTTTTAAATGCCCCGAAGACAAAAATTTCATTTCCAAGTCAGTTATTTCTGTGATAAATCAAATACACTAACTGGGGATAAACTGTATATCACATATAGAGAGCATGATCCAATTCGATTCTTTCCCACATACCCAAATGCCCATTTCTGTAAAGGAGTCACTCATAGCGATTATTAAAAACTGAAGTTTTCTATTTTATGAAATTGTGCATAGAATCATAGAGTGGGTTGTGTTGGAAGTGACCTTAAAGATCATCTAGTCCCACCCCCCCCTGCCATGGGCAGGGACACCTCCCACTAGACCAGGTTGCTCAAAGCCCCATCCAGCCTGGCCTTGAACACTTCCAGGGAGGGGGCATCCACAGCTTCTCTGGACAACCTGTTCCAGTGCCTCACCAGCCTCATAGTAAAGAACTTCTTCCTTACATCTACTCTAAATCTACCTTCTTTCAATTTAAAGCCATTACCCCTTGTGTAGGGGCAATTCAAAAGGAAATGTTTCTATCTGAAGTACTCCTAATTCTAGGAAATTATGGCAATTGAGAACTTGGTCAATAAAATACATTTTTCATTTTGAAATTGTGGTTCAGTTTGTTGCATTGGACAGCTATTGCTACAGACTAGTATTCTTCAAGGAGACTCGTAGGAAAGGGAGTGATTTTTTTTTTTTAACAATAAGGTCCTCCTCCAGCCTGTATCCATTGTTCACTGATGTTCCTTTTCTTATATCCATGCAATGAATGGGGTTTTGGAGGCATGGTTAGCTGTAGCTTGTGCTTGTAGGTTATTATGATCATCTGAAGAAGTGAAACAGTACCCAGTGTATCAAAGCTCAGAGTAATATGAAGGTCCTGTATTTATACCACATTTTGGAGCAGATTTGTGTAACACCACTATCACTGTTTTCAGTGAAGAAAGTGGACTGAATGGGCATGAAGTATTGGTGTGAGGAGATAAATGGCCAGCCTCTAATCTACTACCATTTGTATCTTCTGACAGCCAGTCAAAAACGTTTGTAGAAAGTCAAAGCAGACACACTTGGATTCCTGGATGAGGAGTAAGAAATCAGGAAGTCAGTCTTTTTAGCATTTGTAATATGCAAGGCACCGAGGACTGACCTCTTTGTATGATGCGCCGAGTATAGATACTTTCGCTGCTCTGGTTGTGCAGAAGCTCGGTTTTGGCAATCTTTTTAACTACTCTGTCTCACGGGCAGGGAGGCTCCTATGAGTCTCACTACCTGTTGCTTTCCTTTCCATGTTTGGGAGGAGGAATACATTGACTGAAGGTTAATATATAAAGAAATAAGTTTTTCCTCCAAGCGATTGAGCAGACATACTAAAAATACCCCAAGGCAGATTAAGAAAATGGAGTTTTAGAAAAATATTAAGAAATATTCTATTCAGGTGCTTCGTTTATGTCAGGACAGTCAGGTATATATTGTTGGTGAATAACAGTACTAATTTAACTAAAGATAGTTTGTAATGAAAGTCTTTTCAAAGAGGTGCTCTATGTATTTACTTCTATTATTACTTTTATGATTATGTTGATCTGCAGTTCGAAGAGTGGATTTCAGTAGCGTAGGATTTCGAAGATGTAAGGATTTGTTTGCCACGTTGCTTTTTCCAGAGCCATATCATTTTTGTTGAAAGTTAATGAATTTATTGCCTGGAAACCTCTGTTGGTCAAGTACCACCCAGAAGTTTCTTCCTGTATTTTCTGCTGATTTTTAGTCACCTACATTCCAACATCCTATGACAAAGCAGAGCTCTAATATAGAGTGGCTCAAAGGCACTCTGTAAGTGAACACAGCGAGGGACTGTGTCTACAGCACGGCCCTGGGAATTGGAAAACCTGCCTTCTGCTTGAGTTATTATTGCCTACCGTGTACCTCACTGCACTGTTACAGCAACATCACTGATTCTCTGTGTGTCCTTGTTTACTGACCCAAGTCAGTGCCACAATATATACTCCTTATCCAATGCCAAATAAGGACTGTATGCTCTGTACTTATCTTGCAAGATAAATTTTCTTTAAAAGCATTAGAAAACAAGTAAAATGCTTTCAAAAGTCTGTGGGAGTAAAGAAAATCATTTAATTGTACAGTATTTTGAAAGATCTTAACTGATCCTGGTTCTCCACTTAAAGAGTTTTCCTGTACTCTGTGTGTTTTGTGAAGTCCAACACGAATTCTGTAAAGGTGGCATAAAGTTTTAAGAGATGCCTGATGCTGTGGAAGAGTAATGGATTGTTTTTCTCCTCCTCTTTTTGGGCAGTTTTGGTATGAATCATGATGGAATTGGAAATTCCTGTGGGACCAAAGGTCATGAAGCAGCAAAGCTAATGGCAGCTCATATTACAGCAAACACCAACCCTTTCTCTTGGTCAGCCTGCAGTCGGGATTACATCACCAGTTTCTTAGAGTAAGTAATCTCTCAAGAAAAATCATGAAAAATTGTGAGTTTTCAAAAAAATGACATCCTTGAGAATAAATAGTAGAGGTACAATGAACTGTGCTAATGGTTTACATCTTTAGAATGAACAGGCAGAAATAAAGCACATTACAATTTTTATTTTTAGAACACTTTGTCTATGTAATGATGAAAGTTTCTTCTGCTCCATTCCCCACCTTAGAGTTCTCATTTTTAATCTGTTCAAAATATTTTAAAGTGCTGATCATATCTCATTACTTCATTAAACTGAGGGTTTGAAATAGAGAAGGGTGGAATTTTTCTATGAATGGTGGGAAGTACTTCTTTTAAAGACATGGGGTGTGGTGGAATCTAATGAAGGGAACAGAGTTGTAGCCCTACTCCTTTTGCATTTTTCATGCAGTCTTGTGGGGTTTTATCCCTCAATGTTCTTTGGTACCACTGGTGACAATATAAAGATTACAGGAGAGGATGGCATAGATCTTGATATCAATACCTTAAAATGTTGCTAACCTGTACTTCTGTGGTGATTTTTATCCCGAAGTAGATCACTACCTGAAATTTTACTTCCGTATGAAAAAATGTAAACTGTCAAAATATGTTAGTCTCAAAAATGTGCTCGTATCAATGCATTGTTATAGATGATTCGTAATGAAGCTTTTATATGTGTTTTAATTTGTGGAAGATAAATACAGAACTGTGAGTTCACTGAGAAGAGATGAATAACAGGATTTTTTTAAGATGGTGTAAGATGGGCCTTATAGGAGTAAGTGGCAGCTGGTTGATTCAGTGTCATCAGTGCAGTCATTCCTTTAAGAAACAAAGGTTATTCAGTAGTTCAGACACTGTATTTTAGGAGATGGACTTGAACTAGTCAAGTGGCCTAGCCATGAGATTGCTAAGAGCAAAATAAGGTTTTCGTCTTTCCGGGTTCTAATGTCAGAGTAAGGGGCTGTACTCTGAATCTTGCTTGAAGGGACCCACTCATGTGGATAAACTGTCTTGAGGTTGATTCACGTGTAACCTCCCACACAATGTAGAGGATTGCTGAGCTGATCTGAAGAGGTATTTGAGCTCCCTATAGAGCCATTGGGCAGAGACAGACCCTTAATGTTGGTGCTGTTCAGAGGGAGAAAACTTAAGTTATTGTGTCAAGTTAAGGCATTTTGTATCACCCCACTGAAGTGTTCACCCACTCAGTTTTATGTGCTGGAGCCTTTAAGATGAGTGTCTAAATTAAAGCACGCAGAATAAGTCATCCTTACGTATGCATGATACATGTTTCTCACACTATTAGTTGACTTTTTCAGGAGGGATGTATTCGTATAAGACTACCACTCTAGAAAAATATACAGGATAGTTTTGTTTTATAGTTACCAATTGTTTCTGTTAATTCAACACTGTTTGTGTTAGTATTCTTTCTAGTATGTCATGTAGTCTAGTTTTAACTATGACAAAGAATACAGTTTTTGCATCTCTTCTGAGGGATTATTTCACACCGTAGTAATTCTGACTGTAAGCTTATATCTCGGGTGTTTTCTTGTGGCATTTGGGGGTTCTTTTCTTATTACTGCAGTTCTGCTAGTCTCTATCTCACTCTGAACTCCATTTTGATCCCATAACTGTTCTGACAATAAATAGTCTTTTGATTAAGACATATTTTAACAGATAGCTAAGAAGTAATTTCTGATTTACAGATTTAGAGAAAGAACTGGTAAAATTCTGTAGCTTGTGTTATACTGCAAAGTTAACAGAGCTGAACATTTGTTCATAATGTTTCCACACAGTTTTAAATTTCAGCCTTAACAAACTTTTGTGTTTTTTTTTTTATTAGATATGCATGCAGAATCTTCCAAAATTTTATTGCCAATTAAGAACAGGTTTAGCTTGTCCGTTTCTACTTTGTGTTCAATTTATTAATGTATTTTATTATTTACTGTTTGCATCTCTATTATTCTTTTCCATTTCTTGGATTTAATTCACTGTTAAATATCACTTTTTTGTCTGTGGGATGCCAGTGAAATTGTAGTTAGCATAAAGCCAGAATAGCACTCTGGTGAATCTGTTCCATAATTCTAATCTCTTCAGATTTTTAGAGTTACTTCTCTATGATTGCCAGTGTTTGCAGCTCTACTTGAATTACTAGCATTTGTGAATTTCATAAAAATTCACAAATGGTAGTAATAAATTTCATAAAAATTCACAAATGGTAGCAATTCAAGCAGTATTTTCATAGAAATGATCTAAGTGGTACTTCAGTTAGCATTAAAAAAAATCTACACATAGCAGCTTCAATAATAAATTGTATTTTGCAATATTTTATCTGTATTTTTGCTACCTTGGATAAACATTATTTTGTGCATTGCAATTATGAATTGATTTTCCAGTTGTGTTAAATATCGTTCTAAGAGCCAAAGATAACTTCTCCTTCATATACTAATTTTGCAATGTGTTTTAAAATATGTCAGATTCTCAAACATCATCTGTTCATCCTCAATCTGTGCTTCGTATTACGTGTAGTTCTAATATCCTATAAGTGAATTGATACTACTGATAAAAGTGAATTGAAACAAAAAAAAATAATTGTTTTCTTATTTCATAAAGTAGAATAGTCTTTAAAACTATAGGCTTTTCTTCAATTTCTAGTTTTCTTCTCAGCTTTTTGTATCGTCTCCTCAATGACAGCAGGAACGTGTTGAGATCGGAGCTACACAGGTACTTGCAGGGTTGCTGTCAGAAGCATAGATCACTTCTTTGATTGTTCAGTCTTGAAAAGAGAAGACTTTGGGGGGACCTAAGAGCTGCCTTCCAATACCTGAAGGGATCCTACAGGAAGGCTGGGGAGGGACTTTTTGCAAGAGCATCCACTGATAGGACAAGGGGAAATGGGTTTAAGTTGAAGCAGAATAGATTTAGATTAGATCTTAGGAAGAAATTCTTCAGTATGAGGGTGGCAACACTTTGGAATAAATTGCCCAGAGAAGTTGTGGCTGCCCCCTCCCTGGAGGTGTTCAAGGCCAGGTTGGACAGAGCCTTGAGTAGCCTGATCTAGTTGAGAGGCGTCCCTGCCCATGACGGGGAGGTTGGATTAGATGATCTCTAAGGTCCCTTCCAGCCTAGGACGTTCTATGATTCTGTGATTCTTTTTACCCATTCACATCTTTCCTTAAGGAAGAACAGCTTTAAGAGCAGATACATTTCTGTTTCAGGTAATGAAGAGTGAGCAAGAAGCAAAGAAAAATAGTGAGTTTCCTGTAATAGCAAGTCTGTGACTGGTCCTATAAGAGCAGAACAATTTGCATCCGGACAGGAAAAACGTTTGCCTTTTTTTTCCCTTGTACTGATTTAGAGCTTTAGAGGCAAAGCTTCAAGAATTTGTCATCTGTGTCACCAGATAGATTAGACTCTGCCCCATTTCTTTCTATTTTTCCTCAAGAGTGGGAAAAGAGCCAGGACAGGACCCAGTAGACCACAAAGAAGAAAGACAAGTGGGTTTTTTTTTTTCTGTGATGAATGAGTATAGCTAGTTTAGGATTCATTTAGCTATATCTAGCTTGAAAGATAGAAGATGATGCTGTGAAATGCAGATATCCAAACAGAAACCTGAGGCCGTGACTCTGTATGACATACCACACCACCTTTCAGGTTTGTCAGCTTGGATCTGGATACAAATTTGGGCAGGGCTGTCATGGACCCAGTACAATGCACCTGGAGTGAACTTTGTGAGAAGCTCATTACGTGTTCACAATATTATATGGTAAGGTAGATTAATGTGGATTTACTAATTTACCAGTGTGGGTCAGGACTTGCTAAAGCAATTTTATCATGTGCTGTTTTGTAGTGTAGATGCCACATTGTCAGGCAGAAACATTTTGAAACAGAAGTCATCCTGATGACACTCAAAGTAGAGCCTCACCTTCATCCTTCTCTTCCTGAAGACTGTCTTAAAACTGAACCCAGAAACACATTTTTGAGAATGAGACTACTGAGGAATTGCCATGAAGTATCACTTGGAAGATACCAATTCTGTCAGGCACTAGTTGGGAGAGCAATTCATTTTGCAGGATGGCCAGGCAGAGCAAGGGTATGGCTCAAAGGATGACCATGAGATAAAGCAAAGCTGTGTATTTCTAATAGATACATCAAAACTCTTAAGAAAGATTGCCAGCCAGCACATGCTTTGAAGTGGCCAAAATACTTTTTTTTTTTTCTGGGGAAAACGTTGCTTCCTGCATATAATAGCTGTTGTCTGCCAAGCTTTATGTTAGATTGAAAAATTAACTGAATACAGTTTATCAGCTGAATTGTTCAGAAGTGCTTCACTTATTCCACTTAATAGCTTAAATTTCACGTGCTTTTTATGGAATGAAATGCAGAAATACTCACTGAGAATTGAAGGGTTGAAGAGATTCGTGTGAGAGGAGTAGAACCCCCTAATATCTGTTTGTGACTGAATACCAATTAGTATATATTTCATTCTATGCAATGTATCTTTGTACATATCTCTCTCTATAAATATACATATATATTTATATATATATATATATAACATGCAGGTTTCATTATGTCTAGTTACTCAGTGTGCCAATGGAGCCATGCAGATACCTAGATATAAAGAGAGGTTTCTTCTTAGAATTCTTTATTCAGTTACTTTTATGTTTTGTAATAACAAAATCTGGGTGATTTCTGGAGTCATAGTTTGTTAATCTTGTCAGTATTGGATAGGAGAAGATCTTAGAAGAAACCAGATGGCTAACTCTGTCTTTCAAAGGCTGGATTGTCTTTTAAAGATATGTGGAGAAGAACCAAGAGTCTTTAAACTGTTTGAATACATAAGATCTATCACAGGAAATTCTTGGAGAGTCCCTAGGATTGCTATACAGCAGGATTTAGATATGAGACTATTCCTTTCTAACTATGGAAGTGAGCCAAAACTACCTTGGTCCAAGCAAGCCCATGTAGACAATATAAAAAATCATCCAGTGTTTTGGCCCAGATATCATCCACTCAACAATCTTGGACATACAAGTGGATATTATACAAGATAAACACAGGATATTTATTTATATGCCTCATATGCTGTCTATGACATGTTGGCCAGTCACCTGGCACTCCAGAAATCTAAATAAATCCTTAAAAAAAAATAAGTTAAGACTAAGTCACATCAATCATATCTAAATTTCATGTCTCTCTCTACAAATCTATGGAAGAAAATTACTTTCAGTATTATTTGTTGACCTACACTTATAATTTGATTCTTGTTTTCTTTAAAGTTTTTTAGAATTTTTATTTTTTTAGTCAACAGATAATTGAATAAAAAAGCATATCTCCTCAACTACTGTAGTTTTCTGGAACTTTGATAATTTTATTTTTGCTTAAAAGGCTACCCAGTTGAAAAAAACACCTGACCATTTCTGTATTCATGGGCTGGGAGTATGTTTTTGAGTGCTGACTTTGCACTTATTACTCTTTGTCTGCCTCATTTAAATTTAAAGAAAAATTGAGTATTATGAAAAGATTGTGCAAAATCAGGGAGTCTTTGCCATGAAATAGATAATAAGACATAGAGCCAGCCTTGCATAAAAGATCAGAAAAAAAGTTGAATTTATCGTGAGAGTGAGTGATAAATTCACATCAATATCTGAATTTCCCTAACATTCAAGAATCTTTTCATTTAGTAATCCTGTTCTGGTTCATTTTATTTTTAAATGTACCACTCTACTTCCATTACTCATGGCCCAATTCTGCAAATATTTGTGTTACTATCTGTAGAGTATTGATCTATCTGCAGAATTTATTCATTAATTTCAAGTTGAACAGCTTTTGTAACCTGTGCAAAAATACATCCTGATGCTCCCTAAAAATCCCAAGTTTTTACTCAGGAAAAATATGAAATAAATATGAAATAAGGACTACCTGTTATAAGCCACATGTTACATATAGGCATGCAAATTGTGGCTTTGTATCTACGTATATGTATAAAGTGCACTGTGTTTGTAGTTAATAAATTTTACTATTTCCTCCCCCCCATATATTTGTGGGTAATTTGGTAACAGAATATATTTATGTGTATGATCATTTTGCTATAACAAATAATTACAAATATTTATAATACGTTTAAATTATGACTGTTAATCATAGCTAGCATTATAGTCCGCATCATTATTATGAATGAGCCAATTCTGTAACATTCAAGACCTGTTTTCAGTCCCAGTGCTCTGGGATATTTTCTTTAACCGTTGAAGGAGTTTTGTTATACTCTGTATATTACTGAGATATTTGGGAGTAGATACTGTAATAGGAGCATAAACCCTGAAAGGTCTACTTTCATGGGTTTTGCTAGCCTTTGATACAACAGTGCCGTATGTCTGGAGTTTATCATCCTCTGTTCTGCTATGTTCAGTCTGTAAAGATTCTAACATTGATTCTCTGGTTGCTCTTATTTTGATCAAGCAGTGAGCAGGGATAACACATCCGAGATCTTTAGCTTTTGGAGAGTGCTCTAGTGTCCTTGGCATCCTTCCTAACAGAAGAAAAATTTGCTATCCTGTGATATTAAAATGCAAAATATTTTGATTGTGTTGTAGAGTATTTTATAAAGATGCCTTCAGAAACTACATTGGAATACTGGAATGAAATGACTTAAAACTTAGATACTTTTATAATTGAAACCAGTCTCACTATGTCCTGTAAAACCTCATGAAATTAATCTAAAATGAGAAAAATGAGAAAGTCTTTGATTACTAGTAGTATCTTGAGGAGAAGACACTTTGCATAAGATAAGAATGAAAGAAAGAGATAGGGATCATTTTATTTCTATTGTAGAAACGAATTATTTGTCCGCTATCAAAAATATAAATGCTTGACAGGGACATCCTTATAGGTTTTTCGACTCTGTATATGATTCCTATATGAGACAAAATCACAAAGCACAAAAGCATTGTGAGTAGAAATTTTCTAAAATTTCAAAGATGAAGGTATTTGTGCATTCTTTTCCTATTATCTTTTTCACATCTATGCAAAGGGCTTCTTTTGTAGGCCTGATTGGTAATAACGATTAGATCTTTGTTTATAAAGTGCTCTAATACTATTCTTCTTGCTCCCTTGTGGTTCATTCCTCTAGATTTAGCGGATTTTTCTTCTCAATTATCTCAGTTTTACTTTGGTGGAGCAAAGAGAAGGGAGAAGAACAAGAACATAGATTTGAGAGTATTAGACCGTTCTTGAGTCCAGCAGAAGTTGCCTGGAAAGGTGATATGGTCCTCAGCCTGTGCTCGTCTTTTGCACAGCTTTGGTGAGACCTTTCATTATGAATGGAAAGTCCCTGACTTTATTAATGTGTTTTATAACACATCATATTTCTTTTCCAAAATACTTCAATTCACACAACGCTGTATTAGGTTCTCACAATAAGTTTCTAAAATATGACAGTTTTGTTCAACTGCTTGAGAGAAATAGCAGAACTGTAGCACAAGGAAAGAGAGGAACAAATTTTCAGTCTGAGAGATGATATTGTGATGTAACTGGTAAGTGAATCACAACTTAGTAGTAATTTTTTTCTTTTTTTTTATTTTTTCCTTTTTTTTTCTGCAGTTGCATATGTTGTAGAGTAGATATAGACTTTAATTTACAAGTTTGGTGAATCTAAAAATTTAGATTTGATTCTGTGATCTCATCCGTGCAGGGCTACATATGTCTGTGGAGGGAGTCACTGAAGGTAATGAGAGTTTTTAAAATGCAGTGCCCGTGGCTGTCTGTTTACAGAAACACAGTTTACAGATCAAACTCTCCACTATTGGTATCTGTGGAAGTATTCCCATTGTATACAATACTAGCTCAAGCTGATGTCAAATGCTAAACTTCCCACTGCTTGTTTAACCAGATTTCCTATCTGCAGTTTGGTCCAGACAATGTAGAAAAAACAGACTGTGTTTGAGTTATTTTCGTATTGGAATTATTAATATGTAGTCATGTACAGAAAATATAGCACTGGAATATTTAAAAAAAAATGTAGGATAGTTTCCCAACTTGTTCTGTTAAGAAAATATATATGCTTGCAATAATTAGGACTGGAATAGAGGGACAAGTACTTTCACTTTTTTTTGTACCGAAACTACACATTTCTTATTTTAAAGGTAGATGTATGGGGTATGTGTGTGTGCGCAGGTGAAACACTAAATTCTTTGAGGTTAGTAACAAAATATATTTTTTTTCTGTATTTACCTGGTCATTGCCTTAGCTGTTGTTAGCCTTCTCAGATGGTGGGTGGTTGTTTTTTCCTTTGTTCTTCCAAAGGCTTTTTCATAGTATAAATAAATAATGCAAGTATTTGGATTAAATAGGATTAAAATGAGAACATAAAATGTGTAGTTAAGGGAGACTTTTTGGTCTTTTTTATCTGCAGATGAAAAGTGTAGAAAATTGGAGATCCCCAATACACAGTGTAGAACATTCACTTCTGAAATTATGTTCCTTTGGCAAGGTGCATGGAAAAGATTTGGAAAAAAACATAAGTGCTGGCAAAATTTGTAGGAATGTTGGAAAAAAATTTAAAGTGTTGGCATAAGAATTCTTCACATGTGAAATGAAAGTTAAAAAGCATCTGTCCTCTTTTATGCACACTGACTAAATAAAACTGACTAATTGTATTTATCGAAGTACAAAGTTTTCTAAAAAGAACTCTGTCTGCATTTGGCTTCCGTTTTATTCCACTACACTAAAATATTGTGGTTGAATATAGGCATATTTTGGAAAAAAACCCCACCAATCACCAAGCAAAACAGTGCATATAAAAGAAGAAAATATTAAAGTTTTCAGAGATGATGATCTTAGTTCTAACATGATTTTTTAAAGACTAAATATTATTAATATAATAGAAAAGATCTTAGATCCATACATTTTTTTTTCACTCACCCTAGTATAGGTACGTTCTTATTGCTGTAACTACTTTGTTCACTCAAATGGAAGAAAGGCATGCATGTTAAGGTCCTAATCCAATGGACAATCCAATAAACAGTCATATTGGAATTTAGATGTGTTTTACTTTTATATAAACCAATTCAGCTTTTCATATCTATAAGATTTTACTTAGCTGTTTGAAGGATCAGAAGGGTCATTAAGAATTGCAAACTGAATTTCTTTTATTTGATTAATTTGTTTATTTTTTGTTCTATGACCAAATGAAGCTATTCTTCAGTGAAAACAAGTAGGAAACTTAAAAATGAAAATCAGTCTTGTGTGGCTCAGAAATTATCACACTTTAAAAAATAATAATATAAGAAATCTATTTCACAATCTAAAATAAGCATTTTTGTTAATAATAATAGTAATGATGAAAAATTATTTTAACATCTTAATTCCCTCTATTTTTTATTTTTACTATGGGTGTACCATCTTACTGTTTGTTTATTGCAATTACATTTGTTTCACACCCAGTGCTGTTAAAAGTAAGAGCTAGGTACATGATATCATTACTGTTATTTACAGTCAGTAGAATTCCTAATTGATTTGGTCCTTTATGTTGAACAGTTCGGGCCGTGGTACTTGCCTTGATAATGAGCCTCCCAAGCGTGACTTTCTTTATCCAGCTGTGGCCCCAGGTCAGGTGTATGATGCTGATGAGCAGTGTCGCTTCCAGTATGGAGCAACATCCCGCCAATGTAAATATGGGGTAAGAAGTCTTAATCCTTATGCTGAGTGTTCTGCTTAGTCAATTGTATATATTCCTTTATAACCTAAATCTTCAGTTAGATGCAGTAGTGGGTTACAGATTTCTGGTAGCATGTCTGGTGCCACCATACGTAAGCAAAGGGTACATTTTAATCCTTATGCTGCATCTTTTGCTTGAGTCATTTGTGTGTACTGTACACCGAAGTGTGTGTGTAACAACGAGCTGGGGAACACATTTTTTCATTCTAGGGACAAAAAGAAGCCCGGAACACTTGATTCTGCTCCTTGTAAAGTGTGCTACAGAATTTTCCTGTATTTCAGTTAAATGAGATCAGGTTCATATTGTATTAATCTTGAATCTGTTGTGTTGGCTTTAACTTTTCATTTTGAAGCTACGTTTTGAAATTTCTTTGGTACTTGTATTGATTTGTCAGGTCTGGGGTTTTTTTTTTTTTTTTTTTTTTTTTTTTTTTTTGTTCCTCGCCCTCGCCCCCCCTCCCCACCACTGAGTTTATTGTCTCTCATATTGTTCAGACCTTTTCTGGGAACAAGAGTTATGGTTATGGGAACAGAAGAACATGACGCTAGATAGCTGAGTAGAATACTGAATAGCTAAGTACTAGCAAAAGCTTTGGCTGCAAATACCAGTGTGCAATAATTAAGGGAAATAGATTTATAGTAGGCAGAAAACTCTGCACACTCTAGGCCATTGTGCAATAAATATATAAATACTTACTTAGGATCTTGCAGCCTAAAGTGTGTGGTTAAAGGATGCACTCTACTGTGCTTGTTATCAAATAATTGGCTGAGACTAAATTAAATCAGCTTTGAAAACATATCTAGTAAATGGTTTTAATAATACTTTAATTTTTAGATTTCAGATAAAACAACATAATAATTGAATTTACAGTCTATTTACTTCTCTAAAAGCTAGCTACAAAGAAAGTCCATTTCTAATATCCCTGGGGTGATAAAAACAATATTATTCTTGGGGTGCCTCTGGCAAATTGCATTGTGGGAAGGATTTAAAAGCTGTATGTAGCTGGCTGACTAGCTCACTGGGTCTTCTACTCCTGATCCCTCATCAAACCTCTTTCGGCCTTTATTGTTCCTCTTTTATTTTCTCACTTCCCACAACTGTTCTTTAAGGGCCGTGTTTCCTGTCACTACGTCTAAGTCATACCTTTTTTTTTTTGACTTTTTCTTACAAATTCTCACGACACACACTCTTTTATTTTCAGACTAATGAAATCTGCAGGTATTTAATCCATGATTTATAGCACAACCTTTGGAGATACACTGCATTTTAAATTAAACTGGAAAGTTTATAATGTGCAAAGCCTGGCTGTTCTGCATGTATGTTATTTTTCTCAAACACTGTTAAACTTATGTAATCAATGTTGTGATGACCACACTGCAGAGTACACTTTCTTTCTTAAAGCAGTTTCTAGACCACAAACAATTGGAAGCAATGAAGATGTATAGGTAATCTTGGCTTTCTGCCTTCTCCTGTGCTTTGAAGTTTTTGTTGGTCAACCCTTAGTTGAAGCAGTAGCTAAAAGAAGCTATGTCTTCATGTGACATTAGCAGTCCCTTGAACTGATACAGTGAATTATATTCCAACAGTGTGCCATAAATGTGAACATATAAGTGTGTCAGAAGAAAACCCTCAATTTTTAGTAGTAGGATTTGGGCTGCATATATTAATATTGGAGGTTATGGTAGAAGTCTGGCAATATCTACTCTAAGAAATTATATGCATTTAAAAGAACATTTACATTTAAAAATATTATCTGCCATGGCCATAAAATTCTGAAAATACAGTCGTGATGATTATGACTGTACAGATTTCAAGTGATAATTTTTAAGGGGAAAAAGAAGTCTTTTGGAAGCTAATGGTACGGATAGACAATATCCACCCAAGAAAGACCTATTAATGTATGTAAGGATTTTTAGAACTGAGTAGTGGACCTAGATCTAAAAAATAGGAGAAGCTGAGTTGAATACTCTCTCAATTCTTTCATTATCAAAAGTAAAGAGTCAAGGCTTTGTATGTAACTATTTTAAGTATTATTCACATGAAAATGCCATTAAAAGCTCATTGATCTTAGCCTAACCAACTCGCTTGCAACTATGGACAGAAAAACATAATAAAAATCCCTAATTAACAATGGACCTTGTTTGTAGAAACCTCTTTTTAATTCTTATTTAGATAAAATTGTATAGAGCAGGATTTCCAACATGGGTTATAGGGACCCACAAGGAAACAAATTCTAACCCAAAGTGAAATCTTAGAAAATTTGCTCTCGCTCATGTTTTTTACTGATTTGTGGTGGTGAGACATGACAGGAGAAACAGGTGAACTCTTAAATCAAAGACCAAAAATTTCCAAGTCTCCTTTGGGCTCTGATACAACTATCTAGATAGTTGGTGTTTTTAAAGTAACTTGGGAAATCTTCATGTTCATGGAGTTCTATTGTACTATCTTATTAACCTTTAGAAAAATTACCTCTTTCAACCATCACACTTTAATGTTCATCTGTATTCATGGCTTTTTCCCCACATATTTCCTCATCCATTCCCTCTGTATGTTTATTTATTGTTTGTTGCTTTTGATCATAGATCACATCCTAGTCCTTCACATTTAAGTACCAGAAGCCTTTCTCACTTAGGAACTTGAAGTTAAATACATGGAGAGGTGTTTGAAATAAGGCATCATAACTAAAGCACTAAAGGGGCTGCAAGTTTCTGCCTTTCTGTGTGTGTGTTTACTGCCACTGAGCCGATTTGATCTGGAAAGGAGTTCTTTGATAGTTCTTTTGATACTATTTTAAGTATTAGACCTAATTAAACTGTTTAGTCACATATGAACAGAACTATTCCAGCAAGAGCATGGTGGCTGTAGGTCAGATATCCCTGTATAGTTCAGCACATCAAGTCAGACAAGAATTCAAAGAGACACTTCAACTCTTTGAGCTGGAAAAATAAAACTACATGTTAGCAAGGTAGCAGTGGTAATCCTTCAAATGTTGCCTGTGCATTGGTCTTCTTGTTATACTTTCCACCATTTCTGATACAAGGGCAATTTTAGAGAATTTAAGTGAAGAAATATGCACTTTGAATAAAGGAGAGGCAATCTATGGTCAACTTAAAATATTTCATTTTTAGCGTGCAGTTCCAGGTTCAGGAGAATGTTAAATTTATGACTTATAGTAAGCCAAATTGTAATCATGGAAATTTCACCATATAATGCTGATGCATAGCTTTTTCCTGAAGGAAATACATGCTTTCAGATATCTTACTGGATTCACTACAGGGGGAGATTTTGAAGTTATTAAGGAATAGTGCTAGTTCCTGCTCATTTATGTAGCTACTGATTATGTTGCATCTTTTAGGGTGATGCGATGTGAATTCTCTTCTGCTGTTGCAGTTCTTTACTCTGTTTTTATGCTGTTTTCCTGATAGATGAGAATCTTTATCAATCCTTTTCTTTAGGTGAGTGTGAGGGGAATCTTCTTCATTGACTGCTTACCTCCTTAACCTTTGAACATCTGTCTAATAACAGTTGGCTGTCTGGGTTAACTCAGGAAAGAATTCCAGTCTTGACTTCGAATTTCTCTGTTTTATGAGTTTAAATAATGCCTGGAGTATGCCTGACTGTAGCTTACAGATTTTGTGGTTCAAAATAATGCTTTGCTTTTGAGCTGGCCCCAACATTTTTAGGACAGAGGCTAAAACCTCAGACATTTTAATAGCAGTTAATACTTTATGCATATGGTTGATATTGCTCTGGTGCATTTTATGATGTGTGAAGCTGTTGGCTGCTAGCATGGGTTTCAGAGATAGTTTCTTACAATTATTTGATGTATTTTTTTTTGTATTATGCTTTCCCACCATCATTGGTGTAAGTAAATATTTTGAGTAGAGGGGAGAGGGAACAAACCCTTACTTTGCATACATGTCTTCACTGAAATTAGCTGGATCACCCCACTGGAGTTTAACATGTCAAATAATGTATTTTAGCTGACAACAGGTAGCTTTCCTCTTTGTCATGATCTTATGTTTGCAATTAAGTTTGCCAGTTAGTTTGCCAATGAAAACAGTTTTAAATTCATATACCAGTTTTTAATTCACATTTTGTTAGTGTGTTTTGTAGGACATACAGAGTTCAAGCTATGAATTTACTGCTTGTAGACAGTCAGAATGAAGTTATATTCTCAGATTAAGGAGTTCTGCTGCCTACAATACTTCCTTGCATTAATTTTCTGGCGGAAAAGGACCTGGATGTTCTAATTGACAGCCGGCTGAATATGAGCCAGCAGTGTGCCCAGGTGGCCAAGAAGGACAACGGCATCCTGGCTTGTATCAGAGATTTTGTGACCAGCAGGAGTAGGGAGGTGATTGTGCCCCTGTACTCAGCACTGGTGAGACCTCGCCTTGAGTATTGTGTTCAGTTTTGGGCACCTCAATGTAAGAGAGATATTGAGGTGTTGGAGCGAGTGCAGAAAAGGGCAACAAAGCTGGTGAAGGGCCTGGGGAATATACCTTACGAGGAGCAATTAAGGGAGCTGGGACTGTTCAGTTTAAGGAAGAGGAGGCTGAGGGGGGACCTCCTCATGCTCTACAATTACTTGAAAGGACATTGTAGAGAGGTTGGTGCTGGTCTCTTCTCACAGGTCGTTAGAGACAGAACCAGGGGGAATGGGTTCAAGTTGCAACAGGGCAAGTTTAGGCTGGACATTAGGAAGAAATTCTTCATGGAAAGAGTGGTCAGACACTGGAACAGACTGCCTAGGGAGGTGGTTGAGTCGCCATCCCTGGATGTGTTTAAGTGTCGCTTGGATGTGGTGTTGGGTGATGTGGCTTAGGGGTGAACTTGTAGTGTAGGGTTAGTGGTTGTAGTGTAGGGTTAATGGTTGGACTTGATGATCCCAAGGGTCTTTTCCAACCTGAACTGTTTTATGATTCTATGATTCTACGAATTGTCTCTAGGAAGTTTTTAATGAGTTGTGTGGAGTGGCCATAAAGTTACCATTAATGGAAAGTTGCTGGAAAGTATTGACTACAGAAGTACAGGACACAGTTGTCATACCTTCAGTGCTTCCTAGTTTCCCATATGCCAGATCAGAGAGAGAATAGTTTAAGTGAAGTAGTTTGTAATGAGCAAAACAAAACAGCCTTGTTCCGCTAATTTTCAAATCCAAGAGAGAAAACAAATTACCATACACAATATTTCTACTATATTTTCTCCTAGGGCAAAATAGCCTGTATTACAATTGATACAAAATTTAACGTTAGTGAATTAAACTCACTTTTTTTTTCACGAAACAGTGATGTGATTTACTCCAGTTAAATAGAGAGGAATTAAACTTGATGTAGGGTATTTATAGCAAGGTGAAAGCAAATTCTGGAAAGCTACTTTTTCAGAAGAAAAGTCAGAGAAGCCACTGTTGTGTCTTTGCATCAGAAGTACTGGTGGTTTCCTTTTGTTTCTTCATCTGTTGATACTATGATTAGAATTGTGCATTCAGTTGCATCGGTACATAGTACTTAGTACTCACTAAAAAGTGACTGCTTTTTTCCCCAGCTTTGCATATCGTACTGTGGCTAAGTCACGTTATACTTGGGGTTTATTACCAGAGCATGAATACTTCAATCAGATGGATTTATATTAGATTGTTCACAAGTTGATGTTAAAAACATGTGTAGGCAGAGAGGAATTGAAGATCTTGATACTGTACTTTGTCATTTTAGCAACCTTTCCATCATTTTTTGTTTCATAAGGTCTTGCAAGTCAAGTGCAAAACTTCTCATCACTATTGTGCAGGCGTTTAATGTGTGGAATGATTGAAGTTTTGAGCTTTTCTTGAGTAAGGACTTATGGAATTATGCTGTAATTAAGAACATTTGAAATATTTTCAACTCTGTTCTTAAAATGATTTTATCCCCTCTTTTTTTCTTTAGAGATAAGTATGTGTATAGCCAAGAGAAATCCCAGTTTTCTTCTTTCTGAATCCTAAAGTAACTTTACATGCTTCTCTTATCTTTTACTAATGTGTTCCTGTAGTCTGCTTTCTTCTGTCTTAGGACTATCTTGTCTCCAAATCCCTTCTCTCTTTTTTGATTTTTCTCTTTCTCTCTGTTTCATAAGAGAGACAGCCATAACACCAATTTGCATGGATCTTATGAAAGCTGTTTAAAAAGTGCAAGGGGAAGCTATCCATCAAAGCAGGAGTGCATTAGATAATAGTAGAGGCAATAATGAGATTCCAGATACTGAAAAGTGGTTTGAATAAAGATGGGATAGGTTGCACAGGTTTGAAAGGGAAGATGTCACTTGGAGGTGATTGACCTTGTGGGGCTTCTGTAGTTTCCATAAGGTTCACATAAGCACCCAATATTTAGGAAAGAATGCTGGTAATGTAATACAAATGTACAACTTACACTTCAGATTCTATTTCACATTCTTTCAGCATGTTGTGATTCATAACATGCTGCACCACTTAATGAGCATTTGGTAGTGGAGCGAGCGCTAAAATGGTAACTTTTGGGTGCTTATCTGAACTAAACTTTGAACCTTCTGAAGTTCACCCAGAATTACAGTCTTTTAGTTTTAATCGTGTTGCCAAGAGTATTTCAACGGCGAGGCTGAAAATACTCTAGGTTGATGTTTTTCAGGTCTGAATTGTAAGTTACAATTCAAGCTAATTATTTTTATGCTCTGTAGTAGCAAATGCTCATCAAGAGGTGCAGCATATTATAGATTAAATGTGCTGAAGTAACATAAAATCCTAGCTAGCGTTCTAAAATTTTATGAACAAAAAATGAAACTCCCAAATTATCATAGTTCAATGTGCATTGTGAATGTATTTCCGATCTTAGCCAAACTGCTAACTTTTGTTGGAGGCTTTCATTAGGGTTGAAAACATTAAGAACAGCACAGCAATTTGATCTTGTCTCATATTACTGAGTTTTCATTGTGCTGTATTGTTACTATTTATGATGATTATGACATAGGATGCTTAGATGTTACATAATTTGAAATGCCTATATGTAACTCTGCATGATGCAACAGAAAGAGGCTCCATCATTGATAACGCTTAGGCAAAAAGAAGATAATTTGATTTGCTGTTTTTTTTCTCTAGATTGGTTCAGCTTTGTTTAATTTACTGCAAATACAAGCATCCGAATTCCAAACTGAAGTCATGGAGCCCTAAGATACACCGTTACAGGTTGTCATCTATCTTGTCTTGATCTTGTGAAAGGCATCAGCTTCAGTTTATGTTTCCTGGATTTTTAAAACACTTTCACTTGTTTGCTTTTCAAATCAGTAGTTATTAAATCCACACTTTTGGATACTGACTTTGAGGTCCTTGATTAATTTTCAGATTATGCTTCTTTCTCTTAGTCTCAGTAAATTATTCACATAAGTTTAATGTTGGCAGAAGATATGTTAGCTTCATCCTGTGTCCACCAATGAAAAAGAGGGTACCTGAAAGGGTCACCTTATGTTGGTGGGTGGAGGTGGGTGTGTGTGCATGCATGTGTGCGTGTTAGTGTGGAAAAGAAGCAGTATACTTGCTAGTTTTGATTTGGGGCTGACCTTTCCAGGGCAGTTCCTCTTATGTTTTCAAGACAGGCTTATTAAAAACAGTTGCTTAGAGCTGTTACAGATAGGGTGGTGGTAGGAAGGAAATAGCTCAAATAAATAACTAATAACTGTGAAGCGAAGATAGTAGTAGGTATAGGGTTGAGCTGGAGAACAGAAAGCTTTCTGCACCTTAGTCAGAATTTCTCTGTTAACTTTCCAAAATCAGCTGAAGCTAAAGAAGACATGGCCATAACAGTACCTGGTATAATTCCATTTTCATTTAATGAAATAACAGCACAGATAGATTTTACACTTCTTTTTAGATATTTTATTTGTTTTCAAATTACTGTTAATGTTATTCTTCATTTCGTGTACAGGGTGGTGAAGAATGTGCTTCAGCTGCTACTCTTTCTTTAATGCAAAACAGCAGAGGAAAAAAACTTATTTAAGAAGTTTGTCTATATTTAAAAGGATTTACAAAAATATTTTAATTTCTTATTTTTAATATAAATTACTTCTGCAAATTGATATGTTGTGTTTAGTCAATAAATCCTCTGTGTTTTGCATAGTTTTCCGTAAGGAAATATTATGTTGAATTGGGGATATTGTATGTCTGTCTCAAACAGAACTGCTTTCTGATTTAAGCAGAGTTCTTTACTCATATCTAAATTTTTCGATGCAGCCCATAGCAATTTTACATGACTTCCATTTTGTCATTAGGGATTTAGTGAGGCAATCTCCTGCTGAAACTAAGATCTGAATAAGGGCTACCAGGCTACGTTAGTGATAATACCTAGTTTTGATATGGTGATTTTCATTCCATCTCCCAAAGCAATGTAGTAAAAAGGAAATTTTTTCTCTTTTTTTTTTTTTTTGAGAGGTGAGCCAACATGCTTAGAATCATTGCATAAGCGGTTTAGTGACTGAAATATTTTTGGAGTGCTGTATCCATTAATTAACACAGTTCATCTGATTATTTGTTTGGAATTAAAATGTCTGGGTGATGTTAGTTTAGTTGATTTGGAGGACTCTAGTACCACAAAGAAGGCTGAGTATGCAGAAAGAATTCTATTGAAGGAAATAGTTAAATACTCTCATTTGTGTATATGTTAGCTGGGCAATTAAATACTTCTAATTATTATTTCCCCTTATGTGTTAATATATAGATTGTATACTTGTGTAGACGTATCAGAAGTGAAATTCTGCACATAAACCTTGGAGCACAAACTAGAATTCTGGATTCAAATCACCTTGAAATATGGATGTTTTCAAAATCCAAACTGTTATCCAGATAGGATTTTTTGCTTCTGTCTGTATTGGAATGGTTTAAATCTTTGTTCTCTAAAGCAATTGAATTTTTTTTTTAATTGATCCGAACTTCACGAAGTCAGGGCAGCGATAAATTTATAAATTTAAACATTTGAACTTGATGAGATGCAAAATAAACACAAGGTCAAAAGTACAATTGTTACAGTCTGACACTTTTAATTAGGATTTGAAAATGTAAATCACACATGAAACGTAAGCAAGTAATTCACAATAATTTTGCTCAACAAAAGGAGCAAGTAAATTAAGTATGAAAGTAAATAAGGCTAAATTATGACAGGACACCTCATACTGTGTCTGAAATGAAGCAATTTTAGGTTTCGCTTTGAAATCTATACTGTATTGCAGTTTGGATTCACGGTTGATTTAGATGTGAATTTGATTTAGTGTAGAATTTTAGCAGCTTAATAGCTGTGAAATTTGCAATCTAGTTAAATTTTTCTAAAATATTTGTGACTCAATAATATTTTGTGCTTTCCCAGTTCTATTTGATATTTTAAACTGTGTGTGTTTATCTTAAGATATTATCAGCTGAGTGGCAAAAGCAAGTGTATTATTCAGAGATTTAAGTAAATAGATATTTATACTGTTTGCACTTCTTCAACAAAAAATTCTAATCTGAAAAGTTGCACAGTAATATTGGCTGCAGGTATGATTTTACAAGTGACAGTATTTCTCCTAAACAGAGGCTCAACATTTTGCTTAAGGTTTCATAGAGCCACCTGCCAAGCAGGGCAAAATAGCTTAGACCTAATTTCAAAAATTGGATGGAAACTCCAGAAATCGGTATTAAATTAACATCATTTCAGACCATTCTAATATGGTATGTTTTTAATGGATTTTTAAAGAGATACCTTGCTTCTACCAGTCATGAAACTTAATAAACTGTATTAACATTTCTGCAAGAATGGCACCAGCTGATTTTAAACTTGGAAAAGAATTTTGCGTTATTCAAGAAAAGCTTGCACTGTTGAAATATTATCGCAGCTGCTAGTGAGTAATGAGGAAATAACTCTGTTTGTATATGCAGTACAATGCAAGAGACATGAATCTTAGGTAAAACTTAACTGTTGTTCTTGTTGATGTGTGTAGAAAAGATAGCCTAGGTGCCAGATACTCATTCATTTCCCCAGAGAAAAAATACACTTTGGAGTGGGGGGAGAGTGCCTACTAACTCTATTTTACTCACACTGTCTTTTTCTTTTTACTCTTTATACCAAGGCCCAGCCATAGGATCTATACAAGGATTGTTTGTAGGATATGATTTCAAGCAGCAGTTAAATAAAATTAAATGGTAATGACTATCATAAGATAATTTTAAAGATCTGAATATCTTTCAAATTTTTAAAAAAACTTAAAACCAGAAAATATCTATAAGCACGTTGTGGACTCTTGCACAGGTCTCAAAGTAATACAAAAAGATTATTGTGTAAGGCATTTACTGTAAAGGCAAACCACTTCTGATTCCATTCTGCATACATAGCCGAAGCCAAGGGCAACTGAAACAACTATGAAGATTTCCAGTGTTCGGCCAGCATTGGACCATGACCACAATATGAATTTCAACTTTTAGATTGTTTTAGCAATAAATCTCCAATGTCAACAGAACTGGATTAATTTAAATTTAAATGTGCAAAACCAAATGAGAAAATATGAGAGGAAAAAAGATTGTTTGAAAACCTATGTTTAACGTTGACAACATAGGGAAATAGGATAGGCTGAGTTGTTTTTGAAATATCAACCACAAATCTAAAAAGCCTAAAGAAGTGTTTTAATACCTAGCTCAGTTAGTATTAAATATATATGCACTGTTTTAGGAGAAGAGGAGGGCAAATAGTCTGAACTTGAAAGCTTTGGTCTTAAATAAAGGGAACAAAAATATTTGTTTCCTATTTAAAAATTAATAATATCCCTTTCCCATGTAATTTTGAGGCAGTTAAAGATTGTAATGGAGATAGTACAGCATGTCAGAAGACTAATTTTACAGCAACATTGGAATATAGTAAACCCAATACTAGCAATAAGTAAGACAAAAACAACTATAAAACAGGCAGGTATGAAAAATACATTCTTGTAGTCTGCAATCTGATGCTTCGAGAATTTTTTTTGGCCAAATATTCTTGGGTAAAATATGGTGGATTTGAAATTATTCCAGAATATTTCACAACTATCTATAGATTTTTCTCTCCAGCCCACATCGTAATAGTCTGTGTTCAGGACAAATTGGTGTATACATGTATGAGCACTGAAAGCAATTTTAGGCTTTTATTCTGATCAACTTGCTTCTGCCTTCTTTCCTAGGAAGTGTGTAGAGAGCTCTGGTGCCTCAGCAAAAGTAACCGCTGTGTTACCAACAGCATTCCAGCAGCTGAAGGTACTCTTTGCCAAACAGGGAGCATTGAAAAGGGGGTGAGTACAAATAATTTATTGTTTGAAGAAGGAATTTAGACTATAGGAAGAAATAACTAGAAAATGGAGGTACTTGTGAGCAACTGCTACTGTTTCAGAATACATTTGCATCCTAATGGAAATGTCCTACAGAATAACTTCACCATTATTTCATATATGTAATTTATTAAGACATTTAACCCCACTATAAAATTCTATAGTCTGGATCAAAAACCCCCATCCTTTTACATACTTTCTGTGTATTTTTGAAGCAATTTCTGTAAAACTATTTAGTTTAATCTTTATTAATTTTTATATCACTCTTTCATAAAGGACTGTTTCAACTCTAGGTCTGACTTGGACTTTGAAAATAGTTAACATAGAGCCTGAACTCTATCATTTTTTTAGAAGTTAAAAAACCCCACTTTTTTACTTCAGATACAAGCTGAATCATACAACCATTTAAGAAAAAAATGTTACCTTAGTAAAAAGGTTTTCTAAACCCCCATACTTCCTAGTGTCCTTTCTGTTTGACTTTGAATTATTCTTTTCATGTTCAGTCATACTTGCATAACTGTTTAGCTTTAAGGCATTTTGCTGTGCAGTCTGATAAAGTCTTCTACCTAGTAGGAAATTACAGAAAGTCAATGTTGCAATAGATAAGTCTAGTGCTACTTTATCTGTCTGAACATGTGAATTTTGATTTTAAAACAATGTCTTTATATCAGTTGTTTCAGACAAAGTTCTGGAACTTAGTTTTAAATTAATAAAAGTAAAAGAATGTTTCGCAAGGCAAAATCTATACAAATGCTAAACAGGAAAGCAAAAAAAATAATTATTAATTTACAGGACATGTACTGGGGAAAAAAGTTAATTCTGTATGCCTTTTTTCAAGATAATGTATCTTATACAGGTTTGTATGAAGAAAGCTTATTATATTAAACAATTTTTTTGTATCTGTCCAGGAGTTGCTGCATCTGAGCATAAGATTTTTTTCTCCAGACCAGATTTTTTCACTAATAACGAGTACTGACATCCATTCTTATTCTGACATTTGCCATGCTAGCTAGGCTAGTTTCAACAAAGATTACAGTGCATTTTGACTTGCAATCTGATGTTTAAACAAAAAGAGTGAAAGCTTTTGGGCAGCTGTCACAGTTTATTAATTCTCGTTGATGGCTTCATTCAGGGCCCATGACCTAGCATCATTCTGATGGCTTTTCCATGCTGAGTTTGGAAATATTGGTAAACCTTGTTAAACAAATAAGGGGTCATTTTAAAAAATAGAGTGCTTAGAGTTAGCCAATGAAAATAGAGACAACTTTGCATTCTACCAAAAATGTTACCTTTTATTAGCTTAATAGAAAATGTTAGAAGCATTACTCCTAAATCAACAGTCTCCGTTTATTTTGGAACCACCACTCCTTGTCAATGACAAGGAGTAATTTACCTCAATTTATATTTTTTTAAACCATGAGACTACAAATAACAAGTCGAGATGCTCTAAGACAGTGTTGCTGTGTCTACGTGCCAGAGGCTTTAATCAGTTTGCTCTCTACAAAACGTCTTTTCCCAGTCATCAGTATCTTGTTCCATCATGATATTTGAGGGAAATGAATCCATACAGTTTTACAAAGGTAAACTGCTCATGCCCGTTAACAGCAGAGAATTGTTTCTGTAAACTACAGCTTAAAAGGTTCCTGTAAATTCATAGTCCCTGATAGCAAAAAAACCCCCAGAAAACACAAGCTTTTTTCAAATATGTAGTTTTCTTTACCACATGCTAAGGAGAAAATAATAGGTTACAATTCTCAAACACTTTTTTGTTTTTATTATTGTAATAATTATTATTATTATAACATTTATATTGCAGTCACACCTAAAGGCCACAACCAGATATGGTCCTGTTTTGCTGGGCTCTGTCCAAATATATAATAAATTAAGTTGCCTGCTCTAAAGGCCTAACAAGATCTTGGAGTACTTCATCATATTTGGGCAGTCAATTTCTGCTCTTAGTTACACTAATGTAAATTCGCTGTAACTATTGACTGAAAGCAAAATTTGATGCAGTGTGCATTAAGATCTTATTGGCAGAGTTAGAAGGGATTTCTACGATTAAAATGGCCTAACATTCTGTTATAAAACCTTCTTTCAGTTGCTTGTATAAACCTGCCAAACTTTTAACTCTTTGTGTTGAAATTTTCCATAGATGTCTGTCCTTGCTTGAAGGTTTTTAGTGTGTTTTCCATAAAAGTTACTCAGCTGTTTTCTGCATACAGGGAAAGGGAATAGTGTGTTTTCTCGCTACTAGTGGAACTTGTACATGTGTTCTGTTTTGAAGCTTTAATGTGTTCATGCTTTGGTGAAGGGTTTTATATGTTGGCTGGGTTTAAAAGGTACACTTTTTCCTAATTTGTAGTACTAAGTTTAAATATACTTGAGGTTTCTCTCTGGTATACCCAGAAATGTGTTTGTGAAGATTAACTGACAAGTTTTTTTAGAAGACTAACAAGGAAATGTTGCATAAAAACCAGTAAGACAGAACTGCTGAGAATGGTTATTTTTTTTTTTAATTTAAGCAATTAAAAAAAGTAACTTTCTGCAACATCATCATTTAGGTCTGTGCTAGGGATGTAAATGAGGAGGAAATGTCCAAAACATAAAAACACAGTGTGCTAAAGGGACAGTTTAAATAGCTAGATTGTTGGATGATACTGGTCATAGAATCATAGAATCATAGAATCACAGAATGTCAGGGATTGGAAGGGACCTCGAAAGATCATCAAGTCCAATCCCCCTGCCAGAGCAGGAATGCCTAGATTATGCTACACAGGAACGTGTCCAGGCAGGTCTTGAATGTCTCCAGAGACGGAGACTCCACAGCCTCTCTGGGCAGCCTGTTCCAGTGTTCCGTCACCCTCACTGAGAAGAAGTTTCTTCTCGAGTTTAAGTGGAACCTCTTGTGTTCCAGTTTCAACCCATTACCCCTTGTCCTATCAGTGGTTGTCACCGAGAAGAGCCTGGCTCCATCCTCATGACACTCACCCTTGATATATTTGTAAACATTAATGAGGTCACCCCTCAGCCTCCTCCAAACTAAAGAGCCCCAGCTCCCTCAGTCTTTTCTCATAAGGGAGATGCTCCACTCCCTTAATCATCCTAGTTGCCCTGTGCTGGACTCTCTCCAGCACTTCCCTGTCTTTCTTGAACTGAGGGGCCCAGAACTGGACACAATATTCCAGATGGGGTCTCACCAGGGCAGAGTAGAGGGGAAGGAGAACCTCTCTTGACCTACTAACCACTCCACTAAGATAAATTTAAGTTATTATTGTACATAATGTTTACTTGAAAAATAATTGTAGAAGCAACGATTGAAAATACATTGAGATGACAAATTTAAATTCAATTAATCTTTTTTTTTTTTTCCTGCTACAAAAGGTGGAATCTTTTTTTTTTCAATATTATAGTACTTGCTGTGTGTTTTCTGAAAGCATGCTATTGTAAATCTTGGTTCCGTTAAGCAGCTAATCTTCATGCAAAAATGATCTCAAATGTTCCACAATGTTGTGTTTTATTTTATTGTTAATGATATCTATAAGAAAAATTTCTGACTGCTTACATTATTCAGAGTTGGGGTTTTTTTGGTACATACTGAAATGCATTGCCACTCTTTCTAGTTGTACTAACTGAAAATTAATTACTCAATGTTAGAGAAGAATTAATATTTCATGGAGGATTGTTCTTTTAAAATAGCTGTCATCTCTTATTTCTTCATGTACTGGTTACTCAATAGCCTTTAGCTCATTATAGCAGATCAGGTTGCTATAATTTGTGGAGGAAGCATATTTCTGTAGTCCAATTAGAAATAATGAAGATTTTGGTTATTTTAAATTACACTGACAGATGCCAGGTGCATCACTGGCTTCTGGTGAAAGATAGATTTTTGCTAGAGAATGAAGAAGAGACACTGAAGTAAACAGTAAGTTCTCAGATCTAACTTCAGCAGAGGAGAAAAAAACCCAGCATTTAGGGAGTTTTTACAGGAGTATGGGAATGTGGAAGACAATGTTTTCATGACAGAAGAAATTGCAGAGTACAGGGATTTTACACAGCTTTGGAAAAATAAAGCAGGTAAAATGCACCTGCCTATTGTATACAGTCATAATAATATAGAACTGGGATGGCTGGCATGTTCTGTTTTACATATGTGATATCCTTATGGGTTAAAGTTTAACTCTTTAATTTATTACTCTTGATATTGACGTTTGTAATATAAATAATGTATTTTTAATTAATTTATTAGAGTGAATTTTTACTCTGGGAAACATTTTAGTTTTTAGCTTTTGACTTTAGCATTAGATAACTGTTAATGTGCTGGTGTGGCATCTTTGATAGAAAGCTCCAAGGAGATTATTGTCTTTAGCTAATAAAATCATCATCCCTTGATTTATCACTATAACCAGAAGAAAACCAGAAGATTTTAGCACTTCATGTGTAATTCACATAAAAACTTCATTTGCCATCATACTAGTACCGGCAGAGGCATTGCAAAATGCTGCATATATCTATACTAGCTAAAATACATGTTCGTTATACAGACGGCATTATGTGTTGTGCAGGCGTTCAGTAATAGTCTGGATTTAAGAGAAGCTCCATATGAAGGGCAATCACTCACTACCTCCCTCCAGCAGACTGTTACGCAGCCGGCCTCTGAGCAGTGGCTACTTTGGAAACACCCTTACCCCCAGTCTTACTGCTGAGTGTGATGTTGTAAGAGATGGAATATCGCTTTGGTCAGCTTGGGTCAGCTGTCCCTGTTGTGTCCCCATCCCAACAGCATGAGGCTTATAAACAGAAATGTGCTAGATTGTAACAGCAGTGTTTTAAAACAGGTACAGCACCTAGGGAGAAACAAAGAGGTCATGTAGAATAAAAAATGTTCTGAGAGGAGAAATAAGAGTGAATGTGGCTAGAAAATTAATGCTACAGGTTTCGCTTATTAACGTAGAAATAATAAGGAAATATGAAACTGTAGCTTGCGTTTGTATCAAAACTTGCATCTAGGTGCACATGCTTGGTGATAAGCTACACATTTTAATATTTAATTTTAATGTACATTCTCGAGAGCTACACCCCTAGACTCTGAAATGTTTGAACTTCTCTTCAGAATTAAATTCTTACTCATTATTCATAGAGAAATCTAGAGTAATTCAGGTCATTGTGAATGGCTGTGTTTACTTGTTTACATATTGTCCCACCTTGCTGGAACCGAGGCTTGGGATTCAGGAGAAGAGAAAGTTTGGCTTTGCTGTACCTGTTAGTATAAAGTCAACACCAAGTCTTCCAGTGGTACTTATGGGTGGGCAGGGACATGTCTAATATGTCCATGTCTTCCATGTGTGTCTCCGTGCTTTTTGTCAAATTCATGTGGTTGATTTTGGACACAGAAGTTGTCTGCGTTTCTTCTGGGAAGTGTCAGTACTGTATCTGGTGTGGGAATTCGAGGAAGTTAAACAGCAGATGCCTGCCTTTGGAAGTGAAATGTGCATATTTAGGTCACATGCTCTACTCTGTCACCTAAGCCTGTAACGGTGGGAAGGAGTTACCTAATCAAGCTACTTCAGGTTCTCAGTGATGCAGATCAAACTATGGGCTGCAGGATTATTTCTGTATGGTTTTAAACAGGTTTCTGGCTAAGGAAATGATATAACTATTTTAACAATTAGCCATTATTTGCAAATTGTCTGTTATTTTATATGTCTGCTCTAAGTAACAGTATTGCAAAGTTTAAGTGTTTGCATGAGTTCCTATGTTCATTCTGTCCCTAACAAGTGACCAGTCACTATTATACAGTGATTTTCTGTACCATGTCTCATGCTTTGGCACTGCTTTTATTATGTCTGTGGGGTTAGTATAAATTATGTACTGCAACAAATTCTTCTTCTATTGTAACCTCATCCAGATTTTGTTTTTTAACATGTAAGGGAATACTTTCTTAAAAATACAGTTGGGGGGAATTTTTCATTTTGTGTTATGAAGCCTGACATGAATCCTAAGTAGAGGGTGTCTTACTAAACTAAGCCTAGAAATGAATCTTAGTGTTTAAAAGAATGTAAGCAACTTGCATTTTTTTTAATGGGAAACATTAAGGAGGATGTATGAAGAACAAAGAAAATCCTTATTCTAAGCTTTCTGTAATTTCTGGTGTGTGTTAGGGACCTATAATTCAGGGCTTAGTAAAGACAACAAATCACACACCCCCTCACCAATGTCTAAACATGTCTACAAAAAGTAAAATACTAGTCTTGTTATCTATGCAGAGAATGCTAATGCCTATAATTGGTCTTTGCCTGACCCTTATATTTTTATGTCCTGATAACTCTTGTCAGCCTGGAAGCTAATTTTGTGGGTTTTTTTGTGAAATCTTTCAGTGGTGTTATCAAGGAGAGTGCGTACCTTTTGGCACTTGGCCCCAGAGCATAGATGGGGATTGGGGTCCATGGTCAATATGGGGAGAGTGCAGCAGGACCTGCGGGGGAGGAGTCTCCTCATCTATAAGACACTGTGACAGTCCAGCGTAAGTAGCTAAAGTAAGCCGGAGCCAGCAAAAAGACATATTTGGAAATTATTCAGAGCTGTGGTTTCATGTGTTATCTGTAAAAATGTTTTGCCAGTTTGCCAACATTTGTCTTCAAAATAGCAGACAGAAACACTTAAACAGAAGTTCACTAGACATACTTTTAACATTTTTAATATATGTTATGTACTGTAAAGGCAGCTGGATTTATATTAAGCAGTAACCGGGATGGTTTTCCTTCTGCAACATGATGTTCATGCAAAATATATTGAATTATGGCTTAGATAGATTACTTGTAAAACCTACTACGTCTAATGCTGGTCTAGGATATAAAACAATTATTGACAGTTAATTATTAAATAAAAAACACAGTATGTCCAAGGTTTTACATACAACTACTTACATATAGGCCATAGTTAGTAATGTTGTGTTGCATACAATACATTTATATGCTGTCATGCCCAGTGCTTAGCTGTGACTTCCCAATGAGTCTTAAAACAATTCAGCAGCATCTCTCCTTGCCACTTCTCCCTGTTGTCCATCTGCGCTCTCAAGAGGGGCCAGCTTCTCCCACTACAGCTTGATCTGTTGTGTGTATCTGTACTGGTCGTGTCATGCTTTCCAGTGTCCTGAGCACTGTTCCAGAGATGGTCAGTCAGGTAAGTGCTCCTCTCTCTGTCACTAGTGCTTCTCAGGTGAGGAATGCCTGCAGTGCTTCTCAGGTGAGAAATGCCTCCTTATTTCCATTGTTGTTATTCACTGAATGAATCACAGCTTTTCTTCGGTTGCTGCTTGCCCTGTTCTGGCTACCTCGTCACAGCTATAGGTCTTTGCAGGATAGTTTCATTTCTCCATCCTTTGTTCTTGTCATGTCTGTTAATCATTACTTCCATCACCATTATCAATTTTTAAGACCACTTTTTCTTGAAAATGTTAAGCTTTTGTGCTTCTTCCATGCAAATCCACTTTGTGGCTTTTGTCACTCCTTTCCTATCTTCTCTTTTGCTCTTTGGTGCTTGTACCCATATTTTTCAAGCCCAGCCGTACGTCAGCTTTCCACTGCGCTCTGCAAGACAGACACCGTAATGTTGTATTACTGCTGCTTAAGGTGGTCTTTTTGCCTCCTGTCATTAGCAATAGCTATCAAATCTGGCAGATAGCACTACTTAGTGAATGGATTCAAAAGCAAAATTTATCCATACGCTTCAATAACATGTTAGACTACGTTACTGAGAGAATAATGAATTAAACACATCTTTTTTTTTTCACGGCAGCATGTAAAAATGCTAGCAAATTGTTTATTTCGAGCATGAGTATTTTCCTAAGATTATTTTAACTACTTCTGTCACCACATATATGGACTGCTATGTTGAAAGGTGATTACATTTTAAATGTTTAACACTACAGCAAGCAAATATGTTTGGGGAGGGGCTTGTCTGCATTGGGAAAAAAAATCAAGGATAGTGTTACTGGGTTAAATATATGTAAAGTGAAAAATAGTATTGATTTACTTTTAGTCAATTTTAATTTGTTTTATTTCTTTCTTATAAAACAAATGCCAAGTGTTTTTCCTTTCTGCTTTCAAATTACGAGCCAAAGAGCTGACATCTGATTAATCTTCCATTTAGGTCAATGTTAATTCGTTATTTGACCTTTGTGGATGATAGATAAGGTTCCTGAACAGTTTAGGAATAAGAGCCAATGCCTTGTTCACACTAATAGAAACCTGCTTACTCTGGAGTTTCCTCAGATTTTAATTCAAAACATAATCAGATTCTTGAACTAGAAAATACAGTTTCTCCTGGCTCCAGCACTTAGCAGGCAGTGTTCATTTTTTTAATTATATTTTCAAATGTAGCATGAGAAGGCTTTTTTTTTTTTAAAAAAAAAAAAAGGTATACACATTGATTACACATTTGTCATTCTAATTTTACAAAACAAGCACACAATTAAAACCAATGCCTTTTTATTATGTTCAAAATACAATTAAACTGTATTGCTTGAGATCTGTGCAAACTTCCTGAGCTCTATATGAGTGACAATTTTCAAGTATTCAGTATTGTTTTATATTGGCTCCAATTCAAGTCACTGCTACACTTCTTATTAAATAAAATATTTTAAAATCTCACCTTAAAACTTTCATATACTTTTGTTTTTATTTATGTAATATATGTATCTTGGACTATTTATACAAATAATTTATTACTGTATCTCATGAGCTTGTGTTTATACTAATACATATACTAACACATAAAACACATTTTTGCAGGCCTTCAGGTGGGGGCAAATACTGTCTTGGAGAAAGGAAGCGGTATCGCTCATGTAATACTGATGTAAGTAAATTTTATTTCACTATGTAAGTGTAATCGACTTGTCTGGTTTACATATTAGCAGCAAAGGTTGCATTTCTTCCTCAGTTCAGAAAAGCTGTGAGTTCTGCATTTTATTGGCAAACAGTTTGGTAGGGCACTTCTATATTGCAGGCATCCTATGGGTTCTGCTAAGTGTTAGGATCCCCATCTCAATGTGATGCCCAGCTGGTGACTTCACTTTAAGGCCTTGAGTGAGTTCAACCTGAGCATCCATGTTAAAGAGGAACAAGGAGTGTTCCAAGTCAGAGCAGATGTCTGTCTGGCCCAGTGCCTTGTCCCTCAGCAGAGGCCAACAGCAGGTGTTTAGAGAAAAATTAGAAACTCGTGCAAAAGCATGACTTTTCTGTGAGTATACCATATGAGTTAGCAGAGCTGGATGGCTAGAGATTTCTTGAGCTCCACATCATATCTGTACCACATTAACTGCCACAAATGAAAGTATCCTCCATGAATTCGCTTTTAAACTCTGTTCTTTGTACACCTTTATAACTTTCAGTACTAATGTGTTACATAATCCTCTTACACATTCTGTGAAAATGGGGGGTTTTTTTTGGTGTGTTTGCCATCAGGTATGTGCTGGTTCTTGTGTTACCAGGGTGATCATGCAGCTTTATTTTGGAGCTGAGCCCATCAAATAATGAACTACCACTGAGTGAATGAGGCAGAGTACGAACGTATAAAATCAAATTATGAACCTAAATTACAAATTCAAGTAAGTTAAAAATTAAAACACAAAGAGGTATGCACTAGTAAAGAATTTCACTAGTAAGTTTTCAAGTCAGTAGCACTGCAAACATAAACAGGCTTTCATATTATTTTAGCTTCAAATTCATCTCAATTCTCTTCTTAAATTAAGAAAGTTCTTAACGGTGTGGAGAGTCTGTACCTAAAGGTGTCATTTTACCTGTTTATCTTTTGATATATTTAAGGAAAAAATACAGTAGTTAATATTCTAATTCCTTGAAAAAATCTCAGGGTTATGATTGTTACTAATTTATAATTAGTTCCACAGACTTCTCTGTGGAGTTTATTCTCATGATTAGGCAGTATTATGAATTTCCAAATTAATTACTTTCCTACTGCTAATCACAGCTGCTCTGTTTACACAGCCAAGTAGCATATTAGGCCTGTTGGCCACAATGTTATAAGGGAAATAGAAGCTGAGCTGCTTGTCCAGTAGGAGCTGTGCAACTTTTCAAATCATACAGGTTTCCAAGTGACAGTGCACCATTCTGAAACTTTGACCCAAGTTATTTTTTTCTGTAAACATGTGTCTTTGCATTTGGCTGTCTTTGTGCAATTTTCATTTCAATGGATCTCTCTTGTCAAATGATCCGCTGTAATGAATATACCTTCCTCATATGTTCATTAAGATAGTCTTGTTGTAATTAGAAGACTTTAGGAGCGAGAAATTTTTTTCATAGTTCCAAGTCACAAATGAAAATGTTGAGTAACGCGGAGTGTGTTTTTTATTGTACAGTTGGTAGGAAGTTCATCTACAAACTCACCAGCTAAGTGATGATTCCTTATTGAAATCTATCTGTTGAAATCTCTCAGTCAATATTTAATAAATTAATATATACTTTACTGAACTAGTTCAGGTTTCTTTCTGGTTTTTTCAGTCAGGATGTTGTGTACTACAACCTTAAGTGCCTTATCTAAATGTAAGCATATTCCATTATCCTCTGAATTTAAATAAGAATTGTAAAAAGTTTTAGTTGGCAAAACCTGTTCTCATACAAAGTGTGAATTGTTTTATTATTTATCTTCCTTTTAAACCTGTAGCTGTCAGGTCTCTGCCAGCCTTTCTGCTTTACATGGGATTGATGTCGGGAAAACTGTAACCTAGAATAATCAAGTTGTCCTTTTCAAATAATGACATAAATAATTACATTAGCACTGTTTCAGTTTGTACACATGCTCTAAGGCTGTTAAAAAATTCACTTCAGTACACTGGAGGCCTCCTTTCTTAACTTTTTGAAGACTCTTTTGAGGTAATTATCCAGGCATTTTTGTTTAAAATCCTTACCTCCAGTCAATATTATTTAGCATCTGCCACAGTAACTAGTACACAGGAAAGTTCATGTAATATGTAATACTGCTCCCTCACAAATATACAAGAATTTTTAATGCTATTTTATGGTTAACAATTGCTCTATAACTACCTAGTGATACTGTTGAAATGTTGTCGAGATTTGTTTTATTCTTATCATATTTTATTTTTTATTGTCAGGCACTTCCTGAACAGTTTTATTGTTACTTGGTTTTACCTCCCTTATTCTCTCTTTATTTGTTTATTACCGAGAGGAAGCTTATGGGGTCACAGAACATCCAGAAGGCATCTGAGGAGGCCATTGAGGCTATTTCCTGGCTCAAAGGCAAATTCAGCTGTCATTAAACCATTCTTAACTGATGGTTAGACAGCTGACCTCTCTTGAAGCACCACCAGTCTGGGAGATGTCATTAAGATTCTTCAGTATCCTTACAGTCAGGACAGTTTGCATAAAAATACAGTGTATGATTTCCCATCCCGTAAGACCTTTATTTACTCTTTCCCCTGTAAGAATACAGCTGATAATATTACCTCCATGGGAACCTGTCCTGTGTTTGCAGATTGCTATCATGTCCCTTCTTAGTGTTCTTTACACTAGACTATCTCTTTGTTAATAGCTTTTGGGATCCCAGTAGCACAGGTCTTCTTGAAGCACAGTGCCCAAACCTGTTCGCAGGTTTTTGGCTGAGGCCTGTCAGAGATAAGTATAACTTCAAATCTAATCTGTCATCTTAGTGGTAGGATTCCATTTATTCATTTCTATGTTGTGTTCCTTTTTCTTACAGGAGTGACAAATATTTATTTAGTCTGTATTGATCCTTAATGCCCAACTCCCTTTTTTGAATGGCTGCTATTTAGGAAGTTGTTCCTCAGCTTGAGCTTGCACAGTTGATTGTTCCCACTCCAGTGTATGAATTTGCATCCATTGCTTTTTATCAAACCACTG
This sequence comes from Trogon surrucura, assembly GCA_020746105.1. Classification (NCBI taxonomy): domain Eukaryota; kingdom Metazoa; phylum Chordata; class Aves; order Trogoniformes; family Trogonidae; genus Trogon; species Trogon surrucura. The sequence continues at coordinate 65,233,248 of CM036658.1, read as the reverse complement.
CTCTAATTTATCAAAACCTTTTGAAATTATAGTTCTCTATTCCAAAATGCTTGTTCCATACCTGTACTGAGATTTCATTCTATAATTTGAAAAAGATATTGGAAAGGAAGCTTTGGATCTTGTTGTTTAGGTCTTAAAAATCTTGAACAATTGCAGACTCAGACCAGGAAATTTGGAAATGCTGTTCTAACATTTTGACTGTGAATCATTTTATAGTGTGTTTTTTGGGTATGGTTTTCCAGTCAGTAAATGTACTGGTACTTCCAGAAGTTTAAATGTGCTCTATGTAACTGAGAATTGCTGATACTAGTAGATTTTGTTTCAAGATTTAAGATAGCCCTTAATATTTGTCATTTTTAATGGAATGGTATGTTTGATTAATGTGAGTGTTAAAAGCATGCAAATCTGTCATTGTTTTTATGAAAAATGTGTTGTTTCTACATCTTTTCTGTTGAAGTTTATTTTGCAGTGTCAACATTCATTGCCCATCTGTAATTTTCAATGTAGTACTCCCTAAAGCTTCTACTATTCATAAACTGCAAAAACCTATTTTGACTTCATTTTTCTTTCAGAGATTAATTAGTTCTGTTGCCCTTTCATTTCACTAATTCAATTCTTTGGAAACAGCACACACACTCCTACTAAGCTTATTTCTCATCAGACACTTCCAAAACCATATATGACTTCTTAATTCAAAAGGCATCTGCTAGTGGAAAAATTGAGATCAGCAGAAAAAAAACATTAGCTAATGAGTTCTGGAAACAAAGGGGTGGTAGAGAGAGCACACTCATCAGAAAATTATTTTCTGCCATCAACCACACTATCTCTAATAAAAATATATGTATTTTTCCAACCAAAGCATTTTTGATTTTTTAAAAAGTTGAAAATGCTACTAGAATTACAAGGCACATAATTACTTGGTTAAAGTAATTAATTTACTGATTTAAAATATGTATAGAATGTGAAGCTTAGTTTCATATACATCTAAAACTGTAAAGGCCTCCTGATTTTTTATGTACAATAAGAAACATGTTTTGCTTTCAAATTCTGTGAATGTTTTATCTGTATAAAAGTATGTGCCTATACATACCTTTAGAAGATTCTTGCTTTTCAGTCTTTTCTCTTAATAGAATGTAGTCATATGTTTTTTTGTTGATTCCTCCAACTATGTATACTTTCACAGATATTGTTCATTGCTTTCATGATTTTTTTCTAACATGGATTCATATGAGGAGCTACATTTTGGAACAGTACCTGGGTTTCAACTGTCACCCTTCTGGTTGTGTTTCTTCTCTTCTCTGAGGTGTAGTGTAGCCCTTTGTTAATAGGAAACAATGAGGTCACTTACTGAAGTCTGTCTGACTTTAAGCTTCCAGATAAACAGATTTCTGTGAGATAAGATGTTTAGTGTCCATGTACTGGGACTACATGAAGAAAATTAAATACCTTACCCAATAAAGAGAAGCATTCATTGCACATTTACTTTGGGAAGAGAGTACATACACCAAGAGACAGTGCCAAAGAGCTGACATTTGGTAAATGCATATTGTAGGTTACCTTACAGTAAAATTTTTGTATTTCTGTACCTATGATTTTCATAGAATCATAGAACATCAGGTGGGAAGGGACCTCAAGGGTCATCTGGTCCAACCTTACTTGGCAAAAGCATTGTCTAGACAAGATGACCCAGCATCCTGTCCTGCCCCTGGCACAGGCAAACCGCTTTTCCCAGCTTAAAAAAGCCCTCAAAAGAGCTTTTTGTTGACCTTTTTTGCTTTAGATCCCTTCTCCAGTGCAGTCTTACCTGCCCTGAAGTTGATGTTCCTGCAGCGTGGCTCAACCTGCAGGGTGTCCACTTTGCCACTCAGTTTGATCTCATCAGCAAGCTTCATCAGGATAGACTTGAACTCATCACCTAGTTCACTTATGAAGATACTAAACAGTATTGGGCCCAGTATCGGTCACTGGGGAACTCTAGTTGTGACAGGCTGCCAGTTTGAAAAGGAGCTATTTACCAGTATCCTCTGCATGTGACCTAAGAGCCCGATCCCCACCCACCACACGGATCACACGTCTAGGCCATAACACATCAGTTTTTTCAGGAGGAAGTGTATGGAAAGCCTTAGAAAAATCCAGGTACACAATGTTCACCACTCACAACAGAGTGGTGTGAGATGCTCAGCCAAGCAGGTTACTTTGTCATAGAATGTGATCAGGTTTGTCAAGCACAATTTTGAATGCATTTCTTGAGAGCATAGCCCCCAGTTCTACTTCATTTCTGGTATTGATGAGATACTAAAAAAGACAGGAAAATTATGTAACAACACAGAATCACATAATCGTCGGAGTTGGAAGAGACCTCTAGAGATCATCCAGTCCCACCCCCCTGCTAAAACAGGATTGTGTCGAGCACATCACACAGGATTGCATCCAGGTGCGTTTTGAAAGTCTCCAAAGACAGAGACTCCACAACCTCCCTCGGTCACCCTCACAGCATATTTAGATGAAACTTCCCGAGTTCCAGCTTGTGCCTGTTGCCTCTTGTCCTGTCACTGGGCACTACGAAAAGAGTCTGGCTCCATCCTCCCTGCACCCACCCTTTAGACATTTACAGACATTGATAAGGTCTCCTTTCAGCCTTCTCTTCTCCAGGCTAAATAGCTCCAGCTCTCTAAACCATTCCTCCTGAGAGAGATGTGCCAGTTCCCCTGTCATCTTTTTTGACTCCTTTGTTGCTCCTCCTGGACTCGCTCCAGTAGTTCCCTGTCTCTGTTGAACTGGGGAGCCCAGAACTGGACACACTATTCCAGATGTGGCCTCACCAGGGCAGAACAGAGGGGGAGGATGACCTCCCTTGACCCACTGACCGCAATCTTCTTGATGCATCCCAGGATACCATTGGCCTTCTTGGCAACAAGGGCACATTGCTGGCTGATAGTTAACTTGCTGTCTACTGGAGTGCCAAGATCCTTCTCCTCAGGGCTGTTTTGCAGCAGGTCTACCCCTAAACTATACTGACAAGTTGCATTTTATGCTTCAGGTTACAGTGTTGTAGATTTCAGACTACCATTTAGTAACCACAGTCTTCAGAAGGCCTTCCTGAAAACTATATTCAGACTAATGATTTCGACAAAGAACAAAGCCAGGAGATCAGGGCTAGCACTTGTTAGCGTCCACTGAGAGGACTTAGCCACTAAAATGGAAACTTTTTTTTTATTGCAGAGGTCACCAAATCTGCCTGTGCATTGAGGGATCTGCATTTTCAAAGACACTGGGTTCTATAAAAGATTTTATATCATTGGTATGTTAATTTGTGAAGTTAATCTAATAGTACTTGCAGTATAGGAAACCAGGATTTGTTCTGCAGGACTGCAAAAAGCATTAAGTATCAGAAGCGCAGGAACATTGTATGAAGGGCTTTGCTCCCACAGAGCTATGTTCAGGAACAGAAGAGGATACAGTGATTTTAGCAGTTTAAATTGTGTCAAAAGCTGAATTGATATTTAATAGTGTAAAAGAAATACTGCTTTGCTTACAAGGGGACTGCTGGATGTCATCTTATACAGCCCCTCTTGCTCAGACCTCCTGCAGGTTACCCAGGACTGTGTCCAGGTGATTTTCAATATCTCCAAGGTGAGAAATTCCACCACCTCTTTGGGCAACCTGTACAAGTTCTTGGTCACTTTCACAGTAAAAAAATTTTTTGTGATGTTCAGGATGAACCCAGGATTCCATTTGTGCCCATTGCCTCTGGTCCTATCGCTAGGGACCACTGGAAAGAGCCTAGCTCCATCATCTTTAAACCTTCCCTTCAAATATTTGTACGTATTGGTGAGATCCTGCCCCTGAGCCTTCTCTTCTCCAGGCTGAGCAGTCCCAGGTCTGTCAGCCTTTACTCATAGTCAAGATGCTCCAGGCCCTTTGCAGTCCTTCACTGGACTCTCTCCAGTATGGCCATGTCTCCTATGTACTGAGCTGACTGTTCAGAGCTGAGCCCAATGCTATAGGTGTAACCTCACTAGTGCTGAGTAGAGGGGGAAAATCACCCTATGGACTTGCTATTGGCACTCCTGTTGCAGCTCAGAGCACATCGCTGACTGATGTTCAACCTGGTGTCCATCAGGCCCCCCAGGTCCTTTTCTGCAAAGCTTCTTGCCAGCTGATTGGCCCTCAGCATGTGGAGGAACCAGTCTGTCAAGGTCTCTCTGGATGGTGGCACAATGCTCTGGCTTATCAGCCACTCCTCTCTGTTTTGTGTTATCAAGCAAACTTGTTGAGGATATTCTCTTCCCCATTATCCAGATCATTTATGAAGTCATATTATTACCTCAAAATACATCCAAGATCACTATCAAACAAGAGAAGTAAGACTACAGCTTAAAGATCGGATTGCAAGGGGTTTTTTTACTGATTTTTATATTTTATTGTTTTGTTCTAGTGTAACTTTAGAGAAAGTATTTTGGTAGGGTGGGAATCTGATTTCACAGAATCACAGAATTATTGAGGCTGGAAGAGACCTCTGAGATCATCAAGTCCAGCCCATGTCCCACCACCACCACACTGGCTAGACCACGGCACTAAGTGCCACATCCAGCCTCTCCTTAAACACCTCCAGGGACGACGATTCCACCACTTCCCTGGGCAGTGCATCCCAATGCCTGATCACCCTCTCCATGAGGAAGTGCTTCCTGAGATCCAACCTAAACCTTCCCTGATGCAGTTTCAGGCTGTGCCCCCTCATCCTGTCACTGGTTGCCTGGGAAAAGAGCCCGACCCCCACCTGACTGCAACCTCCCTTCAGATAGTTGTAGAGAGTGAGAAGGTCACCTCTGAGTCTCCTCCATCAATTAATTAATTAATTACTTTTTAAGGAGAACTTGGTGCAAGTTAAAATACCAGCTTTGTAAATTAATACTTAAGCAAGTGGCATTAAAGAACAGGGTGTAATGACCAGTATCCAAGAGATTCAGACTCAAGGTGTAGCTACACTGAGGTGGTTCAAGACTGATACTCCTTGAAGAATATGATGCAAATATATATAGTTTGTGTTAATGTTAAAAAAAAAAACTTTTGAAATTATTTTTTAGTATTAAAAATGTGTATTCAATTAGAAGGAGGTTAATAGAGTGATTTAGTAAGAAAATTTAAGATTTAAACACTAATGTCTACTATTTTATATTACAAGAGCTTCAAAATTGGAGAAAACTTTTCAAGTTTCTGTGTCGTATTGCAAAAGGCTAGCTGTTACAAGAGCTTGGTTCGTATATACTGAGAACTGTGATTACCATGTTAGCATTTACATTTTGCAGTGCATTTTTATCATCCATGTTTGTAGAGACTCTTTCACTTGAATGCATTTCAGATTCGTGAACAGTGCTCAATGGCTTAAATACATAGGAAGACAAGTGAAACTGCCATAAAATGATCTCTTCAGTTGCTCATAAAATTGTAATGTTTATCAACACTTCTCATTTCTGTCAAACAAATTATTTTCTCTTTCATTCTAAAATTTATTTTACTCTGTATTTCAAATACTTTTTTTCTGATGAAGCTCGAAATTTCAGCGGGTACTTAAACATCGATAACAATGTTTAATGTCCTATCTAGAGTCTGGGTGTATTCGAGATAAGTTCTTAGTATTATTTTGAACATGCTTGTGAACAATGTGAGAAATAGCAAAGAATTCTATTTCTCCTCTAATTCTTTCCCAGAAGAATTTCACTTGCATCTACTCTTATTACAAGTAAAATAGTACTTTACAGTTTTGTAATTAATAATGCAAAATATTGAAAGTTTAAATGAAGACAGTTTTTATTTTTTCAAGCTTGGAGACTGGAAAAAATCAGAGCTCATTCTCAGCCTTAATGCTTTTGTCAAGGCTACAAGTAAGCAGGGTTAATACAGCTTTCTAGAAAGTGTTTTAATTATTTTCATGATGTCTTATTGACGCTTCTCAATACAGCTGCTTAGGATAGTACAGCTGAGCCCACAGCTCTTACCAAAATTATTTTGGTTTAATATTTTCAGCTGGTTTTAATGTGTGTTTATAAAGAAGTAGCTGAAGGATTGCTTATGAAGCATAGTTTGACGTGATTCTAATAGTCCAGTTTTATGGAAACTGTTATGTAACACTTACCTTTGTTTAAATTACTTCAGTTACTTCATGACAGCCTAAGATCGCAAAATAGATAGTTCAGCTGTGAAGCCAGAAAGCAGGATTCAAATAAAGTCCATGAGATAAAGCAGGGAACCACCTCCAGGGCTCTTGCATGATTATGTTTGCTGTATAGGTATATAAGCATTTCCTTTTATGTTGATATGTGGAAGAGCTTGACCTTTCTTTTTGTCTTTATTATTTTAGCCATGTCCTTCAGGGGCCCGTGATTTTCGAGAAAAGCAATGTGCGGACTTTGACAATATGCCTTTCCGGGGAAAGTATTATAACTGGAAGCCCTACACTGGAGGTAATGGTTAGTTATCATATGTGAAGTCTTCAAAATTATATAAATCTTATAGTGAGAGTGATGTTTGTAATTAGAATGTTTCAATTAAAATATAATGAGCTAAGTTTGCTAAGCTTGTACTTTTGTCAACTGCTGAAAATGTTGCTGAAGAGCTGCTTCTGTTCTGGTAGAGTTGTTGTACTGTGAAGGCGAGTGGGCATCGCTGTAGAGCCTCCACTTTAAAAATACGGGGCACTTCACCTGCAGTTGTGCTAGAATTAGAATCCGTATGTGATTTTTCATGCTAGTGATAATTCAATATAAAAAACAATCTCACAGTAAGTTTCTCTTTCTTAAGGTCAGAATATTAGGAGAAGGAAAAAGGAGTAAAAAGATTTATAGGATTCTCCAAAGACCAGTTCAATAATTGAACTATAAATAATTGTATTGTGCAGCAAAATGGTATTTTTGCAGCAGAGAAGGGGATTGGTTTTTTTTCTCTTTGAGACAGTTTAATCGTTTACTTATGTTTCTGTCATTCCATGTTTGTAGATTGCCCTTGTATTATTTTGGTTTTACTTCTCTTTTGAGCCCTCAGCAAATAAGTCCGTCTTCTTCCTTATGTGGGTTTGGTTTTGTTTTTTTTTTTAGTTTGAATGACTGTACTCATAGTTTTTAGATTAAAAGGACCATTGTGATGACATGGTCTGAGGTATAATGTGACTCAATAAGACTAAACTCCTAATTGAAATAGCCTGATCTCAATTTTGGAATTTACCCTGATACGCTTCTAGCACTACATTCTTTTGTTGTTATTTTTTTTTCAAATAGGGAAGTGATATCCTTATTATTTTAAGTTATTCAATAATCACTAGGGTTGTGTTAACTTAATGGAATCGTTATGGAGCCAGCCAACCTTTACATATTTACCATGGAAAATATTCTTTTGTAAGAAGGAAGCATCGAATAGAGAAATCAATAAAGGGAATTTTAAATAATATGTATACATTATGTATATCAGGTATGAGATAAGTTTGTAATTATCAGATATGTTTATGCATATATATATTTAACTAATTGTTATTTTTTCAAGATTTCTGTTGTGGATTTTTTCTTCATTTGTTTTTGTTGTCCAGGTGGGGTTAAACCATGTGCACTAAACTGCTTGGCTGAGGGATATAATTTTTACACTGAACGTGCTCCTGCAGTAATAGATGGGACTCAGTGCAATGCTGATTCACTGGATATCTGTATCAATGGAGAATGCAAGGTTACAAACGTTTTGTCAAGTACTTATAGATTACTTTGTGTGTCTGCTACATTTAATTACAGCACTTGTTATTTGTATGAAGTGGGGCTGTTGACAGGTCAAGTTATTAATAAAAGAGTAAGATTGAGACAAAACGATAGTCTTCGCATAAGTGAGACAAATTTTTTCTTATCTGTTCTCAGCATGTAGGATGTGATAATATTTTGGGGTCTGATGCCAAGGAAGACAGATGCCGTGTTTGTGGAGGAGATGGGAGCACATGTGAAGCCATTGAAGGTTTCTTCAATGATTCATTGCCCAGAGGAGGTATGCACGTATTTGTCCATTCTACCAGGTTGCCAAGAGAAGTTGTGGATGCCTCGTCCCTGGAAGTGTTCAAGGCCAGGCTGGATGGGGCTTTGAGCAACCTGGTCTAGTGGGAGGTGTCCATGCCCATGGCAGAGGGGTTGGAACTAGATCTTTAAGGTCCGTTCCAACCCAAACCATTATGTGATTCTATGGTTCTATGACTCTTTAACAAATAACACTACTTCAATGATTTCCAGCATGGCATTGCTATTGGTCATTCACTTTAATCCTTTTGCCTTGTTGTTTACTTTTCCTGTGTTAGTTTGGATTTGTCTCATATACAATAGTATGTTTCATTGCTGAATATTTAGGTTTTTTGGTCTTTAATGGACTTAAAAAGAAGTGGGTGGATTTTTTTAAATTTTTAGTTTTGGTAGTATAGTAAGTAGTGTTGTGTATGAGTTTAATGTGTATGGTAGAATCTGGTACAAAGTCATACATGAAATTTTAGATTAGAAAGAATTCAGAAATGTCTCTTAAGTTCATCTTATTAAGAACTCAGGAAATATACATGGGCAATTAGTTTAAAGATTAGTTTAAAAAAGACACTATTAGTGTTGCAATCTTAGAGTTACCAGTTTGGGGCTCCTGAATGTGGAGAAAGGACTGATGCACTGGGATGAGTGCAGTTCAGTGAGGCAGTTCAATGATTACTGGGGTCTGCAATGCTTGTCCCTCTGTGAGGAGAGGCTGAGAGTACTAGACTTACTTAGCCTGGAGAAGAGAAGGTTTTTGGGGACCTAATATCAGCCTTCCAATACCTCTAAGGAGGTTATGGAGAAGGCAGAGCCAGGCTTTTCACAGTGGTGGGTAAAGATGATGGCTGTAAATTGAAACTGCAGTCTAGCAGTGAATCCGATTGCCCATAAAGGTTCCATCTTTGGAGTTTTTCATGACCCAGCAAGATACAGGACTGAGTAACTTGATCTGATCTCCTAGCTGATCCTGCTTGTAGCAGGAAGTTGTACTAAATGACTGTCCGAAGTCCTCTCCAACCTTAATTTTCCTATAATCCTAAGGTAATTTTATATGTTAATTACTTATGATACACTGTTGAAAAGACTTTATTAGCACATGAAAAAAGGAATGCCTGACTTGCTATCTCTTTCAGATTTTTGTATGAAATATAAAATGTTTTCCTTTATGTGACATGAAAGAAAATGTTCAAGTACATCTGAATCCTGTATCTCATACTAATTTTTATAGTAAATAATGTATTAATAGTTAGTTTCATGACTAATATTGCTTAATGTAAACAATGACAGAAAAAAATTACCTTTCTCTCATAGGCTATATGGAAGTGATTCAGATTCCAAGAGGTTCTGTGCACATTGAAATAAGAGAAGTGGCGATGTCAAAAAACTACATTGGTAAGAGCATGGTTTAAATAGCACCCTGTTAATCAGAGTTTATGTTGTGATATGAAGATACGTTTTCTGGTTTAGACAAACCAGACACAAAGTAGAAGCAGCAGAGGGAATTGTTAGCTGTTAATATTAGATTGTGATCAGAGAGTTGCAGCAGCTGGTTAGAATGTATATTCCTTTGAATGGATCTAGTGAAATATATCATGAGATTCATTGTCCACTAGGTGCAAAATGAGGTCAACTTCACTACAGTTATAGGGTCAGACTTGAGACGAAGTGTGTTAGAAAAACTTAGATGATCTACTGTCCCATTCTGTCTTCCATCTGGGAAATCACTGACCTTGGGGGATTATACTGTTTTAAAACATCATTTTGTTCTTGGAGTGATTGTTTATCAACAGCCAACTTAGTTGTGTAAGTGCTGACAATACTGTCTCCCTATCTTAAGACAATTTAATGTACTAATTCCACAGTGTTTATGTGCTGCGGTGTTGTAGTGACTTATGTCACCCTTGATTTATAGATAAGGAAAATGAGGTGCAAAAAACCTAGCTGCTTATTGAGATAATTCAGGAAGCCTGTTGTAAAGCACAGAATTAGATCCAAATCCCCAGATTGTTACTCCTTTCTTCAAAGACTGCGTTAAATTTTCTATCTATTTTTTTAATACTGATATGTACAAATCTGGCTTCATCAAACTCAATACAACATGCGTTTCTTGAAAGTGTCTGTATGCTGATTTGCATAGAAGTCAGTTTGCAGGTGCAAGAACACCATTTCTTAGTAAAAAAAAATAGATTAGAGACCTGATTAGTTGTACAGCAAACTAACAGATTAACACAACCAAAAGCTATTACCTGTTTAGGCTGAACAGCCCCTGTTGAGGCTACTTTTGTCAGTCTGTACTCTGTGTAGTTGACATATATATTAATATAAACATGGTGGAAAGGATTATGATACCTGTAAGTGTGAGTTAAAAGGACAATTTTCCTTCCAGGTACGTTAATTTCTAAATTGTTTGTATTGATAATATGGTAAATTTTACTGTTGGATGCCTACTTCTCTTTCTGCCTGCCCCCACGCTTCTGTAATTCAGCAGATAGTCAATCTCCCTCCCTTCTGCAGGGAGACTGAATCTGCATAACACCACTACTCCATCAGTAGAGTCCTTATTATTCTTTCAGCATCACGCTCCCCATGACCCTTCACACATGTCAAAATATACTGCGGCTAAGGTTGCTCTTATATCCCATACTGACATTTCAAACAGGTGGTCGGAGAGAGGCATACAATGCATCCTATCATGGTCATTTTCTGCTTAGAACTATTCTGTGAACAGCTGAAAAACAGAACAAAGAAGATAAGTCTTAGCTACTGCAATTAACTTTGTTATTTCTCGGTTTTATAAGAAGGGGAAGGTGATATGGAAAAGTATTCAGACTGGCAACATCTGTATAAAATGAATGAAAAATGTAAATTCTAGGGCTTAGTTAAAAAAAAATATAAAAAGAGCCAATTTCATTGGAATTTAATCTGACCACAGATCTAAAAATGTAAAGTATTATTATACACGTATCACAATTTCAAGTAGTTTCCTGAGTTTCAGGCTCTCTCCTCACTATGTTGCTTCATACCACAGAAGCCCTGACTACACAAAGGGAGGATTACTGTTCTTCGCTAATTTAAAGGTGCCATTGTATCCCAGGGAAAAATAGTCTTACTAAGTCATAGGGACCATTTTATTTTGTGGTGGGATGTTTTGTCCTCTGAGTGAAAACCAGATCACTCATTTAGGATCACCAGTGTCTGTGGAAAGGAACGCTTCTAATTTGTCCGATCCCTTAAAAGAACTATACAAGCCCAATGGTAGTTAAAATTGAGTTTATTACTCATTACTCTCCTCTGCTCTTGTGATACCACACCTAGAGTACTGTGTTCTGCTCTGGAGCACCCAGTGTAAGAAAGACATGGACCTGCTTGAGTGGTCCTCAAGCCTTTCCCCTAGAAGGACAGGCTGAGAGAGTTGGGGTTGTTCAGCCTGGAAAAGAGAAGGCTCTGCAGAGACCTTGTAGTGGCCTTGAGTACCTGAAGGGGGCTACAGGAGAGCTGGGGAGGGACTCTTTATCAGGGAGTGTAGAGAAAGAAGAAGGGGTAATGGTTTCAGAGGAAGAAGGTAGGTTTAGATTAGAAGAAATTATTTTCTGTAAGGGTGGTGAGGCACTGGAAGAAGTCACCCAGAGAAGCTGTGGAAGCCCCCTCCCTGGAGGTGTTTAAGGCCAGGCTGGATGGAGCTATGAGCAACCTGGTCTAGTGGGAGATGTCCCTGCTCGTGGAAGGGGTGTTGGAATTAGGTGATCTTTAAGGTCCCTTCCAACCCAAACTATTCTATGATTCTCTAGAATAAATGACTCAAGAGTATTGTTTTATGCATATTTCTTTGGTATCAGTGTCACGTTCACAGGTCCTTCCCCATCCTTATGGAGTTCCCTCTATTGTTCCAGGACAACTGTTTGTGTGGCCAGACCATGAACCAAATTGGAGAACTGATTCAACTGATAATAACCATTTACATGTATTTCTATATTTTATCCTGTGAGCACTGCTGCCAACCACATGACCACAGTCTAAGAGATTAATTTTTCCATTTGGAAGTATACAAAAAAATTAAAAAATAAAGCCCACCTCTGTAGCTTTCACACTGGCTTCAGAGTTTCTTCTTTGTTCCTTTCAGTCAGCAGGCTATGAAACTAACTTGCAACAAACATCGCATGGTTCCTTAAATAAAGATCCAGTTCTTTTTCAAGTCCTGGCCTCAAATTTACACTGTAGTTAGACATTTGGCAATTCAGTTAGCGCAGTCAGCACCTGTCCTCCCTCCCCCTGCCTCTGGCTGATCATTTCTGCAGTGGTATCACTTGTAGTGTTGTGACAGCAAAAGAACATTTCTGGAGCTGCACAAATTCAGAACGTTAAAGTGATCTGTCCAATAAATAACCCAGCAACAAAATTGCCTGTTTTCAGAGCTGTTGAAAAAATTGTGTTAAGTAATGCTGTTATCTTCCCTTAAATGGCTCGATCAAGGGTGACATCTTCCATTGTATATATTCCCCTTATGCAACAGGATCTTGTCTGCTAATTTTCTGCGGGCTTCCTGCATTTCCAAGTTCTCATAAATGATTTGATTAGGATGTTAATTTGTTCCTCTGTCTCCTGTGCTAATAGCATTATGCAGCTGTGCAGCTTTGGGAGACCCTGCAGCCTTCTTCTAATTAAGCTAGATTTTGTGAAAGCAGGATGGATAGAAGTTTTAGTTATGTGGAAACAGGAAAACTGATAAAACAAAACACTAATGTTTGGCTGTAACACAGTTATTTCATATGTGCATATAAAATAGATAGGTACTGTTACTTTCTTTTAGTAGAGTACTGCTTGCAATTTGTCTTGCTTTCCTATAGTCACATTTTGTACCACAAAAAACCCTATATAGACAATAAGGAATATGAATTACTTTGAGAACTCCAGATAAGTGAATGTGTCAGAGCTCGTTTCTTCAGTCAAGGCACAGGAGTGTTCCCAAAGTAAATCCAGGGGAGTCAATGGAGTAAGATTCATGCCACAGAAAGACATTCCTTTTCAGACGTTATGGTGCTGATGGAAATGGTTACTAATCCCTGCTGAATATGGCTGTCACCAAAAGAACATTACTGCCTCTCTAACTGCCTCCTGCTCATATAATGCTGTCTGATCTGTTTTAGAAAATTTGAGCATCATTGAGACAATTTCCCTGTTTAAGGTAAACCATCTGTTCACACAGATGTTACTGAGAAAAACACTTGATCATGTATCTCCAACTAGCATTTTGCCTCTAAGAACGTTTTATTTGAGGTAAATACGAATGCTGAATAACTTGGTAGTCTTTAAGAACTCGATATCTAATTAACAGAATATTCACCTTACAAGTCAAGAAAACAGTATCTAATTGATACAGTATTCTCCTTAAGATACAAAATTAGTTTGATATTTAGAAACTTAATATAATATTATTAATAAAACTAATTCTTGAATTATTAATAAAACTAATTCTTGAATTCTTTAATTGGTTGGTTAGCTAACAAGTTTATGTTTTCTCTACAGTACTTTTATGGTTTAAGGCTGTAAATTAGGATTAATAAAATATCTTAGTGGATTAAGTAGCTAGTGTTTGGTTTTGTAGTAGGAATATCTTGGATTTATGCTCTAAGAAGGAAAAAAAAACAGTGGACAAAGGCAACAAAGCAAAAGCTGTTTGGCGCTATGTCAAACTTGATGTTCTTTCTCTTTTTTTCCCCTGTATATTATCTGAGATATCTATCCCAAGCTCCAACTTCTTACTCTAAATATTAGATTAATAATTGATTATACATTTAAGACATGCGTATATCTTATATATAACACCATACATTGCACATGGGCTTGATTTTAAAATTGAAGATATATTGCAGGTTGCAGGAGGCATTCTGTTTTGTTCCATATAGCATCTGCATGTTGACATCTGCAAAGAATACCTCAAAATTGAGGTTTATTGCAGAGGCAATATTGTCAAACTACATGAGGGATCTTTTGACCAGGGCTAGAGAAAAGGCTTTATATTGCTTGGAAAAATAATGATAGTGAGCTGAAGCTCACATGCTTCTAGCAGATTAGTAGATTAATTTGCAGTGGCTTCTCCATTATAAATGCTACTTCCAATTTTTAGGTGGCTTGTATTTTTTTTTAAGCTTTAAAATCTGAAGAGGATGACTACTATATTAATGGTGCCTGGACTATTGACTGGCCAAGGAAGTTTGATGTTGCTGGAACAGCTTTCCATTACAAGAGGCCAACAGATGAACCAGAGTCTTTGGAAGCTCTAGGCCCTACTTCAGAAAATCTCATAGTCATGGTAAAACAATAATTAATATATGTCTAAAATTTGAAATGTGTATTTGTGTTCTGAGAAAACACAAACCCATGAATGAAATGAAAATGTGTTTTCAAAGAGTGTACAGCTTGCATGGCTGGGACTTTGCCTTTCTGTTTTAACACAGCTTTCTATCTTTCAAAACTGACTGGCAAGTGTTGTGATGAAATAGGGATAGTCAGAAGAGCCCCAGGAAATCTCACAGAAAATGACCCATCTCTTTTAAATTTCATTCAGAATAATGATAGGTGAAAAAATAGGTAGATAGGATGCACACTGTATCTCTGCATACTCATGATACGTGGAAATGTTGAGATACAGCATGACAATTCCTAACCGTACTGTGGATGCCAATGGTTTTAAACCTGGCCTGAATGTGAAGTATACTCTTACCACAGGAAGTGTATCATGTTTTGACCCGTGTTAACATCTGAATCCTGTTTTTCCTTCTATAGGTGTGGATAAGCTGGAGAGTCCACATAGAATGAGTTATGCAATGATTATACCGCATTTTCTTTTTCAGTTAGTGCCAGTGACTTTCTTACTGGACGTTCTCTGCTCTTTTGTCCAATGGAGATAGGCAGGTGTGTCTCTGCAAAATATTACAGAAGGTTGAAGTGGATGAGAAGTAACTCTAAGATGTGCCAGGTTACTGCATCTAACATGAAATATATTATTAGCAACAGAAAGAAGTTTGATAGAGAGTCAAAGGCTAGTGTTGGACAGGTGGTACGTGGAAGTGCAGTTCAGCTGTGAGGGTAGACAAAAACTCACGGTGACTGTTATACTTCCATCTGTATCACCTGCAATCATATGGCTGCAGTGAGAGTTTTGATATTCGTTTAAAGGAATTACAGGTGTGATTCCACCAAGCTAATGGTCTTGACTGTTGCCTTAGGAGAAAGCAGTGGCCTCAGCAAAACAATCTGTTGCTATTACTGGTATTACTATTATTATAGTCACTAGAAATGCAAACAAGGGCAGAGATAGGGTCCAGACTACTTTGTGGGTAGCTCCTCACAAGGTTTCATTGAGGGCTTCTGTCCTTTTAACCAACTTTGACCTCACATAATCATTCAGCTGTCAAGTTAATTTTTATTAAGGCATTAATTTTATGAGAACTGGCTTTTTAGAACACTTGTGACAGAAGTTATAAACTCATGTTAAGGGGGAGAAAAAGACAAAGCTCACCTTAGACAGTAGTACTTTTCTTTTGTATGTGTTTTAAAAGTTAGTCCGAATTCTTTTAGGAATACCTGAGAGAAATACTATGGCTTCCTTTATTACCTTTTTCTTTTCCCTAAGAAACAGCACATACCTAGATTAAATGTCACTGTAGTTGCCTTCTACTTGCCTGTTTTAATGGTATAACCAGTTGTTTTCAACTACAGATTCTGCTACAGGAACAAAATTTGGGTATAAGATATAAATTCAATGTTCCCATCTCTCGCACTGGCAGTGGAGACAATGAGGTTGGCTTTGCATGGAATCATCTGCCTTGGTCAGAATGTTCTGCCACTTGTGCTGGAGGTAAGACACCAGGCAGTCAAGGTACAGGGTAAATTGAATTGCAAGATGCACGTTACTACATAGTTATCTAGGTAACTAATGGAAAACATTTGTTTCAGAGATGTCTCCAACCTTAATTTAGTGAAAGAGTATTGATTTGGTCACAAAGAATTTTGTTGTTTTCAAGTACATTTAGTATGTTCAGATGTTTTTATTAAATACAGTGTATCTTGGCACCTTGTGTGTGTCTCTGCTGATGCTTCTTCTGAGATGCTCTTGAAGCTGGTATGTTTGCTTTTCACAGGAACTTTCTTGATAAAGGACATCAGAAGTTTGAAGTAAGGAGAATAAAACCCAGAAAGCAAATAAAGCAACTGTAAATAAGGGGATGTGTCTTTGTGCGTTTGTAGGTATGCTTCACATGATCCTAGTCAGTCCTATCCTCCAGCCACCAACGTTTAGGATGCATACTGGCAGCTCCTTTGTAGCAGATGATAGCAACCGGATTACACTTCCCAGCCCATAGCATTATCTAAGAATCGTTGCCCCTTGGCGGCAGTGGGGATTCGTAGGTTGTCCCATGTGATTCACCATGGGTGCCTTTTGCCCACAATTTACTCTATTCCTAATCCTCCCTCTAGTGGCCACCAATGCAATTCTTTACCTCTGGCTGGGAGAGCAGGACAGTTGGCTTCCTTCAAAGCCAACACCGTTGCTGCTGCAAGAACTGGTGAGTAGAAGTGCTGTGTGAACAGTATCTTTCTTCTCTCTGGAGTTGCCCAACATAACCTCTGTTTCAGAAGATATGGGAGAGTGCTTCAAATCCACCTCAGAATTTCAGTTTTCTACTTCATTGTGCACTGCCCATATCAAGAGGAAGACACCATATTTTTATCAAGAAACTTTGGACCAAATATTTGTCCTTTTTTATTTTACTTTTTTTTTAATTATTATTCCTGGCTTCTGGAGGTATTCATGTTTAGAATGATCATGACTTATCTTTCTGCTGGAACCTGCTGTGCCTGTTACTAGTTGTTTACTATTTAAATACAGCTGTTTGCTTAGCCATATGTGATACACAAAGGACAGCACAAATTCTCTTCTGTGGTGCTAAATAGAGAAAGTTTTAAAACAAATTAGAGGAACTTGCCAGCTTTCTTCAATATTTTTATTGTTCATTTGTTGGATTCCTGGGTGAAAGATTGCTTTAACTACTATTTTAGTGAGTTTGGTAGAAAAAAGAACATTTTAAAGAAGCATAAAGAGAGGAGGTGCCTAGCTCATTGAAGAAGATGGTTCCAAGTTGTCCTAGAGTGAGCTAAAAAGAACCAGTTCTGTTGAGTATCTGAACTTTACAAGTACTGCCAGATCCTATTTTTATGATGGCAGTGAGTTAATGATCTTTTTAAAGTCATGGGAAGACTCCCAGTGATTTAAGTAGAGACAAGATTTTAGCCATGAAACTTTTGTCATGCTACTCATTGTCATTTCACAGACATATATACAATAGAAAAAATAATTTGCTCTGAAAGAGTAGGCACTTTTCTAGGTTAAAACATTTACTATGATCACTTATTTTCACTGAACTCTGTGCCTAGGGAATACATATTTCATTGTAGCTATAATTCATGTTAAAAACTGTATCTGATTCCTCCATATGAGTACCTGCTCTTCCCCCCAGTTTATGAAACACCTTTTGCCATATGCCAAAAGAAGACACAATTCTAAAAAGAAACTGAATCAGGAAAAAAGAAAAGGGAGACAAAGGTTGTAGAGACAGAGGCAGTAGCTGGAAAATCTGGCTAATATAAATCTAGGTGTTGAGAAAACTTTCTGAAATTAAACCACTGCTGTAGGATTCATTATGAATTCCATTAATGAGTTATTTGAACTCTGTCCTTAGAAGAGACATTTTGCTCTGCATCAGTGGGTAACAAGGTATAAAATAAGAATTTATCACTAAAAGTAAAAAAAAAAAAGAGGGCAATAAACATGTGCGAGGAGTATTAGTGTAGATTTTTTTTTTTACTATTTATGAGGTGAAAAGAATTGTATAGTGACTTCGGGAGAAACTGTGAACAAGTCAAAAGCATCAACATTTTCCTGCCTCTTACTGTAGTTGGTGTAGCTCAGTTGTGGTGCATGTACTGATCAAGACTTGATCAGTATATTTGATCCGTGAAAACTCGAGATGATGTAGAGCCATATATACTTTTATATCAAAGCATAGGCTTTATGTCAAAGCTGTAGGCAAATCTAAATTTTGAACATCTCTGTATTTTGATGTTATGTCTTTTTGTCTAGGTGTATGTAACACTTAAAAAACTGTCTTAAAAGAACATCAAATTAGTGAATATTTGGAAGCCAGGAGAAGACAGAATTAAAGATGACTGTGAAATCTTAAATTGTTTTCTGTAGTTGTAGCTGTTCTCTGAAACAGGGAGGAGTTGAGGAGGGACCATTCTCTGAGGCTGTTACAGGCTAGTTCATGTCCCCACACTTCTTGAGTCCAGTTCTCCCTAAATCAGATTGACTCTATCTGCATTGCGCATCATTTGACCAAGTCTGTGACTCTTAAAATGTAGATATTATGTACATAGATATGATTTATGAAAGCATGCAATGAGTAACATCAATGAATGATGTGTGTGTAAAGCAAAGTGCTGTGGGGTTGGACTAGATGATCTTTGAGGTCCCTTCCAACCTCTAACATTCTGTGACTCTGTGAAAACTCAGCCAGGCACCTGAAATAAGTGGGCACTTTCCACAATAGACATTATACCTCCTCTGCCCCTGTGTTCTTCTTAGTCATCTGGGAGATAAATTAAAGCTTATGAAACAGTTATGTGTTTAGATTGGTGTCCCTGCCTCTAAAATGCAGAAAGCAGTTAGTCTTGAGAGATTGCAAGCTGTGTGTTAATAGTATCATTCATGTTGAGGGAGAAGACAGCAAAATAGTCCATAGTTTCTCTGCCAGGGTGCATCATGTACTCTACCACGAACCAAGCAGAAATCAAGTCTCCAAAGTCTGAGGTGGTTTTTTTTGTATTTTTTTTTTTCTAAATCTAGATTTGCAAATTTACCAGGTAGTTAAAAAGGCTTGCCTGGTAACAGACAACTCTGTTTTTTTTCTGAATTCTACTCATATGTAGGATGAGAATATAATTTAATTCATTTTGAATATCTCTTATTGTCTGTTCTTGGGATTGGAAATCCAGAATTGCAGCTTTTCTTTTTGTGCACCAGAACCAGTATTTTCTGTATTGAAGAACATTTCTTTAAAATACAATTTTGTAATATCTGAGCTAGTTCTTCCTCTCTGGGAACATTACGTGAAACTGAGCTACATGTATTGTCCATATTAATTCCCTTTTTCCTTGAAAGTTCACTGCATTCTGCTCTGAGTCAAAGGTTTTCAGAAGGAAAGTTTGTCTTTCTAGCTGGTGGCAGATTTGGACAAGACTACAGGAAAACAGTGCCAGAGAATAGCAGAACGTACTGTGCAATTTTGTCTGTGCAGAGAAGAGTGGGAGAGGAGAGAACACAGGGAATTCAGTAGAGATGGATGGATGAACAATCTACTGGAACTTAGAAAAAATTGATGACAATAGAAGATTTTCTTTAAGGACCTGATTACTTTAATGAGAAAGTCTGAGAAATTAAAAACTAGAATACATAGAAATAGGAAGTGATAAAATGAAAGCTGAATGCTGAAGTAGGAAAGCATGATAGATATCACTTGCACATCATGGAATTGTAGTTTATTTACTTTCATGCCTGTTTTACCTTTTATGTTATCTTGTAGCTTTCGAAGGGCAAGTGTATGACTTTACCTAGATCCATAAATATTCGTAATAAAAAAGTGAGATGGCGGTGGTGGTGTTAAAAAAAAAATAATTCTTCTGTGTGTTTTTACTTTTGTATACATTTAAAATAAACTCCAGAAAGTGCACACCTGCGTTTTAAAAAAAAATTTCCATGCTTAATAAATTCTAGCAGTAAATGGCAACAAATGACAGCATTTATTATCTGGAATTTACCAAGTGTCCCAAACATTGGTTTTCATTTAGTTATACTATTACAGTTCATCTCCAGATGAATTAAATGTCTTAGATATTAATATTTTTTACGCAATAGTCAGTGTAAGTAAATTGATTACCATCCAGTTTTCCTAGATGCTCATCACTCTTGTAGAGTGATGCCAACTATATTTTTCTTTCATGCCCTCAGGTAAATTTGTCTTTAGACAAAACATATTTTGTCCTCCTCAAGCAAGATGTAAGTTTGGCTCTGTGATGAACATCTTGTCATCTGATGAGTGAGCTCAGAAAGTATGTCTGGGTTAACCAGCATGCACTAGTTTTAATGATGCAGGATTCACCATGTATTGGTCCAGACATCTTGATAATTAACTGTTGCAATAGCAAACCACAGGTTTTGGAATTGTTTTTAAAAATAGATGTAGCATTTACATGCCTGTGATTTTAAGAGTGAAATGTGCTTCATGTAATTTAAAATTTGGCTGCTGAAAGTCATGAAGGCTATTTGTGAATTGAAATCTGCAAAACATCTCAGTTCTCTGGAGGTTATGGTCACTAAACCACTGTTCTTTTCTATTAGAATTGCGTTGACCAGTCATTGGGACATATTTATGTTTATAATAAAACTATAAATCTGTAGATTTGAAAGCAGAACGTTTCTGTCTAACTGCTTTTAATTATTCCCTCGGGAGTTTAAATGAACTTGTTTAGCTGTGCTTTATGGATTATTTTAAGACAGACCATATAGTCAGGGAAGAGTTGATAACCGAAAAAGATTTTCAAGGCCCAAAGAGATTCAAGGCCCAAAGGGCTTAATTAAGTTGTAGCTATTTTCAGGGTAAAAACTCCACTTCTATTTTTTCCATGTATTTTTCATAGAATCATAGAATGGTTTGGGTTGGAAGGGACCGTTGAAGGTCATCTAGTCTAGCCCTTGTGCAGTGAGCAGGGACATCTTTAACTGGATCAGGTTGCTCAGAGCCCCATCAAGCCTGACCTTGAATGTTTCCAGGTGTGGGGCCTGAGAAACCAGCTGCCTGGGAAACCATTCCAGTGTTTCACCAGCCTCATTGTAAGGAAATTCTTCCTTATGTCTAGTCTAAATCTGCTCTCTTCTAGTTTAAAACCATTACCCCTTGTCCTGTTGCAACAGGCCTTGCTAAAAAGATTGTCCCCATCTTTCTTATAGGTTCTCTTTAAGTACCGGAAGGCCACTATAAGGTCTCCCTGGAACCTTTGCTTCTCCGGGCTGCACAACCCCAGCTCTCTCAGCCTGTCCTCATAGGGAAGGTCCTTGAGGACCTCTGATCATTTTTGTGGCCCTTCTCTGGACCTACTCCAACAGGTCCATGTCTGTCTTACATTGAGGTCTCCAGACCTGGATGCAGTACTCCAGGTGAAGTCTCACCAGAGCAGAGGGGCAGAATCACCTCTCAGCCTGCTGGCCACATTTCTCTTGATGCCGCCCAGTATGCAGTTTGCCTTCTGTGATCTCATCAGGTCCCATAGACGTGTATATTCAGGTTCCTCAGGTAGTCACAAATCTTGTCTTCACTTACAGTGGGGGGGCAATTTGACCCCCTGGTCTTTCAACTCAGGAGGTGTGTGAGGAGAGAGGTTACCAGTGAAGATGAAGGCAGAAAAAAATGAGAACTTTCTCCTTATCTGTTGTTACTAGCTTGCCATTCTTGCTCATCAGTGAGGTATGGTTTCTTTAACCTTCCTTCTTCTGTTTGTCTTAACGTTAGGATCTGATCTTTTTTTTCTGAGATTTTATTTAAAATAACATTGTGATTAGATAGCGATGATGTTACATTTACATACTGTGTGGCAAGATGCTGGATTAATATATCTCCTGACATAGATTCAAGATTCTTCACTGAGTGAGTGAATAGTAGTGAATATGCTCTTACAAGTGATGCACTAACTGACCAACATTCAATAAATGTCTGACTTATTTTTTTTTTTGAAAACTGAACACAGTGGTAATTTATCTTCATAGTACTTCAGAATGCTTTCTTATTACATGGATTCTCAGAAATTCATTTACTGTGGCTACCATTTTTTTAGCCAAAACCTAGAAGAAAATGTGTCTAAAGCCAGTGGGAAATTCATAACATTAATATCTATGCTATCCCATAAATATATTTGTGAGAATGGTATGCATCATTAAAATGCTTAATTCTAAAGTGTGCAAACATTACTGTGTTTAAGCAATTATACTTGAGAGAAGTATCATTATGAAGGCAATGTTGAGCCTATTTTATCAGCCACTATGAGAATTAAGGCAGCTTGTGATAGAAAGGGTGAATGTTTATGCATCAGTCAGAGCTGACATAAATTCTCTCTTAACTAGAATGGAAATTGGGATGTTTATAGTACTCACAGGGGAGACGTTGAGAGAAGAAAAATGTACCTGGGCTTGAAGTGGAGCTTGAGCAGTTTATGAAAGGAGTTGCATGGACTGTTTCCCAGCAAGAGAAGGGTGTTACTTCTAGTTGTACGTTGCCCTTATAGTGCAAAATCTCACTAAATTTCAGCTTTATTTCATGTAATTGAAATACTGGGTGCTGTGAATGGTATAAATGGAACATCTTCATGTGAATCTTTAAAATCTTTGATACCTGATGAATGAATATCTGAATGAGATCATCTGTATGTTAAGACAATCGACCAACAGCTGTGGAGCAATGTACGTCAGGCCCTTGAGTGTCCCCCACACTTAGGATTTGTTTCTCAGTTCCAGCTGAACCTAACTATCTAGCAAAATGTTTGTTGGTTGTTTTTTTTTTTTCCCAACATGTACTCGTTTGGTTTTTTGGGTTTTTTTTTTGTTCGTTTGTTTGTTTTTTATTTTCCAACAGAGTATTCTTAACTGTGGGCCGTAGAAAACTGAGCAATCTAAGAGGGTAGGAAAAGGGAAGATTTTTTAAAATAAGTGTTCAGGACCACAGTGCAGCCAGGGTTGCAAGATTTCTGAGGCTCATGGCAGCAAAGTAAGAAAGGGGTTTAATCATAGGAAAGGACCATTTTCCCCATGTTCTTTGCATGTAACTTCGTGAAGACATTTCATGTGTGTCTATACTGGGAGACTTCTCGTTCATAGCCAAGGAGGATGTTTTGTGACCCAAACTTCAGGCATGAAAGCCTGACTCACTGTTGGAAATAAATACCTGAATTCTCTGTAGGTCACATTTTAGGAACCAAAGTAGGAGATTTGATTCTTGTCCATAACGAATAACAAAAGAAGCAATTCCAAGGTAAGTTATTCAGCTTGTTTGAAATGAGCAAAAGACCTACAAATATTTGTTGAAAGAAATCACATGCTTTTAGTGGGATGTTTAGTGTCTGAAAAACATATTTATGTAATTAATTTATTATTGCACATCTACCTCTTATAAAAAGCCTGTCTTAAAATGAAGAGAGGGCTGTAAAGTTGGCACATATCTGAATCAGGATGTTTTAATCTATATTCAATTGTATGCATTTCACTTTTTGTAAAAAGTTAAATAACTGGTTCAGTTTTTAAGAAAGATTCGGGGGGTTTTGCAACTCATCATACAAAAATCTTACTATTTCAGTATATGACTACTCATGTTCACTAAGAACGGTGTATGAATAGCAGAACCACAGTCTTTCTATGCTAGCAAGCATCATACAGCTTGTTTTAGAAAAGAGAGGAGGAGGCCACGTGTACTACTCATTACAACAATACTTTGAGCTGCACTGTTGTCGTATCAATGGTTCTTTAATGTCTTTCTTTAGATATTGTTTTTTAATAATCAGAAAATTTGCTT
Organism: Trogon surrucura; assembly: GCA_020746105.1. Classification (NCBI taxonomy): domain Eukaryota; kingdom Metazoa; phylum Chordata; class Aves; order Trogoniformes; family Trogonidae; genus Trogon; species Trogon surrucura. The sequence continues at coordinate 65,209,535 of CM036658.1, read as the reverse complement.
AATATGCTACTGTATAATGTTGCCTTGGCAGTGATACATCATTACGTTTTGAGAATAATAATCAGTTCTACACTGCACTGTTGATGGTTAACAGTGAATGAGAAGCTCGGAATGCCAGAAAGACCCGACGTTCACAGAGACAAACTGCATCTTTCAGAATGAATAATGCTTCTCTTATTTTAATGAAGAAAATGTTTATAAGATAAGATGTATGAAAATCCAGCACTGCTTCCCAGTATTGCTGGTTTATTTTAAACCAGAGCACATAAACAATAATTCTGCATTGAAGTGTGACCACATTCTATCTGGTGATGTGTTCTTTGGAAATTTTAAGTGTCTTACTAAGAGGATAGACAAAATAATGGGGTTTGTGCAATATACAAATAAAAACAATCTGTTAGTAGATCTATAAATATATTCCTTTTGTTGTATAAAACAAGAGCAATTTAAAATCCTGTCTCAGTGGGGTGGCTTAAAATTGAAGGAAAATAAAAGATTTACTATGGTCAGGGGGCATTCAGTTGATTGGAATTTGCACTCCTGCAGGATTCAGCTAATTAAAGTGTGATGGTAGGATTAGTAATCAGTAGATGAAATACACTTTTGCCCAACAAGTAGAAGAGCAGAATGACTAATTAATGGTGTTTCATTTCACTCTAAGGTGTGCAGAAACAAGAGGTGGTGTGTAAAAGGCTGGATGACAACTCCATTGTACAAAACAATTACTGTGACCCTGACAGTAAGCCTCCAGAAAACCAAAGAGCCTGCAACACTGAGCCTTGCCCACCTGAGTAAGTCATTAATCATGAAGAGAGATATGTGTTTTGCATAGATAGAGAAGTCTTTGTCATCTAAACTAAATCCTGTTGGCCAGTTATGTATGAAAATCTGATCTAGTATTCCAGACCTGTCTTATCAGACCGGATATTTGGGTTTGGGTTTTGGCTATGGTTTCTTTTTAATCTGAAATCAGTTGTGGAAAATACATGCTTTGATTTAGAGGAGGCCTAATGTGAGTGAGGAATGGTGATGTTTGAACTACATGAAGCAGCTCAGACATTATAACTACTAAGCAGTTTCTTAGGGTGTGTCAGATTTGGTCAGAAATGCTCAGAGTAAAACTGAGGACCTAGGGCAACAATGGAAGAATCTTCAGGTGAGTGTAACTTTACCACAGATACTTACATTACATACTGAATTTTTGCCATTTTTTGAAGTCTATTATATTAAAATTTGGGTTGAAGTATTCACATGAGAAATGGCAAACATAGAAACTGCTTAGTAGACCAAACCATTTACTAATAATATTTTTGTCAAACAGCTTTCTCTCCAGGATACTCAGTGTTGTACAGTAATGCTGAGTGCCTTTAGGATTAGGTGCCTACTTAGTAATGTCTATTTTTAAAAATGGCTGTATGTTATATATTGAAAAGATAATTAAAACCACAGCAGCTCCATTTGTTCAAAATGAAATTTGGCAAGGATCTATAGCATAGCATATTCTTACTAGAAGATCTCTTTAGAAACATTTTGCGCTACAATATAATTGCAGCATGTGCACAACAGCTCCTTCTTACTATTTGAGACAAATAAACTTGTGGGAAAAACAGAAGACATACAGCAGTTTATTGGTTCACAAGCTCTGGTTGTTTTAAGTCTGGTGATAATCTGTAGCTGTGTTCTAATCAGGCATGAAAATCATTAATGCTGATTAAATGTAGATATTGTACAATAAAGAAATACTGTGATCTCCTTTAAATGTCTCTTAGAAGCTTTAAAATTGTAGCATAAAGGACACAGGGAGGAATGAGACAAGACTATAATGCATTAAAATCCCAACAGGTCTTCATGAAGCCAGTTTTGTCCTAGAGTATCAGCTGCTTCCCTGATTTGGTGACTGGTGGCAGGATGGCAGAGCAGTGTCTTTTACACTTATCCGCCCTGTGTCATGTATCATACTCATTTATCATAAACCGAAGTGAAGCCATCGCACTGCTGTTAGGTTGAGTGTGTTTGAATGTGTATGTGATGCCTTACAAACAGATGTAAAGTACGTCTAAATCATTGTCCCCACTGTCTGTGTGAAAATACATGTTTATCCTGCCAAGTACATGCACTTGGATTCTGTTTGGCTAACACTGGTCAGTATGGCTGTAAGTGCACTAATGAAACTGTCATGTACCTGAGAGCAGAACTTGGGAAGTAGTCATGTTTGGTCAGTGCCTTTTTTTACCGAGTATATCCCTACCTCTTCCTTTATGTGGCTTAAGTATTAACAAAGTATCACTTTAAAAGGTGGTATTAACATAGTTACTCTAAACCAGTTAATTTTAATTTTTGCACTGACATTATTGAAAAAAGAAAAACAAGAAAAAAAAACCCAACCCACAAAGTGGGACACTTCTGGATGCTCCATCCAATACATCAGGGACATTGATGAAACAATTCATCAAGATTCAGAAAGTGGGTCATGTGTGGATCAGCATCTGCTAGGATATGTCAGAGCAGTTCAGCCCACATGTGCCTCCATTCTAGTGTTCCCCACAGGGTGAATACAAAGTGCCAGACTTCTAAAGAAGGGTTCTTGATTCCTGATCTTCCTGTAAGTAGTCTGGAGGAATGATGTTCAAATAACAGATAGTTGCCCAAACAAGTTTTACCTTTTGGGCTGGAAGATTTATCATACAGTAAGACTTCCTCTTTCAGGACAGTGGCCAAGTCTATGCTTCAGTGTGTCCAAAGATGTGAAGACCTAATTTTCCTTGCTGTGAAAAAAAGCATACATTTAGTGGTGAAGAATTCGCTTTTGCAGGGAAATTAATGAGAGAATATGGCATGTTTTTTTGAATTACTGCATTGATCTAGGTTCATTTTAGAATATATTACTCATTCTGCAACACAAGACAGGATAGCAGCACTTCTTTTGACAGAGGCTTTGTAAAATGACAAATCTTATGAGGCAGCTCCAATCATATCTCCAGGAACATCCACAGTGGGTGACATGCCTGGTGTTTTTGGCATGTTGGCAACATGTCATAGCATACTACATCTTCATTTTCTGCAACAATGATTCAGGCAAGTGTATCTAATCAACATCTGAAATTCAACAGCTGAAATATTGAAGACCAAGTGTTGATATTTTGTGATAATTCCGGTGAACTGAGCTGCATTAACTGTTCATCAGTACAAAAAAACCCAAAACATCACAGCCAGATTAATGGTTGCTTTAATTTCTGCAGCAACACAAAGTAATCTAAATATCTTGTACAACTCCTGATTTTTACTATATACACTCAAACACTCAGAAGCTCCCTGTAGCAGCTGTCATGCTTTGCTTTACATTTTTAAAATATTTGTTGATGTAATTTTTTTTGTGTGATGAATTAATGTTTTACTAGATTTTGCTTAACTTACTCTAATAAATAAGAATATTTTGCATTTCAGTATAGCTCTTTATAAAAAAGTTTAGAAATGTTTCATAATCAGATGAGAATTAACTCTTCAGCCCAGTTTGGAGATCAAATTAATTTATTGTAATGATATGAGTGAGACAGCAATCTGGGCTTTTAACTAGCATTATAACCTACAGCACTGGTTCCCAGACATTTCAGTTGCAAACCACTTTCAGAAAAATAATTTCAGGCAAGGCCAGTACAAATATACTTAAGGAGCTGCAGTTTTGTCAGGATCAACACTTATTTTTAACTACGGTAGCCTAGGCTGGAAATTGCTGCTCAAGAAAAATATGAAGTAGTATTGTTGGAAGATATGGTCACATTGAGGCATAAATTAAAATGTTCAGTAAAAAGACCCATAAGTTTCTACTTTATTTCACTGTGAATACTTTTATTGTATAACAATTTTTTTAGGTTTAATAATTGAAACTATTTGGATTCTGCGTTTGTGCAATATCCACAATTTCTCAAATGCATTAACTGAGTCTCCTAATTTTTTTTATCCAGGTGGTTTATAGGAGATTGGTCAGAATGCAGTAAGACCTGTGATGGGGGAATGCGTTCGCGAACAGTTCTCTGCATCAGAAAGATTGGGCCTTCTGAGGAGGAGACGCTGGACAACACCAACTGTTTTACACACCGTCCTGTTGAAAAAGAGCCCTGTAACAATCAGTCCTGTCCCCCACAGTGGGTTGCTTTGGACTGGTCAGAAGTAAGGAAATATGGCTGTGTTAGCTCATTGACAATAGTGGAGGCACTGAATATTAGTACATTTTCTATCACTGCTTGCTAAGTAAAAGATTAATAAGAAATCCAGAACTCCACAGATTTAGTGTTGAAGCAGTTTTTTCTTTTTTTTTCATTCCTTCTGTGATGTCAGTTCTGTTGCTTTGTTGACATGCTTGTAACCTATTTTTATTAATCACGGTAGAAAAATAGTAAAATGCAAAATAGAACAGTAAGATAGTAAAAAAAACCCATGATGAAACAAAAATATTAAAATAACCATTTGATATGAGATAATTGTGTAAAAATAAAAGCAATTTCCATTGTTTTCTGGACAGATAGACAGCTGGATAGTAGAGAAGATAGGCTTAGAGTGTTAGAAGTCATGCTTATGTAATGCATCATCTTAGAAAGATGCCTCAAGAGGCAGACCTGAAAGTCGGTTAGAATTGTTCCACTTGCTTTGTCTAAAAAAATGCAAGGAGACTGGTGTAACTTGTCCAACTGTCTTTACTGATGATACAATTTTAATATAACAAGGAAAATATCTTTCTTTTTTTTTCTGTTCAGGGATCCCAGAAATGTATTAAAATCCTTATCGTAATATACATGTAAACATATATTTGTATTTATATGATATTCTGACAGAAGCATGAAATTGAAAATGAGAGTCAACTCGAAAAATGAAGAGCTGAATACTGCTTCCATTGAAAGCAATAGCAAACCTTGCTACTTTTCTTTGGAGTGCAAGTTCTAAAATTCTGGTTTCATACTCAAAGCAAGTGATAAACAAGTACAAAACTCTTACCAGCTAATGCACTGGTTGAGCATCAATGTGGTTGCACATGTTTTTAGTCTTCAATGATAATTAATGAGAAATTCTGTGTGTTTTTGTTAGATAATAATAATAATTTTGTAATTAAATAAAATCCTTAATTTTAATCAGGATTACTATATTAAGTAATTAAATGAAATTCTCAGGAGAATGTAAAAGTACTTTTACCAAATAGTAATTAAAGCTAACAGTGTCTTGCCCAGTGGAATGTAGTTGTTCTTGGGTAATGTTAGTTTTGTCGTAAAATTTCTCACACTTTGCAATAGTTGATCAAATTACTTCTTTTATATTTTTCCAGATAATAAAATAAACCAGCAAAAAATAATTAAGAATTTCTTGAAAAGAGCCTTATCAGAGAAATGCATTTGCTTTGCATTCGTATTACTGTTAGTCATGGCTTCCACTGAATGAATCAAAAATTCTAGAAGCATTTAGTAACGGAAGACACTTTTTCCTTGTTTTGTTTGGGTAGTTTGCATTTGCTTTGGAGGCATAAATTTTTTGTTAGATTCTACTGGTCCTTTTTATTTTTGGTGTTTCAGGATTATTGTAGGCAATCTATTTCCTTGTTACACTTTCGTTTCTGGGGACTAGGTGTAGTCTTACTTAGTGGAATTTTGACTATGGCTTACAGAACGTGGTTTCTTCTGGTAGTGGTAGCTGAAAGCTTTTTTCAGATGGCATAGAATTTATCTTCAAATGTGACTAGAAAATGGATGCACCTGAGCTCAAATTTTGATCCTCAAACTCCTGTTTATTTGCTAATACATTCTAGAGATTATGAAACAGCATAGACACAGTGGGTTTTAACATTTTTGACAAGGTCCTTTCAACCTTTTTTTTTTCCTGTTTGTTTTTGCTGGAGTACTCAGTCACTGAAAAGAAGAGATTGACCACTAGTGATTTTTAAGCACTCAGCTAGGTAGGGACACTTGCTTCTAGTTTTGGCTTAAAAGTCCTGCATTTTATATAAAATATTTGTGGGAGAAAATGCATGCAACATTCCATGGAATTTGGACCAAACCTGATGAGTCATGATCATGATGCTGAAGACCTCACATGTCCATTGTTATTCTTTCTTGGTCTCTACTTAGCAAAAACATTTTTTTTGCGTTTCAGCCACAGAGATAGAGATCTTTCTTATCTTACTTCCCTCTTCCTCTAATTTTTGAGCAGGCGAAATAGAATACACAAGATTTGGGGTTAAAGCCCCTGCAGTATGAGGATGATTGAACTTGGCCATTCTGTATCAGAATTCTGAACATCAGACTGGTGTAGCTAAGGAGCGAGTACCTTGAAAGGAAAGGATAGAATAGGACAGGAAAGAAAAGCTTAAATTTTAAAGGAAGTAGTTATATACTCGGTTTGCAATTCCGAATTATAGACTCCAAATGGAGGACCCATCTCTTTGTAGCCCAGTTTAAGATCCTAAATGTAAGGGGAGAGAAGATTTGGGATAAACTTGTCCATTCTGTATTGACAAGTTCAGGTGGCTCCAACTGAGAGAGTTTCTCAAAGATCTTGTTCTGAAGTGTTTATATATACACACCTTTATATAAGTGTAGAGAATACCTTACATAGTACTGTGGAACTGTTTTAAAATTTCTTTAAGTTAAGCAGACATGCTTCAGAATTAGGCATACAACAATAAAATTTAGATCACTCAGGTAATTTTATTAAAAATTAATCTTGGAGATTTTTCTTTTTGTCTCCAGTTATAAACTGACCTGTTTTGGATTTGTGGAAGGCCTTTGGATTGTGACATCTTGAGCATTGCTTCAGTTCCACATATCATTATTTCCCAGATAATGTTTTGTCTCTACAGTTGCTTTCGTATGAAAAGCAGTTCCACTCTTGACAGATTTAGCATAATCTGTTTGTAAGGTTTATGGTATCAGAAACTGATTTTGGTCCAAATATTGCGGATGTGCTTGTGGGATGAAGGTTAATCTGTCAACAGGGAATTCTAAAACTGTGCTTGCAGATTCTGCTGCTCAGATGTTAAAGAGGGACTATTTGGTGAAGGTCTTGTGTTTTAATTTTGTTATTGGTTATCTCTTCCCCATTCTGCAGCTGTGGTAATGTAAATGGCAGTTAATAATCAGTAACAAAAAGGAAGTAGAAGGAGGGCACCTATATGAAGGAAATGGAGGAATAGCAGAGGTCATTAGACCTGCTTCTTTTCAAATTTCTGTTTTATTATCTCCTTCCTGTTGGAACTATCAGAGGAGTGATATAAGGAGGAAAACCAAGCATTGTTTGAAAACAGAATTAACATTTAAATAGGAAAGGAGAGAAACGCATACATTGTAGGAGAGGGTATAGTATTTCCATTTGAGTAGTCTGGTTTCTGTGGAGTCCAGTAAAGCATTTATCTTAAGTTTACTGAGGAAAAATGTGTTCATTGTAGCTCAGTAGTCTGTCAGTGAGGTGGAGAAAGACTGTACTAAGGTCATATTAAGAACAGAGAATTCTACTTCTAATTTCTGAAATGCACAGTCAGGTTGGTTTCATAGTAGTGCTAGATGTTGCAGACCTTTCTACTTTGCAGCAAAGTGTTTTTCTTACACCTAACCTAAAGACGCTCATACAGAAAAGCAAATAGTAACACCATAGACTGAATAGCAAAGAAGGTCTACTTTTATCAGATTAAAACTGACAAAAACTTGAACTTAATAAAGCAACCATCGGGAAGCTTGTTCGTGTTTCTAAATATTTTTAAATTGTCATTATAATTTCGTGTAAGTTGTGATTATAGTTTATTTATAAGGCCATGAATATAATCTTCCGTTTTCCATAATAACATTTTTGACACTTCCATTGACCTTTTACTGAGATTTCAGTCATTTATTTATATCAATATTTTTTCAGTGCACACCAAAGTGTGGCCCAGGATTCAAACACCGAATTGTTCTGTGCAAAAGCAGCGATCTTTTAAAAACTTTTCCAGCTGTGCAATGCCAAGAGGAGAGCAAGCCGCCAGTCCGCATCCGCTGTAGTTTAGGCCGATGCCCTCCTCCTCGCTGGGTTACTGGAGACTGGGGACAGGTAACATAGTTCATACAAGTGTTTGTTGCTGTTAAGTCTCCTACATGTTAGCACCTTCTAAGGATAAGATGTTGCTGGAAACAGATAAGAAATGGTTCCCATGACTGAAACGAAAGCTTCTCCTCTTTTTCTCTCAGATTGAAATGTAATTCTGAATGATGGTAGTTGTCTGCTGAATTATAAAGGATTTGCTGACAGCAGCCTAGTTTCTACTGGATGAGTTTCTGTATGCATTTTTTTAAAAGTTAAATAGTCCTTATTACAGTTTTTTGAAAGGGGATTTTGTTGTTGTGTTTTTAAGACACATTTAATGTCCTTGAGAAAGATGATGGAAATACAAAGCCAATTCCTATTTTTGTTACATATATATATATATATAACAAAATAAAATAATTGAGATCTATATAATTTTACATAAAACATGCTGACTTACTGGTCAGGTAGCTAAATTGTTACAGAACAGGCTGAATAGTGCTGCCATTATGTAGTGGTTTTAAATATGATATACTGAGTTTTCTTCTTTCTTTATGTTCTTGCATCACAGTTATTCAAATTCAGAAGAATAAATGGATGTTTCAGTTTCTAAGTCCACAGAGTAATTTGCCACTAATAAAAATAAAAAAGTTGTCCTCACTAACCAGGGGACAATCATGTGTGGTATTACAGTCTAATCAGCTTTTCTGATATGATAGTTTTTCAAATGCCATTTATTTTAAATTGATATTGTACTAAACTCACTGTTTAGTTATAGAAATTAAAAAATGTTTGAAAATGGTGAAGTATTTTTGTTTGAAAGGTGGTTTCCTTTTTCCTTAGAAAAAGTCCTCTAGCAGATTTGAATTATCTTTCTTCTTGATTTTTCATCTTTATTCTAAAGTGATTATTTTTCTCTTGACAACATGCAGTTAAACACATGATACGTGAAATAATGTAAATTATATTTTTATACCTTGAATCTGAATTGTTCAGGAACCCAATATTGCAGTGCATTTTGTTTTCTTTCAAAGACAGATGCTCATATATACTGACAAAAAAAAGAAAAATTCTAAACTATTAAATGAAAAATATTTTCTCTATTAACAAAAATCTCTGCAGATGCCTATCCTCTTTAAAAGTCGTGCATGCATGCTGTTCCTGATTGCTTTCCTGTTATCTTGGTTTATATTTAAAAATGAGATCCAAGTTGTTTGACTTGTTTATCTTTCTTATTTTTAGTGTTCTGCACAGTGTGGTCTTGGGCAGCAGATGAGAACAGTACAATGCCTGTCATACACCGGACAAGCATCCAGCGAGTGTCCAGAAACACTTAGACCTCCATCAATGCAGCAGTGTGAAAGTAAATGTGACAGTACTCCCATTTCCAACACAGAAGGTATGTTTGCTGTCTTAATGTAATTTATTCTGGAAAGAGTGAAGTGACACAGTCTGTATAACCGCCTACGTGGCATTGTCTCTCAGACTGTGAATGAATTTTTTCCCATTATTTTGAAAGTAGTCATTGTAGTTCAAAGGTGAGGTCAACAAAAACCTTAATGCAGGTTCTTTTTTTAAAGAAGTCCCCTTAAAATATATATAGCATAAGTCATGGACAAAATACTACTGCTATGTGTCACTGATTTTCCAGTTTCTTTATTGGTTCAGCATAAATGCCTATAGTAACAGGGGGGAGCATGATATACTTCTCATCCACTGAACTGCCTACTCCATCAGTGGTTAACATAACAATGCAGTGGCAAAAGAAGTCAGATACATGTTCATTGAAAGACTGGAGTCACCATTTCAATGCTACGCAGTCCCACAAGCCTGTTCTCTGTCTCACTTGTCAGCTTATTCTAATTAACGTTTAATTTCTTGGACTTATAATGCCTGTTTGAAATAATTACAGTATTTTTTACATGAATCAGTCTAATTTAATCAGACCATTAGCTAGCTTCATCATAACATATTTTCGCTAGAGGATATATTGGGTAACAGTATCAAAATAAGCTTATTAATGTTTATTAAAAGCTCCAGATCTGAACTCATGAATTGTTCAAGCCAGCCTATTAGGAAATGCTGTCTTCAAAGTAGAATTGGAGTGCTAGGCCATGAAAAAAAGTTTACTCATTCATTATAAAAATTTAGAGTAATTGCTCACCAGATAAGTACATTTCACTTTGTACGGAAGGAACAAAGGAATAAAAAATTACCAAAACACACATATCCAAAAATCAACAAAGATTGCTCAGCAATAATAGTTCTTTTAAAACATTTATTCTCTAAATTTTGATATTCCCTAAAGTTTGAGCACTTGACCGCAGTGTCACTAACAGTACTTCTTTTAACATAACTAATCTCTGCACAGTATATAATGGAGTATCTCTTACACAGGTTCTCCAACCACTAGGAGTTTCATATCCTGTTTATATGGAACAAGTAGTCTGATTTTGGTTATTTTTAAAAAAACAAACACTAATTTATGTTACAGTCTACCTGGATTTGGAAGGTAATTAAGTACTTTTAAGTGGGCATGATTTAGTCCCAGTCTCCTCTTAATTCCAAGGTATTATTTGTAGTTATCATGTTCCACATGATTTGAAATGTATTCAGAATTATTTTATTCTCCTAAGTATATGTATGTCTGCTGAATCTAGACTGCTAAAGGCCATCTCAAATGTTGCCTGAAAAACTATTTTATCTATTTTTATGTCATTTCAGTTTTCCTTGTGGTTTTTTTTGATGTCTTTTTAGTCTCTTTAGCTGAAGGCACAGTGATGTTAACTGTGATTTTATTACTGTAAGGATAATAGCATAATATTGTCTGATCTAGCCATAAAATTCAGGAAGAGAGAGTTTAATACATGTAGCTTACTGGGACTTATTAACAGTAGTTACTAGGACAAAAAAGGCTCTGCTAAACCTCTTACATTCAACCACAGTCCTATGAAGAATAGGCTACTTCGTCAGCCACCATATCTATTTCAAGACTGATTTTTAAAACAGAAGTTGTGGGCAACTTCCAGAATATTGGCTCACTGCTGTCCAAATGGCATTGGCTGAACAGGGTCCAGTTTTAGTCAAGAGGAAGAATAACTTAAACATGAAATAGGATAATTTCAAATCCTACTTTTAGCAAAAATACAGTTACTGGCTTTACCTGTGTTTAACGAAATACAGTGTGTATCAGGGTTATTTTTAGGATTGAGTGAACTTTTTACATCTCATCAAGATCAAGTGAGCCCTTTTATTCCTCACTTCATTTATAGTTCACCATCTGTCTCTCCTGTATTCCCAGTCTTCACAGACACAAGCACCTACAATTTTTCTGGAAGATATTTGACCTCTTTTTGGAAGAGTTTTTGAAATTAGTAAAACACAGTGACCGTGTGTGGTTGATGATAGAGAAATATGTCTGTTTCAAACAGCTACAACTGATGACTTTTCGCCTGGCATCCAACTCTGTTTCCAAATTGAGAATTAAAAAATTAGAAAAGCAATGCATAAAACATTGGGTAGGTGGAATAAAAAGATTATAATAAAAGCACTGTATCTGTGTTCATGAAATAAAGTTTAAATCATTTCATGACCTCTACTTATCTAGCTAAAAGCATGCATATTACCATTAACAGAGATAACATTTAATACAGACCCTGAAGTTCAGACTCACTAATGATTTCCTGGGTTCAAATACTAAAAATTTTCGTCTGCGCTTAACTTCCTACCGCAGTATGCTTGCAGCATGAATGCTCTGTCCATAATTACCTGTTGCAGAGCAAAAATAATGTACTAGGAGTTTGTGTGTAGAAGAAAGACAAACAGGAGTAGCTGGATGATGATACATGCTGATTGTGTTCCTTTTCTTACCTGTTTGGTCTGTCTTCTCTTTCATATTTAACTTACCCACATCTCAAAGTCAAGGACTGTTGTTCTGTCAGGCCTTGTAACAACAGCATCCTGACCTCCAGTCTTCACTTCTAGATATCAGATCAATACAAAATATGATAATGCTCAAAGTAATGTTAGTTCATGTCCTTTTCATTCACATTTTCTATAGTTGTTGTAATTTGAGAAAGATTGTAGGAGGAAGTGAGTATCAAACATGACCTTGAAAGAGTAAAAGCTTACAGCATTCTTTTGAGACAAATAATTTTCTGAGAAATTAATCTAATTTCATTTTTCCATCACTTAATTTTTGTAATTCAAACTCATGGAATTACTTTTTCTCCATATACCTTTTCCATCTTCCTACACATGAAGCAAAACTCCTTGCCAATAGTCCTATTTTAATACCAGTCTGGAAGGAACTGTGAAAATGCTTTTAACTAAAAATCCCCTGACAGTTGCCTATCACCATATTCTCACCAGTGCAGAGGAACTCTGTAGCAGCATCTGAGCTGTGGAACCTGAGCGTACCGCTGAGCTGTCAGGTACAGTTCTATCTCCAGCTATATCAGAAGAAGAGCTGGGCGTGGACCAAACTATTCCATTCCCTATTCATACCTTCTTTCTACAGAAGAAAACTGAGCCAGAAGAGAGAACCCCATGTTCCAACAGTGCTCCTGTTACATACTCCCACAAGTCACTTTAGATACAACCTGTGTGGAATGGAAAAGAAGGGAACCTCCTTCCATGTGGTTGAGCTCTTGTTCTCCCTCCTTGCCAGTATGAAAAGGGCTGCATTAAGCCCAGCATATAGGGAAAACAAAACTGTGAAAAAAAGCTGTTATGTGTCTATTATGGGCATAAAAATGGCTTTTCCTACTACACAAAAGCAGTTGTGGATATGTGGAACCAAGACTAAAATGCAATCCAACATTCAGTCCGATCGCTGAACTCATATTGTTGGTGCCATTTTTTATAATAATCATCGTTTTCTCCATCCCTGTTAGCTGCAATGCACATTTTATTTCCAGATTCTTCCAAATCAAGAGGCATGATAGTAAATAGTGCAAATAGTGTTAGATTTTGGATAACCTCTCAAGGATGGATCAAATAACTCCCGAGGAAAAGCTATAAAAGTATTCTGAGGAAAACGACTCACATTTCCTAACTGTCTAAAGTGACCATTTATCCCAGTAAATGATAATTCTTCTGAGACAAAATGGGCAGACTTCTAAATGTCTGGGAGAGAAGCTCTGCAAACATTTTTTTTTCTTTTAAAAATATGTTATGTGCACTAGGCTGGGCTAGAAAGAGTAGCTGCAAAGAGAGCAAGGTGGACTGATGGAGAAGTAGCATGTTAAATGTCAAATTTGCTTTGAACATTGATTTTTATCTGTGATTTTTTTCTCTTTAATACTCTTAATTATTAGAGTGCAAAGATGTGAACAAAGTGGCATATTGCCCACTGGTGCTGAAGTTCAAGTTCTGCAGTCGAGCATACTTCAGACAGATGTGCTGCAAGACCTGCCAAGGACACTGACCTACAGAAAGCACAAGAATATGCATCGTCGTTATCATTGTGGAAAAGTGTCCATCGAAGAGAGCCACACAGCGGAATGAGATTGATGTCTTTGCAAATGCATTACCCTGTGGAAAACGTAACCACTGGTCAGCCCCAGCTGACAGGATTTCAATATTATTTTAACTTCTGTGAAGTGGGATTTATTAATCCAAAGTGCTGGACACAGTATAAGGAGGGCATGCCAAATTGGAAAGATCCACGCAACACATATAGAATAGCTTACTGTGGAACATTTGTGTTCTTTTGACTAAATCCAATAGTCTGTTTACCTCCTTGGACCATTAAAATAATTTTTATTATGGACTTAGCAATGACACTGAATCCATTTGTATTTAAAACTGTTTAAAATGTAGCTGTTATGACTTGGTCTACTATGGAAGTAAAGAATCAAAAAAAATGTTGTCATAGCTTAAAAATGTTAACTATTTTATCTCACAACACAGCACCACAATTTAAATTATGAAATGAGTTTGAAAATGTTATTTAAGGAGCAGAAATTTTTTTTTAAAAAATGTATTTTTCCTTCGTTCCACCTAATTCCCTTTGGAGTAATCCGTATTTCCTGAACACTGCTGTGAGCCATATATAAAGCTATACTAAATAGAACAACCGTGAGGGACTTAGTTTTAAGAGGTGCAACAGTTATTGCAGTGGTGCATAAAATACAAGTGTGCTATGGAATGAAATTAAATCTGTATTGCAAGTTTAAAGCCATCTTACCGTTGCACAAGTAAAACTGAGGTTTTCACTGAAAGGGAACATATTTCAATATCATGGAGGAGGCAGACTCCACCAGTGATGGAGACCATATAGCCAGCTCTTTCACTACTCTGGTACAGAACTTGCTTAGAACTTACACTCTGAGTCCAGCTCACTTTTGTTTACAACACCAGCCACAAAGAAGAAACAACTTTGCAGGCATCTAGATCAGGTTTACATGTTACTTTTGATTCTCCAAAACTAAGGAATCCCAGTGCAAAAGATAAGCTTACTGTGTAATAGCAACAATCCTTTGCAAAGCTGAAAGTTAAAATGGGTTCCAGATGTCCCCTTCTTTGATTCTGTAGCAGAAGGAGATTTGTTTATGAGAAAGAATATATGAATGTGCGGTTCAGGAGACCACATCCGAGTGGGCAAGGTTGCAACCAAAGAATAAATGACTCGTGGAGGTTATGTAGGTTCTGTTCAAATGAGAAGTCAAAAGTGTGCTTGTGCCAAGAGGCCTGATGGACTGCCAGGAGAAAGGCACACTGGAAAAGAGGTGGCTAGAATGAATTTTGGCCACCTTCACCTAAATGGCCAGGTAGATATTTAAAGCCAGACCATAATTTCATTTAGGGGCAGCTTTCAGCATGAGACAAATGAACTCGTGCCTATGGATTAGTAGCTAGATGCTTTAATTATTCTGCTGCCGTACTCCACTTACTTCATATTACTATGTTTTTAATATTCACCAAATACTATGCATTTTTAAATGTGAAACCAAACTACTTAGGCAAGTCGTATTCAAAAATATACCATGAAAATGTTAATTGTCATGCTCCTCTTCCCCTTCACTTTTCAGTAACAGACTCAACAAGGAGATAAGGAAAGTAGGTACTTGTTTATATTAATATATTGTACTTGAACACTTGCATTTTGCAGCAGGTACTTGATGAATGTGCTTTTGTGTCCAACTATGCCTCCTTTGTTGTAGTGCAATTAAAATTATGTGAACAGTAATGTGTTACAAATTCTAACCAAATAGCACTTTTTAAAAAAAAAGTACTCTTTTCAGTGAAAAACAATTTCAAAACATCATGAGATTGAAGTGTGCCAATAACAAGCCAAATGTATTGCACGCTATTTACTAATGTGAATTAACATGGAACAATAGATATTGTTAACAGGAATAGTTATGAAATCCACCCAACATATTGACAATCTATCTGTGGGGTTTTGTGTAGCCTACGTATTCATGAACATCGAATTACTATCATCTGCTACCTCTTGCTAGTAGTTCCACGTTTGTACGTCTGTGACCAGTGGAATTAATTTTCAGGTGGCTTGCATGTATTCACGTATGCTTATCTGCTTCTCACATCACCATGTAAACAACTCCTGTTAAAACTGACACCAGCAGATAATAAAGCCCCAATCTTTAGGAGTGGCACATGGGGATTAAGGGCAGTATATAGTCCTTCTAAGTTAAATGAATCAACTTTCTATATCCTTTTGACAAAACACCTTGGTGCTAGCATGCCCTGGCTAGGTCAAATATATGATGAAAGGGAAAGGGGTTACAATGGTACTCCCTAAGCAAGAGGCCTCTTTCTATCAGGGTCTGTTTTTCTCCAGGGCATGATCTTGTTTATCAGCTGATGTGTCTATTCAGCTATGTATTTGGAAGAAACCTTTTTTGTTTTTTACCTCACATTAAGTTTTTAAGGAGTGTTTCCAAAGACACCTATTGCTCTCTTACTGGTGCTAGGACACTAGGGAGTCCAATGTTTACTCTGCAACTCTGTAACAGCACTGAGGCTGGAATTTAAAGAACTCCCTGGAGCAATGTTGAATTGTATTGTTAAAGGGAACAAAACACAGAATGTATGTGGATTTACAAACTAGGCAATGCTTCAGATTAAGACCGAAAAATGAAACCTAACTGAAAGAAAAATAGTGGGTTTCCACAGCACAGTTCATTGCTGCTGCTACACTGTAGCCATTTTATATAATCTAAGCTAAATAGTGTTATGTTCCTAAATAGCAACAAAAGGGCTACTTGTATAGGCTATAAAAATGACAGGCCTAACATCAAATAGTAAAATACGAAATGCAGGAATCAGTCTAGTGCCAGTACTTCCACTGAGCAATACTATCAGCTGAAGAAGATCAAAACAGAAAGAAAAATCTAGGGATTAACCCCTCAAGGTGTATACACCCAAAAATAGTCCATTTCGTTAGGAACTTTGTAATGGAGTGAATGTCACATAGATATCCTTAATAATACAGACTGAAATTACCTTTGTATTATTGTGATTAGTTGCTTATTATTTTATACTCAGTATTAATGTGGTACACTGTTACTTTATTATTATTATTTTTGCTTTTGTAAATTATATTCTAATTTATTGTCATGTTTCTTAACACTTGTTCTACATGCATTCTCTTGCTTGTAATGAAATATTGTAACACTTGATGCAGTGAAATTCCACACCAGGCACAGATTTGTTTTTTAACATAGATAATTTAGTAAAATAAAACTGCAGCTTTTAAGAATGGTACAGTTGTCTATTCCCTGATTTACAGTTACTAGAATTCTGTATGCTTAACGTTTGCTTCGTCAGATGCATCAAAATATATATAAGATGTTTTCGGATAACATCTATATGTTTTGCTAGAATCCTGTCCTTGGCAGCAGCAATGTTTGTCATATATAAACAAAACAATAAGGAAAAGGAAACATCAAGAACATGGTCATGTACATTATCAGACAATATTTTAGCCTAAGCAATAACGTAGATCAAGAATGAAATCAATGGTGGCAAAAATACCCTGTACTCCTTGGAATGATTTCATTAACAGCCAGTCAATAATAACAATAAAATGTCTTTCTTGCATTCAGCTTTTAAGGTTTTATCTGAAGTTTATCTGAAGCCATGATTTTTTAAATACAAAGAAGTAATTTCAGAAGGCTTAGTGCTTAGGTCACTGTTGCTAAGAGATGCTTCTTTTCTTACGTGGTACAGCAGGAATGTCTTGTATGGAAATTTCTGATCGAGTCCTATGAAATACTTCTCATTTCTCAGTTAAAATCTTGTTTCTGGTTTACTGAAAATAACCTCTCTATGATTATGAGTAAGATGTTGAAGAAAGTAGAAAGAAACTTAAATATCTTTTATAAGGCATTTACTAATTTTGGTTATTCTCTTGTATTTTATTTACAACTGAGCATTCAGAAGATAACTACCTGTTTTAAAGATACGGGTGTTTCTTCCTATTTTACTGCCCTACAGATCCAAAGTTAAAGGTGGAGCAGTCCTGGTAAATAATACAGTCTAATAAGCTTTCTCTGTCATTCCAAAACTCTGTTCACTTCCCTCCCACACATTCATGTTACAAATTAATACCTGATAGGTTTCCCACTACTGTTCAGTTTTGAGCATTATTCTTCCACACTGGAGGTTTGTGTTCTGGATTGTAATGACAAACTGGGTACGCTGAAACAGATGCTGTTGTTTCCCTCTCTTTTCCTCTACCTGCTACCTTAAACCTAATGTTGCCCATGCTGCCTATAGAATTCCTGGCACATAAAATTCCCTTCAGTCTTCTTAAAACTCATTCTTCCTGTGCCTGAACTTCCTTCTGAAGCCAACCTAGCTATTGCAATTCTCTGTTACACTTTTTCAGTTATTTCTTGAGGAAATGGACACTATTTTTACCTGAGATACTTGATTTTTCTTTCTGTTATTTCCCTTGCTATGCCCTGCAACTGTTCCTTCATCGGTAAACTCCCTGCTCTCTCTGAAGCTCCTCAATCTATAGGAAGCACTTTTAAACATCCTCTGTAGAACGCTGGACAAACAAACCATCGTTACTTTGCTGACTTTATTATTATTATTATTTTTTATTACTAAGAACTAACATCCAGGACTCCTCCATGAAGGTTTACTGCAGTAGACTTTGGATGAGTCCTGTGAGCCTCATCTGGAGTCAGTCAGTCATCAATCTAAGAGTCTTTAAGAGAAGGCCATTACTAAGCTAAGGCTGTCGTTCTGTGAGAAGTGACACCCTATCTGGCCGTCTTCCCTTCACCACAAGCAACAATTAGGTGGAAGAGACGGATCATTGCTTCTGTGTGGTCTCCCCAGTCCTAGACAGAATGGTGTAAGAATATTTGCATGCAGTAATCAGGATGGAATCCCAAACAGATTTACAAGGGTTCAGCTGGCCACATAACAAGGTCCACTACAGCACTAGTGACTTGGGTAGTTTCCCGAGTGTATTTCGCCTGGCTAAAGGGGGAGTTCGTGTCCAGTTTAGGAAACTGAGCCACTCAGAATGAGGTATGGTGTGCATTTGAGGATACTGTATTCCCTGAACTGGCATATCACCTAAGCACAACACCATTTATTTTCTTCCATTTCTGCACAGGACTGATGTTCTCATTGGGCTGGACAGGCTACAGGACAAATAGTTTATGGTCAGAGGTTGTATAGCTGCCAGTCAGAAAATTACTGAAATCCAACTTGGAAAGGATATACGTATGTATATCTACATTAAGAGTGGGAAGATGCCATTTCTATAAACAGGAAGGCATTTTCAGAGAAGACTTAGCAAGATCGTTTGATAAATAATCTCATTTCTTTAGTAATCCTGTTTGGAACCAATTCATCGGATCACAGCTTGAGATAGAAAAGGAAGTGTTTTGAAAGCTAGAAGTGAAGGCTCAGCCAGAGAATGCTCCAGGCTTTGGTTGCTATGACCACCCAGAGGGATCAGATTTGGCCTGGCTGATAAGGGATAAGCCACAGCTTTTGGAAATTGGATTTCTCCACTGCTAAGCACATCAAAATCAGTGCATTTGTTTACTCTTCTCCAGACCCCCCTTGAACATCAAAGAATTCATAACTGTACACACTTTCACAATGTTTATAACATAACAAAATTATCATTCATACTCTTTGAAAACCCATCTCACAATATGATTTATCTTTTGAAATGAAGATCAGTATTCTGTGTAGAACTCGGGACCTCCCTCCCCTTGGAAGCAGATTGGTACTGAGTAACACTTTGTGTGTAAGTAAGCTAACAGTTCTGCATGTGTAGGAATGTCTTCCAGTTTTATCTTTATGGAAGGACACAGACCTTCAAGGGTAATGTAAATTTCAGGAGAAAAACTTAACTCAAGAATGCATTTTAAGTTTTTATTGCCAAATTTGTTCTGAGCTCAGCCATGGTTTTTAAAGCAAATAATTCTACAGAAGTGTAGCGCACTTAATAGGGTCACTGCCTTCTAACATCTTTGAGTACTGATCAGAGATATCATCAGGGCCTCACAGATGCGTGGCAAAATGTGTTTGAGAAGTTTGCTATCTATTTCCAGTAAACTCTCTTTCTTTCCTCAGAATCTACACACTAGGACAGGGTTTCTCACCATTATCTTCTCCTCCCAGGGTGATGGCTTCTCCTCTTGCCACTTTCGCACATCTGTGGATCTCATATTTGGTGTACAGTACTACTGTCTTTGATCTGATATTTTAATGTGAATGTTATTTAAGAGTGTTCACATTTGCAAATTAATACTGCTATATGTTAAAATTTCTGATTTTAGACGTGTAAAAAACCATAAGATCTAACTAGGAATTTAAAGGAACAAATAATGAAGATGCATTAAAAAAAGAGATAAAGACATTTTTTCACCTTTTTTTTACCGCAATAATTAAAGACCCCCTCAAGATGCTTTTTCCTGTTATGAAAAACACAGAGCTAGTAGCAAATATAAACAGAGGGAACTGAGCCTTTCTTTAGGTCTTGTGGATTCTCTTTCACATTTAGCCTTTGCTGTTGAAAGGTATTATCAAAACAAGACCTTCTGCAGCAAAGAGGAATCTCAAACATCTCATTTGGCCTTTTTGGCTCTAAGTTGCCTTAGAAGTTTATTTACCTAAGATAAGGTTACATTATTGAAACCATCCTGTCAATTAGCAGATAACATTTGACTTCAGAGGTATTATTCTTCTCAAGCATTTTGTCAAGGATAGAGCTGGTAACTGAGTTTCTAGCGAAGAGGGGAGGTGTGTGAGCTATAGTTACACACACCAATTAACTGTATCTTGCTCAGAGTCCTTCTGAAATAGAGTGCAGAACAACCCATGTAAATGAAAGGAGAAAAGAATTTTGCATTTTGAACCAGCCACAAAGGGAAGACACAAGTAAAGAATATTCCATCTCAGTATTTTCAGTTGGCTCAGCTTTGGCTGCTTACTGCAATCCTTGGTACAATGTAAATCTGAAGGAGGATGGACTGAATTCATATTAACATGGCTCTTTTTTTTTAACTTTCTTGTCCTAATCAGTCTAAGAAAGGTCTCAAGCATTAGGACTAACATCCTTCTGTCAAGTATCCTCTGCTCCGAGTTTGTGAAGTTGCTATGCTATTTTTGGATTGTTTGTTCTGTTTGGGGTTTTTTTGGTTGGTTGGTTGGTTTTTTTGCAGTTATGATTATCACAAATCTTAATGAAAGAAAACCTGCTGAAAACAATAGTTTTGAGGCCTTGATTTCATGGCTCTGAATGTGTTCCCTCACCCCCTTTCTCCTCTAGATGGAAAACTCTACCATCTGGTCTTTTTCCCTCCAGTATGAGCAAAACATATTTCTGGCACCACGGATTTGCTAAATGCTCCTCGACAGTGGCAGACTGTGGGTAAAATGGGTGGATGTGGCTTCAGACACTACAGATGCCTCTGTCTGTGGTGCCTTGGAGAGCACTGTCGTTGGTTTCTGTAGGACATGGCTTTCCCATCTCCTGCACGTATGATGGGGACATGCTGTGCTCGAGAAACATGCTCTTTCCGAAGCATCTCTCAAATTTGTCCAGCAGCCTCCCTTTAGCTTTTCTTCCTATGGCACCAGGTGTCCCTCTGCCCATTTTTGGGAGCCCAGCTGTGGCCCGTGGCAGCTCAGAGCTGCAGCCAGGACAGGGTACTGGTGTGCACAAGCCTGTCACAGGGCCTGATTGGGGCTGGGGGTTGCCCTGGTCACTTTTGTGTGGTGTGGAGAGCTGCTGAGCAACAAGCTGTGATGGGTCACCTTTGTTGACAGCTGGCACCTGAGGGGAGGCTGAGAGCTGGCTGTGGGTCAGCTTCACACCAGGAAGCCCCAGATCTGGGGATAGCCCTGGGCGAGGAGCAGCCATGACCCTTGCTGGGTCCCTGAGTCGGGCTGAGCAGCAATACCTGCCTGACCTCTGTGTCACAGCAGCTGCCTCTTTGCCTGGAGAAGTGAAGGGGTTGTCACAGTGCGAAGCCACACAGCTCCAAAGCGAGAAGTCCCTGCATGTCAGCAGGAGAGCTTGAGCTGAGGTGGAAGGCCAAGGCCAACAGTGGGGCTGGGGAAGCCATGGTGGGGCAGTGGCTACAGGACCTGTGAATTGGTGGGGCTACTTGGTGAGGGAGGGACACTGCTGGTCTGGGCAAGCTGCAGAGGGGCCATGGGATGGTAAGGGAGGGTGAGGCAACGAGGCAGAGTTGAGGATATGGGAGGTTGGGGTGGGCTGAGGAAGTGTCAGGTAGCGAGAGGATCCTGGGGCAAGGTATGGATGAATTACAGGAGACCAGTCAGAGATGCCTCTACAGCAGAGAGGAGATGGCTCCTCTAAGTAGGTAAATTGTGTGAGGAACTTGCAGAAAAGCCTTGAGAGGCCAAGAGGTCTTCCCTTGCTGAAGGTCAGTCCTCAGAATGGAAACTAGAAGGCAACATACAGAGACAGAGAGACCCTTAGTCAGTTCAATCCTTTCAGTGAATTTCTAAAATTACACAATCCTAGAATCATAAAATGGTTTGGGTTGGAAGGGGCCTTAAAAATCATATTATTCCAGCTCACCTGACATGGTCAGGGACACCTCCTTCTAGATCAGGTTGCTCAAAGCCCCGTCCAACCTGGCCTTGAACACTTCCAGGGAGGAGGCATCCACAATTTCTCTGGGCAACCTGTTCCAGTGTTTCACTCCTTTCATTGTAAAAAAATTTTTCCTTATATGTACTCTGACTCTACCCTCGTTTAGTTTAAAACCATTACCCCTTGTATTAATACCAGGGGTTGCCCCAACCCATGTGCACAATCTTGCGCTTGATCTTGTTGAACTTCATGGGATTCACATGGCCCCACCTCTCAAGACTATCCAGGTGCCTCTGGGTGGCATTCCTTCCCTCCAGTGTGTCAACTGCACCACACAGCACCAGTTCCAATACTGACCAATACACCACACCACACCACACGGCACCAGTTCCAACACTGACCCCTGGGGAACACTAATCTCCATATGGATATTGACCATTGACTGCAAATCTTTGAGTGTGACCACCCAGCCAATTCCTTATCCACCAAATGGTCCATCTGCCAAATCCATGTCTCTCCAATTAGAGGCAATGATGTCGTGTGGGACAGTGTCAAATGCTTTGCACAAGTCCAGGCAGATGATGACATTTGCTTTTCCCTTATCCACCAACACTGCAACCCCATCACAGAAGGCCACCAAATCTCCCAAGCATGGTTTGCCCTTAGTGAATCCATGTTGGCTGTCACCAATTACCTCCTTACTTTACATGTACTCTAGCGTAGTTTCCACGAATATATTTCCATAGTCTTGCTGAACAGAGTTGAGACTGACTGTCCTGTAGTTCCCTGAGTGTTCCTTTTCTCTCTTTTTAAAAATGGGAGTTATGTTTCTCCTCTTCCAGTCAGCAGGAATTTCACCAAACCACCACAGCTTCTCAAATATGATGGATAGTGGCATAGTAACTTCATCTGCCAGTTCCTTCAGACACCAATACATCTCATCAGGTTCCATGAATTTGTGCAATTTCAGGTTCCTTAAATGGTCTCAAGCCTAATCTTCTCCTACACTGGGCTGCCTTTCATTCTCCCAGTCACTGCCTTCGCCTTCTGCATCTTGGACAGTGTTGCTGGTGCACTTGCTGGTGAAGAGTGAGGCAAAGAACTCGAGTACTTCCACCTTCTCCATATTCCTGGTAACCAGGTCTCCAATTTCCTTCCAGAGGGGGCCCACATTTTCCCTAGTTTACCTTTATCATCAATGTACCTATAGAAGTTTTTCTTGTTGCTCTTGATGTCCCTGCCCAGTTTTAGTTCTACCAGGGCTTTGGTTTTCCTAACCTGATTCCTGTCTGCTCATGCAATTTCTCTGTACTCCTTTCAGGTTACCTGTCCTTGCTTCCACCTTCTGTAGGCTTTTTTTTTTTTTTTTGTATGTGTGTGGTTTTGGATTTGTCCAGGAGGTCCTTGTTCATCCATGCAGCCCTTCTGGTGTTTTTTCTTGAGCTTGGAGCAGGTGATCCCTGAATACTGACCAGCTTTCTTAGATCCCTCTTCCCTCCAGGACTTTGCCCCATGGTACTCTACCAAGAGGTCAAAGTCTGCTCTCCTGAAGTCCAGGGTAGTGAGATTCCTGTGCACCCTGCTCACTGACCTAAAGACCCAATTACTGGCCACTGCCCCCAAGGCTGTCCTTGACCTTCAAATGCTACATGTACTATTGAAAAAACAAGCCATGACTCTCCTGGGCATTTGCAGCAGAGAGCTGAACTCTATACCTCTTTGAATAAGCTCAGCTGTATTTAGCAGATGAGTGAACTACAAGTGATCACAGAAAGTAGCAGTTGCAAAAATAATGTCCATAAATCTGCCTGCCACAAAGGCAGCAGCATTCTTGAGTGCCAGATGCTTGCTGAGTCCCGTGTAATTCTACTGAGATGAGGAACAAATGTTTACAGCATGTGTTGACTCTCAGCTGGTCATCAGGATAGTGAAGAGCTGCCAAGAGGTATGTTGCTTGTTAATAGTCCGAGACATAAAGCCTTCAAAATAGTAAACCTTGAATCTCTTTTAAAAATAAAATAGTGAGAGAGGTGGTGACATGTTTTGGTAAACTTTGGGCTGAAATTTTGATCATTCTTGATTGCACAAGCAGTCACCTTGCATAGGATGTTCAGAGTTTTGTGATACAATGCTATGGTTATGTAAAATCTGAGCTTGATTTTGGTCGTATTTTCCTAATTTTACCATGTGTGTCATTCAACAGTATATATTTACCTTTTTTTGATCAAGTCCATGCTATTCTTAGAGGCTGCTTATAAGGGCCTTTACATACCTGGATTGTCTATGGAAGCTTGGAAAAGGATGCACAGATGAATTGTAAGCCCTACTGCTCAAAAATTTTGAGCCAGCATTTGAAAAAAAATCACAAACCTGTCTTTAAATAAAAAAAAAAAAATCACCAAAACAAAACCAAACTTCTGAGTTACTATTCCCTTATTAACCTTTTCTTGAGCCTTATGGTTTACTGGTTTCACATTTTCTCCCCTCTGGATACTGAGGAAAGCTAGATTACTTTTTTAAGGGTGGGAGGAAAGGTAGGAAACTCAATAGCTGGATTCATGACATTGCAGTCGTCTTTTGGTAGAAAACATAAATACTTTTCAGACAATATAAAATTATAAGGGCTAGCAGAGTAAATATCCTATTCTGATTAAGAGTGGAATGCTCACCACACTTTTTGGAAAGTGTCAGTTATCTTTCTCAGTGAAGGCAAATGTTTTACAAAAAATTAGGCTTTGATCCCCATTTTATAAAAATAATGACCTGACTTAGTGAAGTGCTGTTTCTGTCTGGGTCATTTCAAGGGATTGTCTTCTAGCTGAAATCTTCCAGAGCCCAGGGATATTCTGCCCACATTCTCTTTGCCTCTGACATCTGTGATCTGCTAGGAGAGAGAAGGATACACCACCAGTGTTGTACTAATTAGCAAATCCTTAACAACAACTTACCAGCATCCTGCCTTACTTACATTACTGCTTCCATGAAGGTGCCCAGTGAACCTGAACTTGTGGTCTGCTGAAGGATTTCTATGAGAGTATGAAGGTAATGTTGTCTTCATCCTGCAACAGTTTTGCTCTGCCAGAGAATGTGAATCTGGCACAAAGTCTGGTAATTCATAACTAGCTTTGAGTACACATACAGAAAACTAGTGCCTTTGGCTTCCTAATGTTGCCTCTCTACTGATACTAGCCAAGGCTGCTTGGACAGTTGTATGAATTCCCATTTGGGCTGTCTTTTTTTCTTGTCTTGTCCTTCTGATATGAAGGATGGAAAAGGTGGCTGCCTTTGTCTTGGTACTGCAGTATTAGAATATAGTACACCACAATACAATAATCCTCTTCACAGACTCATTCTTAGTTAAAGACTCAGTTATTTACATCGTAGAAATTTATGCAGCTGAGACTGTAGATACATCTGCTATAAATATTTGCAGAGCAGCATGAAGTCGACATAGCATTGTTCCAAATCAATTTTTAATCTGAAAAATGTACTTTTTATGAAGAGACTGAGAAACAGTGAATTCTTGGACATCAGTAAATGTAATGAGTAAAATATGTATAATCAATTAAGTAGAGTATTTATTGCAATGCAACTGCTGAAAACCTTGAGAAAAAAGATCACAAAGACAGCATTTAAAATAATTTCTAGTAAATAAGCATAGAAAAAAAACCCCTCAAACTAAAACATCTTTTGCTGTTCAGAGGCAGTTAATCCATTCTTAGTCCAGTGCACAAATTTGATTTACAGTGTGTTTCAAAATATTTATCTTCTTTTTAGGGTTTGCATCACTGCCTAAGCCAATAACCTGCTGTGTTTGAATATGTCTGGGCAGTAATTGTCATTGTTTGCAAAGCTATTTTGGAAAATAGTGAGCTTCGTGGCATTTTGTAGATTCAAGGAATGCAATTACCAACATTGTATACATAATCCAAGTGACCTTCTGGCTTCAGAAGCTCAAACCCACAGGAAAAAAAAAGTTTAACAACAGCGAAATGTTTGTTTAATTTTTCTTCTGTAGTTGGTCAGTCATAGGTGGATTATATTATAGCCAGTCTGGCAAAAATATGATTAGTTTAACAATTCCATATAAGTACAAAACAATCTTGAAATAAACATGCAAGGAAGAGTATAATTTTTCTGAGTGGATAGTCTGACCCATTTTCATGTGTAAGTATTTGATTAAAGACTATACTGATATGGTGGTATCTTAGTGCTCCTGTGATTCAGCCAAAGTTATCAAAAAACAGTTAGGAAGCTTATTGACTTCTATAATTTTCTGAAAACTTAACCAAAAGTAATATATTGAACTCTTTATCTTGTATGTGTTAGATAAAGGACCAAGTTTCCTTCAATGTTGTTAGTTACAAACTGCCAGAGATCTTTCCCAAATTAAGTATTTTGTCTCCTTTTTCTTCTGCTTGAGTTTCTTCTGCAACCTACTATGTGGTTACAGGGTGAATATACTTTTCTGATAGGCAATTGTTGAAGAAGTGAAGGAGATTTGAAGAATGTCTTGGAATTACCAATAAAATTTCAAAAAAACCACAAGCAGCATTTCTGACTCAGAACATGTATGTCTTCAAAAGTTCTTAGCAGTTTCCTTTAAAATTATGTACACGCACTAGGAAAAATACAGAGCATTTTTTTGAGAAACAAATTTGAAATGAAAAGTTTTTCACCCTGACCCATACTTTGCATAATTAACATGCAAATGCAGTTTATTGACAGCAGAAAAATGTAAAACCAGCTTAGGGTCTCCCTTCAGTTCCCCCTTCTTTCCTCCTTGACTGATTTTACTTTTAGCTCACTCTATTCCTTAGTGGATCTTGATGTGTTTTACAAAAATCATTTAATGCTTCATAAAGTTCACCATCATTCTCAAGATCATGTATAAATGAGCATACCCAAGCACCAAGATATTTATTCACTGATCATCACATAAGCATTGCATCCGTGTTATACACAACCTTTGGCAATTTCTGGCTGTATCTTATGCTACCTTATCAGAGGTATATTCTTCTGTTAGCAGGGATTTTTTTTTTTTAAAGCAACTTGGAAATGAATTTTTGCCTGAACTTACCTGTCTCTCCTTTTTTCAAAACTGGCCACTACCAGTCATATTTAAACCTTATCAGTTACAAACATTTTATTCCATTGGTACCTGGAAAATTATGTTATGATATTTATTTTATATATCATATATATTTTATATATATTATATATATCACGTTATGATATTTATTTTAACATGTTCCTCTCTTCAGACTAGTTAGAAGATTCCTGATGATTAGCAAAACCAAGTACAGTGTCATAAGGTATGTTTACACTGCTTTCTGGTTAATAAAGGAAATTTTTTTTTTTTTTTACAAATATGTTTTAACAGAGCTACTTTGTCACAGAATGAGTTCGGTTTAGAATAGACCTTTATCTGTTTTGAGTTTTGTGCCACATGGTGTATCTCAAGGTACTCGAATCAATGAGTTCACGTTGGGTCACACACTTGACTGTGTGTTCCTATGTCTAGGTATTTTTTTTCCTCTCTTCTTTTAAGCTCAACCCTGAATAGTCCCTTCTGCCTGAAAAAGACAAGTCTCATTCCTGATGCAGCTTTAAAAGGTCTCTATCAACACTGAGCTCACCTTTCTGTTCTGTGTAATCCACAGCTACTCTTTCACCTTTATGAAGAACCTGCTCTAGGCAAGGCATAACTCTTACACCTATGGCATGCTCCTTACCTGTGGAAGTCAGCACAGGCAGACACATGGGCAGTGAAGCCACAGACCAGAGGGAATGCACTTGCTGAATTGGCTTGCAGTGAAAGGGTTTCAGCACAGAACTCTTTTTCATGTTTCCTGAAAATCAGATATAGTAATTTTACATGACTAACCCAAAAGGCGTATGGGAAGGGAGTTGATAATACATGTGAGATGCAGTATCACGTTTACTTAATTTACAAACACTTAAGATGTTGCACTGAAATAGTGTCTCTGATGTATTACTTTGCCTGGTTTGGTGCTGTCATTGCAGCTGTGAGAAATGCCATAAATTTTGAACCGTATACAAACTCAAGTACATGAACATTTGGAAATGAGAGACTCCAAAATGCTTGTGTAGCAAAAGTAGAGTGAGAATTTCTTCCCCTTGAGGTCCTGTAGGTGCTTTTTCTGCTAGTTTGGGTGTATTAGGGAACTAATTTCTTCATCATCACTCACCCTCGAGCTAGGCATTTGAAATGCAGGAAAGTTAGAAGAAGTTTGGAAACTATCTATGAACCCTTTGCTGAGAGTTCTGAGAAACCATTAGTCCTAGGTAGGCCCAGTCACTTTCTGAAACTAATACAAGTATCTGTCAGTCTGTGAAACTGTTTGATCCACATCTCTTACAGTTCCTGTCAAAGATGCCTTTAGGTGGCTGTCCCTGGTGGGAGGCTTCTGAAGAGGAGTTTAAGGAGGACTGTTGGTAGATTCACTGATACTTCCTTTGTATTTTGGAAGGGTGCTTCAGGAATTGCTGCTGGAGCAATTCTGTCTGGCAGAAACCTGAATCTCTTCATGTTGTTCCTGTGACTTTGGGCTGGAGCATAAAACTCTAGTGAATAGGAAGTTTTTCTAAAATGTTTTTCAGGAAGCCTTTGTGCTGCTCTCATGAGTTGATTTCTTTGAGTAATAAAGTGGTCCATAGGGATGCTTGGATTTCTCAGGGCCTACTTCTTATCGTGAGTTGTGAACAGCAGCAAATCCACGGAGCTCATGAGTATTTCTGTGAAGCAAGTAACCACACGTAGTCAGTTCTAGACATCCTGTACGACTCAATTAAGTTGCATTAGGGCAGAGAGAAAGACACACTGTCAGAGCTCAGGCTAGCTATGGTGTCATGGCATCTTATAAATACAAAATATTTCGACAATCTCTTACTCTATGGGGCATTTGATAAAGGGTTAAGATATAGTGGGCGGTGGCTGTTTGTTATCCCTTTCAAAGGTTAGAAGAAAATGTTCTTCATTACTGGTGTAGAATAACACTTTCTATCCCTAGCAAGTTAACTGTTTCTTAGACCCCTGCTTAGAACAAAGAGGTAGTAAAACAGGCCTGGTCTGATAATTCCCTAGGACTTGAAAGTCGTTACCAAACTTGCTAGCAGTCAGAAGACCTTCAGTGCTGTTGGTGCCAAAGCAGTCAGAGCCGACAACTCCCTTGCCACTACAGTGATTAGAGCTGAGATACTCTTGGTTTTCAGGTAGTTAGAGCAGGTTTAATGATGTTGCTTTGCAGGGTGGCAATGGAGGTGACTTCATTGCTGTGAGAGGCAATGAGTATTTGGTATCTGGTAATTTGGTGAAATTGTACCTTCACAGGTAGCTCACGCAGACACTAGCCCAGTAACCATAAGTAGAGATTTGCTCTCTTGACCGGACTAATTAGCTATGATGATACGTGCCTGGTGTCAGGAGATATAGCGTCAATCTGACTGACTCTTTGCTTTGAAATCATGCAGTGCTCTGGCATGTGTGCACATTAAGAGGCAATTCAAAAGGTCATCCCTAAGCTTTGTTACAATTTAGGAGAGTTAGATCCTGCATTCATATGAATAGCTATTCTGAGTGTTGCTAGCAGGGATAGAGAGACAAAAACTCTATTAACACTCTGCTTTCACGTAGATATTAAATTACTTTTTTTTTTTTTAAAAAAAAACACCTCGTAACAAATTGAAACAGTAGAATCTTGGATGTTGCTAAGTTTAATCTCAGTTACTGGATTCTTGGTGGTCAAATTGTTATAGATGCTGCAAGCCCAGGTGGTAAAAGGAAACTGAGAAGTTTAAAACTACTGTTTTGCTGAGTAGCTAATCATTTGAGAAGTAGGGTGTTATGAAAGAGAAAAATCTAGTAATCTTAGTAACAAGCATTGCTACCACTCAAGCTTATGCTATGCTGGTTAGAAAAGGAAACTATGGTTTCCCTTTTCCCTGTATCAGGAAATCTTATGGCAAAGTCAGTGAAGTGATATTCCCCTCCTCGCCTGTTTGTAATCTATTCTTTGACCTCTGCATTAATATGAAGCCAAAAATCCTTTGGTATTATATTTACTGAATCTATACTACATTACTGAACTCTGTCTTATTCTAAAAGAAGTAGAAGAAGCTCAGGTACCTGCTGTTTGTGCCGGAACTTGTGAGCTCTAGAAAAAAATAAAGAAAGAACACTTGGCTCTTATGAAAGTCTCTGTGTCTAAGTGTGGTTTCACAATGGCAGTATTTGAAACCCACAGTCAAAACGTGTGTTTATCCCATCTAATGCTAGCACTTATCACTCTGTATCTGTCACTTGCTATGGAATATTGAAACAGACAGACATTATATGAAGAGATAAAGCTAAGCATAAGTTCAGGACAACTGTAGCTCAGAGTGTGTTCAAAATATGTCTCCTAATATCTGCTAAGCAAGACAGATATATGATGAAGTACGCACACAAAAAGAAAGATGTAAAACTAAGTGCAACTTTCATTTTGAAGTACTACTTTATCTCCATTTTACTTTCTTTGGTTCCACCAGTGTTTTTGTAACTGTAGTCATTACATCTTGAGACTGTAAGAATAAATGGAAAACTTGAATTGTAAATAGCCATTTTCTAGATATAACTCTGAACAGCATTTAAAAATGAATATTTTTTTTTTCAAAATTATTTGTCTTTTTCTTTTTTTTTAAACATAAGTGGTGGGTTATGTGATGAAACACCCACAAAGGAGCTCAGAGAGACAATGGCAGGAGGGAGAAGCCAAATAATATCCTGCCAAAAACCATCACAGGAGCCGGCAGCTCAATAAGGGCCCATCTGCACAAGTTAAGAGGAGCTCAGGGACATGCAATGGCAGGCAGGAACCCAAATCAGGGACTCCTGAGGAATGATCACCTTGTCCAGTTCCCTCCTAAAAACTGGAAAAAATTAAGTGGAATGGGAGGACCTGAACTATGTAAGGATGAGTCTCATAGTGTGGTTTGGCTTGATACAATTTTCCATGTTCAGACATGGCAGACAGAAAAAAGAATTTTTCTGGATTGTTCCTGGTGAAGTGGAAAATTGCACTCAATAAGCTTCTGCTAAACTGAGATTCTCTTTCATTAATTTAAATTGGAGGGAGAGTTTTTTATTGCAGAGATGTGAAAATTAGACAAAGGTGTGTTTTCAGCAACAGTCTCATAAAAAGGTGGCTGCCTTGCAAGATGAGGTCTGTTTGAATATGATTTTTGGGTGCGGATTCATCTGACCTCTGCATACGTGCCTACATGCCTATCTAGTGTTCCACCTAAATGTTCCACAGAGATGTCTGTGCCTGGTGCTTGTACAGCCTTTGATTAAGTGCTGTTGCCTTTGTCGTCACCTAGCCAGTAAGAAATATGTCACAAAAATTTAGGTGGACTTTAATCTTTATAAATCTGGGTCTAGCATTGTCTCTTGGTCTTTGGCTTCTAGCTTAGGGAGAAACAAGCTGTGCAGGTATGCCCAGGATAAGGATGATGAAGTAGGAATATTATTACTTCACTTGTAAATGAGAGACCAAGAAATAATTTTTATTTTATTTCTCTTTAACTTGTGATTCATATGCAGAGATGCTTCTTAATTGGTGACAAATATTATACCTGTTTTGCACTTCTCGTTTACCTTTGACCAAAATAAATACTTCTTTAACATACTACAGTATTATAAGTTGCACTGAACATCTGTAAATGATCTGTCTACTATGTATTTTAGAACTGTTCTTCATAAGTTAAAGCAACAGTGCTGCTGTTTTTGCCAACATGGACAAAGCTTCCATTTAAGAAGCATTTATTGAAATACTGATTTTTACATTCAGAACTAACCACCTGGATTTTTCATGTATTTGTTTACTATATTTCCTCCCTATGCCTTGAGGAAGGGAGGCAGCCCACTGTCAAACACAGATATGTAGGTTTCGAGGAATGAGAGGGAACAAAAAAAGGAATCCAATACAGTCCTATTAGCCAGTTATTTACCTCCATGCTGTGAAATGACATCTGTAGACAGAACACAGTCCTGTGATTAAAACCAATTACCAAAACATGCTAAATAGAGAGGTGAAGAACCATGTCTTAACTAGGGATAGTTTGTACAAGTTTCTTATACCACCAAAGCTAAAGTACTAACCTGTACTTCAACCCAGAGGCTTAAGACACCCAAGGAAAACATTCCAGTTTTAAGATTTTTCTTTTTGTCTTTTTTTTTTTGATGTAAAGGTGAATTTTAAAATACACCACTATGAATGACTTTTAAGTTCTGTGCAGATTAGAAAGCAATCTGATGGCTCTTTGTTTTTGAGGTATAATCAATACACTTTATAATTATTTAGCTCTTTACTGAAACTATTCTGCACTCCAGCTAACCAAACCAAATCATCTTGTTACTGGAAAAAATGCAGCACCTAAAATTACTTTAAAGGTCTTCAACGCATCCTACTTGTTCTAAGCAAACAACACTGTACAGATTTCTCTGTTCCTTTTCAAACACTTTAGACCCATCTCTTACCTTTCTCAACTCTGGTTGCAGTATCCCAAAGTAAGGTAATGGATAGAAAATTACTAGTACAATCAAGTTCTGTCGTTACTCAAAATAAGGACTTTGTAACAGAGTCCTCTTTTCAGAATCTCACTAAATTCTAGACTGTAAGGTATGTTTAATCGTCCATCCTAGCCTGGCACAAGTGCAGTGTTCTTTGACTGCACTGGTAGATTTTTCGTATATAAACATTCTAGCAAATTGAGGATTTGACTAATAGGGAAAATAATACTCTGAAAATGTCAATGAGACTATAACAATTCAGAAAGGGTCTTTGTAATTAAACAGCTTTTGAAGTTTTGTAAAGTACAGTCATATAAAAATGCTGGATTTGGAAGTACTTGCATTAAGCATGTATGAGATTGCACCAAGTCTGTATGATTGCACAGATGTTTGTATGAAATCTGGAAGAGGCTAAGGAAGAATAAAGTAATCACTTTATTTAATATTTTAGCTCAAAGTCTGTATTCAGACTGTATTTCATGTTTTGTGACTTGGCAATTTTCACTTTTTGAATAGGTTTACCTTCACTCTTAGATTACCACGGGATGTTGTAGTTGTGTTGCCAGACTTTCATGTTTTAAAGGAAATATTTAATGTAATTGTTCCTGTCTGTTCCACTTAATTGCATCTTGTGGTCTGTATCTAATTTTTGATAAGTAGATTCTTGAAGGCAGGAAGTTAGAAAAACATTCACTCTTGCTGAGGGATGTTTAGAAAACTCACGGTGTTCCACCATGTGGAAAAAACCTCGTGAGATCCCTTGACGATTTGCAAGATCTTGGTTACAACCGATCCATAATAAAAGTCTCTTCCCATTTTAGCTGGAGAGACCCAACATCTTTAAGATTGTGAACAAACATCTGTAGGAAGGACCTTCTAGTTCCTCAAGCAACATGACCAGCCTTTATGATTTGTTACTTCTACAATTCTGGGATTTTGTTGGGATGAAAGCTGTTTACATTATCCAAACTGTGGAGCTAGTCCAATATGGATACTTAAAAAAACCCCTATGACCCACATTGGATAAATGGTCACCTATCGTCTTCCAAAGAAAAGGATGTGAAAGAAGGAAAAGAGAGAATATAAATGGTCATGGTCTAGTTTGAGTGAATGAATATAATTTTGCATCAGAAATTATTACAATTTACAGACTTTCTTTCCTTAGTCAGGATTTGACTCTGCTACTTGAAACATAGAATCATAGAAACATAGAAGAATTTGGATTGGATGGGTGACTTTTAAAGATTATCTAGTCCAATCCCCCTGCAGGACACCTTCTACTAGACTAGGCTGCTCAAAGCCCCATCCAGTCTGACCTTGAATGTTTGCAGGGATGGAGCTTCTACCACCTCTCTGGGCAATTTGTCCCTTGGACCTAGTCTAAATCTACTCTTTTAGTTTAAAACCATTACTCCTTGTCCCGTCACAACAGGCCTGGCTAAAAACATTACAGAATCACACAGAACCACAGAATCACAGAATGTTAGGGATTGGAAGGGACCTCAAAAGATCAGATAGTCCATCCCGCCTGCCAGAGCAGG
Organism: Trogon surrucura; assembly: GCA_020746105.1. Taxonomy (NCBI): domain Eukaryota; kingdom Metazoa; phylum Chordata; class Aves; order Trogoniformes; family Trogonidae; genus Trogon; species Trogon surrucura. The sequence continues at coordinate 65,175,313 of CM036658.1, read as the reverse complement.
ATCATGAAGAGGGTCCCTTCGGAGAGCCGGCCAAGATAACAATCATCACACCAATATGGCTACAGATCGTCCTCCCTTTATTGCTCCGGACAGCTCAATATATACAGTTCAGCAGTGTCCCCGCGCCTGCCCCTTAACAGAGTTGGTCAGTTACAGGCTCACACGTGCCAGCGCTTTATTGGGTAGTGCCATTCCACTATGCAAGCGGCTCTCGCCCCCCCTTCTCCCCCCGTGGCCAGCACCTCCAGCCAAGCTTCTCGCAAAGCTCTCACAAAACAGATAAAACCTCCTCCTCCCTGTGTTCCAAGGCAGCTTCAAGGACAGAGCCTTTGTTTAGGCCTAAGCTGGGTTGTCCACATCTTTAAAATAATACCGCGTCTCTGCTCCACAAGAAATTCCTCTACATATCCCCCTTTTTCTTTTTGGACAACCCAGGCTTCGTCCGCTAGCTTGCTTATAATTTTCTTGATTATACTTATCAAACTACTAAACATAACTAAGCCTATAACAATTAAAACTGCAATAACCAAAAATGCCTTAACTAAACTCTTAATTCATCCTGTCAAAGTTCTCACACCCATCACCCTAAATCATACTTTGATCCTTAATCACACACTTCTAACAAAGCAAAAGGCAGCTGGTTTCCCTGCCTTGCTTTTAGCTAAAGAAAGATCACTCTGCTGGTTAGTACATAAACCTTAACACCTACTATGTGGCTTTGATTACACAACCAATATAAACTTCATTGTTAGTCACACAAAGAGGATACATATTAATACAACAGGTAACATTGAGAACAGTCACATTTTCCCATAATTGCTCTGCCATCAGCCGTAAGCATCTTCTGACAGTCCAATCCATGTCGTCGTTGGTAATCAGTACCTCAGGGTCCCATCACGTCACTGGGCGAAACAAGGGGTTCAACAGGCAGTCCCAGTGCACGGTCGTGTTGCTGCTGCGCTGTTGAAGTGACAGGATGCTGCACAGCCACATCATGCAGGATCATGCGGTTCCCAGGTCCCTTAGCCGTTATTAATAATAACAGGACACGCAATCTAACTGGCTGCTTCCCAATCTCCCTCTGTTATAGCGTCTCTGATGACACCGCTCCATCGCTGTTGCAAAGGATCCTTTATGGTTCAAGCTTGAAAATCAGGCTTGAGTGAGGGAGCTGATGGTAGTGGGGGAGCTGAACTGGTTTAAGGGTTTCTTCTATTTCTCGCTGTCTAGTTGATAATTCAGCGAGTTTGTTCAGGATCTCTTTCAGGGGTTCATCCTGATCTTCCTTCTTCCCCCTCTCTCTTTTTTTTTTTTTTTTTTTTTTTTTTTAATTAGCTCAAGTATTACTTCGATCACGCTGTTATCACACAGGGAGAGCAGAATTTCGCAGGTCTGTTTTGATCATACTCTCCCGTTCACTCCCATGCACATCTGGTGTACAAGAAGCGTCTTATCTTCATTCTCATGGACAAGCTCTCAACATGAGCTGTACCTGGCTGGTCAGGGTCTCTTCTCATAATTAACAAGCAAGAGTTATGCACTTGTTTAGAAAAGAGCTCAGCTCAAGGACGAAAGTCTTAATTCTGCAACGCAGTGCAGTTTCTCCTTTTTTTTTTTTTTTTTTTTTGTTTTCTTTTTCTTCCACCCAGTCGGGACGAGCAGGGAGTTTCTTCCTTTGCCTTTTTCCTTTCCTGCCCTCCCCCCAATGCTTCGATCGCTGCCGCAGCAACTTTCTTTTCTGCTTGCATGATTTCTAGAGTGCGTATTACGGTTTTCCAAACCGTTCCTAGTTCTTTCACTTCCTTTCCTTCTGTTCCTCCCTCTAAAGTACAGTCCCACAAAAAGTCTCCTACTTCACGCCATTCCGTGGAACTAAAGATTAATGGTGGGTCGTTCATTTTCTCCTGTTTCCGAGCCCATGGGGCTAATACGTCTCGCTCCTTTACTTTTCCTCCTCTCTTAGAGAGTATACTAAGGAGGCGAGTTGCCGCGTCCGTTTCCATCGCAGTCTTACCTTGGCAGGGGCTCGATCGGCTGCTCAAGCTCTGGTCTCCGGTGCCCTTTTGGTCACACTCGGAACTCTCCTGCCTCCAGCTCTCCGGCTCCCAAATCGGCTCACGTCCGATGCTTTGGAGTCTTCCTGCATTTAAGCAATCCGCATTTAAGCGTCCATAGAGGGTCCCTTGTTCAGGCGCCAGATGAAGAGGGTCCCTTCAGAGAGCCGGCCAAGATAACAATCATCACACCAATATGGCTACAGATCGTCCTCCCTTTATTGCTCCGGACAGCTCAATATATACAGTTCAGCAGTGTCCCCGCGCCTGCCCCTTAACAGAGTTGGTCAGTTACAGGCTCACACGTGCCAGCGCTTTATTGGGTAGTGCCATTCCACTATGCAAGCGGCTCTCGCCCCCCCTTCTCCCCCCGTGGCCAGCACCTCCAGCCAAGCTTCTCGCAAAGCTCTCACAAAACAGATAAAACCTCCTCCTCCCTGTGTTCCAAGGCAGCTTCAAGGACAGAGCCTTTGTTTAGGCCTAAGCTGGGTTGTCCACATCTTTAAAATAATACCACGTCTCTGCTCCACAAGAAATTCCTCTACAGGATCACCCACAGTAGGTCACACAGGAATGCGTCCAGGCAGGATTTGAATGTCTCCAGAGAAGGAGACTCCACAACCTCCCTGGGCAGCCTGTTCCAGTGCTCTGTCACCCTCACAGTGAAAAAGCTTTTCCTAATATTTTTGTGGAACCTCCTGTGCTCCAGCTTGTATTCATTGCTCCTTTTTCTGTCATTGGACGTCACTGGCTCCGTCCTCCTGACACTCCCTCTTGACATATTTATAAACATTTACGAGGTCACCCCTCAGCCTCCTCTTCTCCAAGCTAAAGAGACCCAGCTCCTTCAGCCTTTCCTCATAAGGGAGATGCTCCACTCCCTTCCTCATCTTTGTGGCTCTACGCTGGACCCTCTCAAGCAGTTCCCTGTCTCTCTTGAGCTGAGGGGCCCAGAACTGGACACAATATTCCAGATGTGGCCTCACCAGGGCAGAGTAGAGGGGCAGGAGGACCTCTCTTGACCCACTTGCTACTCCCCTTCTAATACACCCCAGGATGCCGTTGGCCTTCTTGGCCACGAGGGCACATTGCTGGCTCATGGTCATCCTGCTGTCCACTAGAACCCCCAGGTCCCTTTCCCCTGTGCTGCTCTCCAGCAGGGTAGTCCCCAACCTATACTGGCACATGGGGTTATTCTTTCCCAGGTGTAAAATTCTACACTCGCCCTTGTTGAATTTCATAAGATTTCTCTCTGCTCAACTCTCCAGCCTATCTAGATCTTGCTGAATGGCAGCACAGCCTTCTGGTGTGTCAGCCACTCCTTCCAGTTTTGTGTCATCAGCAAAATTGCTGACAGTGTTCTCTGTTCCCTCATCCAGGTCATTGATGAATATATTGAAAAGCACTGGCCCCAGCACTGACCCCTGAGGGACCCCACTAGACACAGGCCTCCAACTGGACTCTGCCCTGTTGACCACAACTCTCTGACTTCTTCCCTTCAACCAGTTCCCGACCCACCTCACTACTTGGTTATCCAGACCACACTTCCTCAGTTTACCTATGAGGATGCTGTGGGAGACAGTGTCAAAGGCCTTGCTGATATCCAGATAGACCACATCCACTGCATGGTCATCATCCATCCACCTGGTTATGTCTTCATAAAAGGCTGTCAGGTTGGTCAAACATGACTTCCCCTTGGCAAAGCCATGTTGGCTGCTCCTAATAACGTTCTTATCCTCGATATGCCTAGAGACAGCATCAAGGATAAGATGTTCCATCACCTTTCCAGGGATGGAGGTGAGGCTGACCGGTCTGTAGTTACCCAGGTCCTCCTTCCTGCCCTTCTTATAGACTGGAGTGACATTCGCTTTCCTCCAGTCCTCAGGCACCTCACCTGTTGCCCACGACGTACCAAAGATGATGGAGAGTGGCCTAGCAATGACTCCTGCCAGCTTCCTCGGCACCCATTGGTGCATCCCATCAGAGCCCATGAATTTATGGATGTTCAGGTGTTCAGATTGATCCCTAACTCAGTCTTCCCCAACGAGGGCAAACTCCTTCTTTATCTTGACTTCCTCTGGGGCCTCAGGGGACTGAGGCTCCTGAGGACGGTCTCCAACAGTGTAGGCAGAGGCAAAGAAGGCATTCAGCAACTCTGCCTTCTTTCTGTCCTCTGTCTCCAGGGCACCCACCACATTCACCAAGAGGGCCTACATTGCCTCTAGTGTTAGTTTTGTCAGCAATGTATTTGGAGAAGCCAAACATTGTCCCCATCTTTTTTAAAGACCCCCTCTAAGTATTGGGAGGCTGCAATAAGGTCTCCCCAGAGTCTTCTTTTCTCGAGGCTGAACAACCCCAACACTCTCAGCCTTTCTTCACTGGAGAGGTGTTCCATCTCTCGGATTGTATTTGTGTCCCTCTGGACCCGCTCCAACAGGTCCGTGTCTTTCCTGTACTAAAGAAGTAGTGCTGCAGTTAGGGTCTCACCAGAGTGGAATAGAGGGGCAGAATCACCTCCCTTGACCTGCTGGTCTTGCTTCTTTAAATGCAGTCCAGGATGTGATTGGCTTTTGGAGCTGTGAGCACACGTTGCCAGCTCACACTCAGTTTTTTATCTACCGGTAGCCCCAAGTCCTTCTCTGCCTGGCTGCTCTCAATGCCTTCATCTCCCAGTCTGTATTGATACCAGGGGTTGCCCCAACCCATGTGCAGGACCTTGCACTTGGACTTGTTGAACTTCATGTGGTTCACATGGGCCTACTTCTCAAGCTTGTCCCTCTGGATGGCATCCTGTCCCTCTGACATGTCAACCACACCACACAGCTTCATATTGCTGGCAAACTTGCTGAGGGTGTACTCAATCCCACTATCTGCGTCATTGATGAAGATATTCAATAGTACTGGACCCAGTACAGACTCCGGAGGAATGCCACTCTTAAGTGATCTCCATCTGGACATTAAGCCAGTGACCACTGCTTCCTGACTGTGACCATGCAACCAATTCCTTATCCACTGAAAAGTCCACCCATCAAATTCGTATTTTTCCAATTTATAGAGAAGGATGTTGTGAAAAAATGGGTCAAAGGCCTTGCAGAAGTCCAGATAGATGACATCCATAGCTCTTCCCTTGCCCACTGGTGTAATCACACCTTCACAGAAGATCACTAGGTTGATCAAGCAGGACTTGCCCTTGGTGAAGCCATGCTGGCTGTCCTGAATCACCTCACTTATCCATGTGCCTTAGCAGAGGTTGTAAGGGGATCTATCCCATAGTCTTCCAAGGCACAGAGGTGAGGCTGAGAGCTCAGTAGTTCCAAGGGTTCTCCTTTCCACACTTTTTTAAAATGGGTGTAATATTTCCCCTTTTCCAGTCACCAGGGACTTCACCTGACTGCCATGGCTTCTCAAGTATCATGGACGGTGACTTGGCAACTACATCAACAATTCCTTCAGGACTCTGGGATGCATCTCATCAAGTGCCATAGACTTCTGTGTGCTGCTGAAAAGCCATTACACAGTGGCTGTAACTGAAACTTGGTGGGATGATTCCCATGACTGGAACGTAGCGATAGATGGATACAAGGTGTTTAGAAAGGACAGGCAGGGTAGGAGGGGAAGAGGTGTTGCCCTCTACATCAGGGACCAGCTAGAATTGATGGAGGTCCATATGGGGAAGGACAATGAACTGGTTGAGAGTGTATGGGTTAAGACTAAAGGGAAGACAGGGGAAAGTGATGTTACAGTAGAGGTGTGCTACACGCCACCTGACCAACAGAGCCAAGCAGATGAGGCCCTCCATAGGCAGATATAATTGGCTTCGTGTTCACAGGCCCTGGTCCTTGTGGGGGATTTCAACCACCCTGACATCTGCTGGAGGGACAACACAGCAAGGCATCAGCAATCCAGAAAATTCCTGCAATGCATTGATGACAACTTCCTCCTCCAAATGGTAGAGGAACCAACAAGAAAAGATGCTGTGCTGGACCTTGTTCTCACCAACAGGGAAGGGCTGGTGACCAACGTGAGGCTCAGGAATAGCCTTGGCTGCAGTGACCATGAAGCGACAGAATTCAAGCTGCTCAGGAAACTAGGAGGGTGTTCCAAGCTTACGACCCTGCACTTTAGGCATGCAGACTGATCGCTTCAGTGATCTGCTGGCCAAAGTGCCGTGGGACAAAGCCCTAGAGGGAAGGGGGGCCCAGGACAGCTGGTCAGTATTCAAGGATCACCTTCTCCGTGTCCAGGAGCAAATTATACTGACAAACAGGAAGGCAGGAAAGAATGCTAGGAGACCTGCCTGGATGAACAAAGAGCTCCTGGACACACTGCCGCAAAAAAAAAGAAACTTTATCAGGAGTGGAAGATAGGAGAGATAGAGTGGGTGGGCATATAGGGAAGCTGCTCAAGCAGCAAGAGACCTGGCTAGAAAACCTAAAGCTCAGTTAGAATTAAATCTAGCCAGAGAGATCAAGGGAAACAGCAAAAGTTTCACTAGGTATATTAACAGCAAGAAAAAGACTAGGGAAGGTGTGGGCCCCCTCAGAAAGGAAACGGGTGAACTGGTGACAAGTGATTTGGAGAAGGCCAAGGTTCTCAATGACTTCTTTTCCTTTATCTTCACTGGCAAGGGCTCCAGCCACACTCTTGAAGTCACAGAAGATAATGACAGTGGTTGGATAAAAGAACTGCCCATTGAAACCAAAGATCAGGTTTGTGACCATCTGATGAACCTGAAAGTGTACAAGTCCATGGGACCCAATGGGATACACCCACGGGTACTGAGGGAACTGGAGGATGAGATTGCTAAACCGCTCTCTATTATATTCCAAAAGTCATGACAGTCAGGTGAAGTCCCCACTGACAGGAAAAGGGGAAACATAATCCCCATTTTCAAAAAGGGAAGGAAGGATGAACTGGGGAACTATAGGCCAGTCAGTCTCACCTCTGTGACTGGTAAGATTATGGAGCAGATTCTCCTGGAGGTACTGCTGAGGCAGAAGAATAACGAAGAAGTGATCGGGTACAGTCGACATGGCTTCACCAATGGCAAATCGTGCCTGACAAACCTGGTGGCCTTCTATGAGAAAGTTACAACATCAATAGACAAGGGAAGAGCAACTGACATCATTTACTTGGACCTGAGCAAAGCCTTTGACACTGTCCCACATGACATCTTGGTCTCCAGGCTGATAAAATATGGATTTGATGGATGGACAATTAGGTGGATAAAGAACTCACTTGACGACTGCACCCAAAGAGTGCCTGTCAAGGGTCCATGTCCAACTGGAAGCCAGTGATAAGTGTAGTCCCTCAAGGATCAGTACTGGGACCAGTCTTGTTCAACATCTTCGTCCATGACATGGACAGTGGCATTAAGTGGACCCTCAGTGGGTTTGCTGATGATACCAAGAGGTGTGAGGCAGCTGACACCCTGGAGGGTAGGGATGCCATCCAGAGGGACCTCGACAGGCTGCAGAGGTGGTCCCAGGCCGACCTCGTGAAGTTCACCAGAACCAAGTGCAAGGTCCTCCATCTGGGTAGGGGCAATCCCAAGCACCGATATCGGCTGGGCAGTGACTGGCTTGAGAGCAGCCCTGAAGAAAAGGACTTGGGGATACTGGTGGATGAAAAACTCGACATGACCCATCAGTGTGCACTTGCAGCCCAGAAAGCCAGTCGTATCCTGGGCTGCGTCAAGAGGTGCGTGGCCAGCAAGTCAAAGGACATGATTCTCCCTTCTCTACTCCACTCTCGTGAGACCCCGTCTAGAGTACTGCATCCAGTTCTGGAGCCCACAGCACAAGAAAGATATGGATGTGTTGGAGCACGTCCAGAGAAGGGCCATGAGGATGATGAGAGGGCTGGAGCACCTCTCCTGTGAAGACAGACTGAGAGAGTTGGGGTTGTTCAGTCTGCGGAGAAGAAGGTTCCAAGAAGACCTTATTGTGCCCTTCCAGTATCTCAAGGGGGCCTACAAGAAAGCTGGTGAGGGGTTTTTTAGGATGTCGGGTAGTGATAGGACTAGAGGGAATAGATTGAAGCTAGAGATGGATCAGTTCAGGTTGGACGTTAGGAAGAAGTTCTTCACCATGAGGGTGGTGAGACACTGGCACAGGTTGCCCAGAGAGGTGGTGGAAGCCCCATCCCTGGAAGTTTTTAAGGACAGGCTGAACGGGGCTCTGAGCAGCCTAATCTAGTGTGGGATGTCCCTGCCCATGGCGGGGATTTGGAACTAGATGATCTTTAAGGTCTCTTCCAACTCTGACAATTCTATGATTCTATGATTTTAGGTTCCTCAGGTGATTGTGAATTTGACCATCTCTTACAGCAGGAGGGACTTTTGCTCCTCCAGTCCTCATTTTGTGGTCCATGCACTCAAGAGCTGTAGGAAAAGAGGTTGCGATGTGTAGCTCTTCTAATCTTCCCTCACAAAGTGAACTCCTTTCAGGGTGTTTTTCTTTTGATAATTCATTTGATTTTTCACTATTTTTTAAGGGATCGTACCTTTAGCTGGACAATGTTCTGAAGAAGATACTAAAAATTGCATTTCCCTTCCATTTTCAACAGTCATAAAAGAACATGTGTGTGATCACCTGCTAGGTAATGATTGATTCTTCTCAATGCTTTTCATTAATTGAGGAAAAAGTAAAGGATTAAGTAATCATAGAATCATCATCATAGAATGGCCTAGGCTGGAAGGGACCTTAGAGATCATTTTAATCCAACCTCCCTGTCATAGTCATACTTCATGGAAATTGTTAACATCCTTTTAGTGTGCAAAGTTGTTCTATAGAGTTGTTCTTACTGTGAGGAATTATCTCACTTTGAATTGATCTATATATTGCAGTGACATGGGTTAATGCTGTTAACTTGAGGCCCAGAGGGATGGTAATTTCTTCTTCCTTGCAGCAACTTCTGCTGCTTTATTTGACAGCCACGATGGTGATTATTTCAGCCAATAGGTGACAATGATGTATTTGTTTCCTTTCTGTTAGTCACTTATGGAATTGCAGCCTCAGGGTATGTCCATCAAAATATGCCACACGGGTTACATTCCTGAATTCCTGACTGCATTTGCTACACAGTAAATGAAAAAAAGGGTTGAAGAAGCTGAGATTATCTTTTTGTGTAATGGTAGTAATCCTCTCCCAAGAACACATTTGAATAAAACCTAAAAAGATTATACAAAATCTTAAATGTGGCAGAATGTTACTTTTCTTAATATTAATTTACTTGAATTTTTGATAGGATCTTTCCAAAAGTTAAACTATTCCATTATGCTTCTTTCTCAGCATGTGTCAAATAAAATGTCTCCCTTTGCTGACGTGAAACAGGATTAAAGGTCTGTGCATAGGTTACCTGTACAAACAATAGATTTTCTTGTTTAAAGCAAATCTATATGCAACATGGAATTTGCAATGGATTTTTCTGGAAATGAAAACAAGTTGGTGTGCACTGTCGTTTGTGCAGAAAGTCAAATCTAACCTCAGATCTTCAAGAGAAGATAATAAGATATTTTTCAAATATGCATCCTAAATAGTAAATAATCTCATAAACTTTTGAACAAGTTTGCCATTACATACACTTTAAAGGATTTTTTTCCTCTTAATCTAAATCATAACAGTGATATTCACACAGAAAATGTAATTTATATACCTTATATCTATCAAATTCTTCCTCTCGGACATGGGTATGGGGTCTTGTTTTTTTTACTGCCTGAGGATGATTATGGTAATTAGGATGAAGTTTGGACTAGACTCAACAAGAAGCTTTGCAGAATCTTATGTGTTACCATTATCAGGCAAAGTAACAGAACCAGAGGAGACACACCTCACTTTCTCTCAATTTTTAGGGAGAATTTTCTGAATTATGGGCAGCCTGGAGTTTAGTGTTAGAGAGGAAGATTTCTTTCTCCCAGATCTAGCTCGAAAAACAACGCAAGTAAAGTATGACGTGCCAAATACACATAATACTGCAGGAGAAGAAACCAATTCATTGTAAGATTAATCCATGTAGGAAAACCACAATTTGTCTGTGAAGAGGAGAAAAATCATAAGTTAATTGTTTAGTATTTTGCAATGATTTTGGAGTATGTGTAGCCTGAAATCCTGTGGTCAAACTAGTATCAGCTGTAGGCAGTTTATAACAAAGAAAAAGGGAAAAAAATCTTTTTTGACCTTGTAATTACTTGTCAGTTTTTTGTAATAGAGTTCTTTGTATTTTACATGCCACAAAGAAGGAATTTACTTTCTGTCCTGATCGATAAGATTTACTGTAAACTGCTGAGTTCCTTTTATTTAACATTTCTTTTCTAAAAAGTTTTACATTTTAGAACGTTTTGATGACTTTTTCTGTGAATCCTTGGAAAAGAAACATGCCATAGTGTGAGCAACGTCATTAATGAAGTTCTAGAACAAGATGTAAAAACGTAAAAGTAGTTTTCTGTGTTTAAGAAGATCATCTTAAATAATTTAGAATTTCAGAAGCTTTGCGCAAAATAAGAGGAAGCTCTTTCTTTCTCTAACATTATGTTTGTTGATGGTGTGAAAAATAAAGCCTTCATCCTCAGATCTGCTGTCACTTTTTTATTTTTGACATGTAGTCATGCCTAACCAGGATGACTGCGGCAATAGTAAAACTGTTAAAAATTCTGGGTTTATGTTAACAAAACTCAATATTTTTAAGCAGGTTCTGAATGCCATGAGAAGTAGTTCTGCATACAGGGCCAAATATGTTATGCTACCTTTGTATACTATAATTGATGATGAAACAATGAGCAATTAAAAGTCAAAATTTGAACATATTTTCTGTGCTTTCTTAAAACTGTGTAAAATAAACAAGTTTGTTCATTTCCTGATAGTTTCTTAAATGGAAGTTGCCACATCAGTATCCAAACATTCTCAGATATTAGTCAGGTATGACTAACATTTTCAGAACACTTTTAATGGGTTAAAAGTCCCCATATTTCACAATTTAATAGATTAGAATTAAATCTTTCAATTCAATGCTTTAGCCTACTTTGGGTATCCAGCTTCAGAACCCTTGGAATTATTTTTCCCCTATGTTTATTTCCCCTATGTATTTGGCATCCCATAGCACTAACTAAAATTAAAAGAAAAGTGTTATGCATGGACAGATCCAGAGAAAAATGCTCTAGATTACCACTTATCAGCCTCTGCTATGAAACCAGACTCTTCTTTCTGCAGTTCTGGCTTCATTCAAATTTTTCTTCCAGCTTTTTGGCGAAACTGAGTACTTGCACAAGTCAGACTTTTTGTATTGCCTGTTCAGCCTTGATTCACCCTCCAAGTCTGGAACATACAGAATGGGGCAGAGGTCATTCAAGAAAAATTTTTTTGTGATCATTAAAATATGCAACATAACATCATGGACAGATGAAGGGAGTGAGGGAGTGTTACAGACTCATAGGGAGTGTCCTGAGGTTCAGGCTCTCCCTGCTGAAATGCCTTACTTCCCTCCAGTTTTAGGAATTGCCACATTCACAGGAAAGGAATGCAGTGGTGTTTGGTCTCTTAGACTGGAATCAAAATTTACACAAGAAAATGTTAGACAAGTAAGTAAATAGCTATTTACCAACCTCAGTATTAACTCCATAGTTGCAAGGCTTAGATGAACTCTTGAACGATTTTTTTCCTCTCTCGCCTCGTTACTGTGTTCATACTTCACACCTCTTTTAAAATCTGTCTGGGATATAAAATGATACATGTAATACTGAACTCCTCCTGAGGTTTTGCTCACATTCAGCCCTCTTTTTACTAATACAAGCACATTCATAATTTAATGTTAGGCTTCACGCTTCTGCTGGTGGGTTGTTCATAATTCCTACCTGCCTTAAACTAGAAGGACCCTTGGGCAAGGCTTGGAGCCTCAACAGTAAACAGATATTTTTAATTATATCCCTACTGCTGAAATATATACAAACTGTTAACCTGGTGTGAGCGGAATTGCACTGGTGGTTTGGGATTTGGTTCTTAAGTGCACACGTGATTGCTTTACACATTGAAACCTATCTTTTCTACAGGCAAACTGAAAATTCCACATGCACGAAACATTGCTACTTCTTAACTGAAACTAGACGGGGTAAGTAAGTTTTTGGGTGGCAATCATTTTGCGGTGAGTATCAGTCCTGGCTCTGAGAAGCACCTTTGCAAAAGGCTGGTGTCCTTGCACCTCCCGTCCCTATTAGATCTGACCCAAGCATATGTAAAAAGGTAGTGTTGCATGAGCAGGTCTCAGTTTTATCTGTTTTGATGCTTTTTGGTGCTTGATTTTAAAAATCATATGGCTTTCTTTAAGGTACTTTTTTTTGCTTCTAAATAGACAGAGATCTTTGATCTGTCAAAGCAAATCCTCTGAAGACAGCAAGTAATTGGCAGCAATAGTAGGTCGCTGTCATCTGTGTGAATCCTGGGTGTTTTAGCATTGTTTTTTCACAGATCTTGTTAGCAAGAGAACAGGGAAGTCAAAGTTGATAAATATTTTTATTAAAGGCACGATTTTTTTCTAAGCCTTGCATTTTTTCTAACCTTTTTATCAGAAGCAGCTAGATTTTTACTGGCACATAAGCTGTGGCCTGATTGCCTGGAGAACTGCTCCTCCCAGATCTCAGATTGCATTACTGTCTTGCAAGAAGCTGTAAAACAAACTGCCAAGGTGTGTGTCTTTTCCCCCTACAGATAGGATCACAAAATGAAAGCCAGTCTTTTACTGCTACCGTTAGCTCGAGACCTAGGGAAGAGTTACAGAGGAAAATTCCTAATCTTGCTACTGAATATATTGCAAGACGGCATTTTCTGATTTATAGTTCAAGTTAAGAAATGCCAAGATTTAAAGTTGCTTACTGCTGAGCAGAGTTTATCATTTGAGGTTCAATGATGTGCTAAATGCAACAGTATGGCTTTTCATTCAGAGCTGGCACATGTCCTGCTGGCTCAATTTGGGTGGAATTTTTATGTGCCTGCCTGCAAAATGCCGTGTAAACAAATGCTATGAGGGGAATTTCCAAGAGTGTGTAATGCCTAGATCCACAAGGGGATATTGTGTCAGTGTAATGGGATATCTCCCTTTAGTTACATGTCTTCACCCCCTGATTAAGGTATCCCATAATTTGGTGTTTTAGGGAAAAAAAAAGAAGAAAAAAAAAACCCGCATAGGTGAGACATGGATTCTAATCCCCAAGGCAGATAAGGACACTGAACCCTGATATCCCACATCCTGCATGACAGTCTTAATCACAGGGTAGGAGGTAACGATGATATCTCCTCTGTGTCTTGTTTGTACGTGTATGTGGTCTTGAGTGCATACACCCACAAGTGAGAAAGATTGAACATCTCTATTTTGAGAATAAGCAATAATTTAGTCTCCCTTTTACTAATGCATCTAAAGTGGTATGCATTTAGGTACACATCTAAATCTAAGTGTTGTTTCTTAGTAACTTTGCTAGTTATTTACAGGCATAGATGAGGAGTGGAAGGTGTCAGAAACTAGGTTTTCAAAGACATCTAAGCGGATGCAATTCTTGAGCATCCTTTTGTGTAATATATTGACTTCCCTTTCCCTGATAGTACCCATAAAATACTTCTGTTTGCGTGAACATCAGCCTTATAGCATATTCCAGTCCTTATGCAAATTAAATGAAATTATGAGCAAGAAAACAAATCTGGTTTACTGTATTGGAGAGCTGCATGTTCTTGGGAAATTTATGCAGAATTCAAATAATTCCAGAAACTTTTAATGAGGATAAATCCTGAGGATAAACATTGTTTTGTATAGTTTTTGACTACCCAAAATCACACAGAATCACAGAACGTTAGGGGCTGGAAGGGACCTCAAAAGATCAAAACTTCCCTGGGCAGCCTGTTCCAGGGCTCTGTCACCCTCACAGTGAAAAAGTTTTTTCTAATATTTTTCCGGAACCTCCTATGTTCCAACTTGCACCCATTGCCCTTTGTCCGGTCGTTGGATGTCACTGAAAAGAGCCTGGCTCCGTCCTCCTGACACTCCCCCTTGACATATTTATAAACATTTATGTCACCCCTCAGCCTCCTCTTCTCCAAGCTAAAGAGACCCAGCTCCTTCAGCTCCACTCCCGTCACCATCTTTGTGGCTCTGCGCTGGACTCTCTCAAGCAGTTCCCTGTCTCTCTTGAGCTGAGGGGCCCAGAACTGGACACAATATTCCAGATGTGGCCTCACCAGGGCAGAGTAGAGGGGCAGGAGGACCTCTCTTGACCTATTTGCTACTCCCCTTCTAATACACCCCAGGATGCCGTTGGCCTTCTTGGCCACGAGGGCACATTGCTGGCTCATGGTCATCCTGCTGTCCACTAGAACCCCCAGGTCCCTTTCCCCTGCGCTGCTCTCCAGCAGGGCAGTCCCCAACCTACACTGGCACGTGGGGTTATTCTTTCCCAAGTGCAAAACTCTACACTTGCCTTTGTTGAATTTCATAAGATTCCTCCCTGCCCAGCCCTCCAGCCTGTCCAGGTCTGGCTGAATGGCAGCACAGCCTTCTGGTGTGTCAGCCACTCCTCCCAGTTTTGTGTCATCAGCAAAATTGCTGACAGTGTTCTCTGTTCCCTCATCCAGGTCATTGATGAATATATTGAAAAGCACTGGCCCCAGCACTGACCCCTGAGGGACCCCACTAGAATATAGTAGCTCTGGTTTTTTTTTTTCCTTCTACTTCTTTTAAAATTTTTTTGGTAATCATCTTCCAAGTTTTTTTTCTCCTTTGGGATAAGCTATGCACTTTGGAAGCTTGGAAGGGAACAATAAGATTTGATGCATGTTTATACAAAACAATTAATTTAATAGCTGAAGGGGATAGTTCTGTAGAAGTAGCATGATTTATAAAGCATTGGGTCAGCTTTGGAGTTTTTGAAGCCTTAAGCAATGGATGATTACAGTGCACCGCATGGGATTAGAGATAGCAGTGTTTGCACCTGCAGTTGTTTTTTAAACCTTTGTACTCTGTGCCCTTGATTGCTCAAAGGCCCCTGAGGCTTTCCAAGATGATACTGTCTGACCCAGTAAAATGAAAAGTCAAAATACCAGGTAAAAACTAGAGAGCAAAGAAAAATTGTATGTGCCCAGAAGGCATGTCAGAAGTTGAATCAGCAACTAACTATTCTGTGTGGAGTCAAAAACATCACAGCTCTTATCTGGTTTTGTTCTTACTGTATTAAACCAGCAACATAGGATGTTCCACTTCAACATGAGGAAAAACTTTTTCACTGTGAGGGAGACAGAGCACTGGAACAGGCTGCCCAAAGAGATTGTGGAGTCTCCTTTTCTAAAGAAAAGGACATGTTCCTGTGTGACCTACTCTAGGGGATCCTGCTCTGGCAGGGGGGTTGGACTAGATGATCTCTAGAGGTCTCTTCCAACCGCAAACATTCTATGTTTCTATGATTCTAAGTGTGCTCCTGACTGTTGTGTAGCACTTTTAGTGCCAGCTGTGTTTTATTTTGTCCAAACGATGCTCTAAAAATCAATGAGCAAATTGTATGAACAAAGAATGGAGAGCCAGTCAGATTCTTAGCTTCTACTAAGGTTAACTGTGTAGCTGTGAATATACAAATTTTACATGACAGATTATGACTGTTCAGAATAGATCTACAAATATTGGAGATGCTAAAATGTCTACTTCGTGTTGTTTCTCTTCTCACAGTCTTCATGTTTAAAAGTTAGTTCTTTTGAACTTCTAGCATTTCTTTTACCCATGTGTCTCAATTTCCCTAATTCGGTGCACTGAATCCTTTTTCCCTTGCTGCTTTTGCTGTCCTGTACTTCAAGAATTCTTTTATGTAAATGTGGTTCTACTCATTTTGTGTGTTAATTGATGTGTGACCTTATGGAACCTCTTGTTGTGATCTTGGTATGTGGGTTTGGTGTACAAATACTTTAGGTACTTGTTAGAAGACAAATCTCTCAATTCAGTGTGGTACCAAGTTCTAATTCATTGGTGTTTGTGTGAGAGTTTTGATTTGCATGGTAAACCTTCCTTTGGTTTTGGATTTTCTTTTCTTCAGTGAATCCAGCCCTTTCTCATTCCTGTTTTTACTCTCTGGATGAGGTGTATGTTGCAAGCTTATTTTAGTTTTCTGATGACCAGAAATGTTGGCCGTAAGAAGAGGTACACAAGTAGAAGTGCCACTTAATGAACTGAACATTTCACTGAAACTAAAAATAGTAGTATTTCTTTAAACTGTTTCACACCGATGAAATGCATCAGTCTTTTAACAGCACTTTCCACAGAAACTCTTTTGCCCCTTTGAGAAGATAAATTGTGTGACAAACTCTGGACAAGAGTGTGCACAGGCTTGCTGATAAGAAAGGTGAAGGCCTTTGAAGATTGTACGTTTATTTAAGTATGGAGCCTGTCTTGCACCTTTGCCTCTTCCCATATCTGTGGTTATGCTTCTATAACCCTCATTTTGTTAGAAATTAAGTTCATAGTAACAATTTTGAAAAATATCCTTGGTGTATTGATTGTATAGTACTTTTTCAACTTGTAATATGAAGTGGTATGTGAGAAGATGTTTAAAAAGGTTAAGGGGCTACCTGACTCTCAGATCCATGTGCCAAATCACACTATCACATGAAAATTTGTGTTCGGAGTATTTTTAAATCTGGCAGCTCAAATTTTGCCCTTTTGATCCTAAAGATTTTGAGGTTTGTTTGGTTGATTGTTTTTTTTTTTTTTTACTGAAGCCAGTAATTCTTTATAAATAGGAAGTACAAATTATAAGTACAAATTAATGTCCAGAGTAAATTAAAAGCATAACCAAGAGGGATGAATTTGGCATTGTTTTGAGGAAGAAAAGGATTACAAGCATCCACTTAGCACTTTTCGTGTTTTGGTCTAAAATCAAATAATTTTTTAAACGAGTTTGCCCCTTATATCTTGTCTTGACCATGGAAATAATTTCAAACTGTGGTGTCTGCAGTTAAAAAAAAAAAAAGTGCTTACTTATTAAGAGCACTTCTGAAAGTGTCCCTTCAGTGTTGAGTTGTGACTCATACGTCTTCCAATGATGTTCTGCTGTTTCTCTGTACAGTCTCTGAAGGATTATTTACATGTCTTCATGACTTGTGGCACTTTTGAAATTGCTCTTAAGTGGTCAGCTGTGTCTGCCAGGTTATTCAATTAATTTCTGCGTTTCAGAGTTTGAAGCCTGCTGCTGGACTAAACATGTTTATGCTCTGCTGACTGGTGCAGCTGCGTTTGCTGGATCATTTATCAGGAAAAACTTCTCTCTTTGACTAGCAACCATGAGTGCAGATCTGGGGGCGACTGATTCTGACTGCCCATTACATTTTTGCCTCAAACACGGATAAATGGCCATCAATACATATGCCCTTTCCTAGTGTTAGATGATCAACACTGAAGGTGAATGGATATCTAAAGAAACAAAAAATAATGAGTTTTGCAAATATGTCTTTCCTGTCCTCCCCTTTTCCTAATTATTTCTATATCTCCTCTCAGCCTCATACAAATTTTTTATCTTTCCCAGCAAGTATGTCCTATACCTGTGCCTACAGCTGAACACATTTTTTACCTGGCTCGCTCTTTCTTCTGTTAAATGTGGTAACTGCATCAATTCTTTCTCCAGCCCTTTGATAGTACCCTGTTCTCAGTAAGCTGTCATAAATCTTTTCTATAAGGTTTCCAGTTCCCGTTTCTTCCACCAGGGATTTAAGTCATCTAGGTCTAGTGCTTTGTCTGCTTGTAGTAGTTCTAATTGCCCTCTTGGCTGTTTTATGATGAGGGTAAAACCTTTTAACAATTCACTCCCCAAAGCCTAGAACAGCATGCCTCAGTTGCTAGGATGTTATCTTCTTTCCTTTTGTGTGTACTGTTGTGAAAAAATAATTTAAACCTGCATCATATGAACCATCTATCACTAGTTTTCTTTGATCTCTAGCATTCCTTCTATATCTTTTTTTTTTTTTTTTTTTTTTTTTCCCTATCCTTTCTCTGTTGTTTTTCTATTTAGGCACTGTCTTTACATGTTCCATTGTTTTGGTTTTGTCTCATATCTCTTTACTAATTTCCTTCTCTGGGAAATTTCTGAAATGATGAATAGAAATCTGTCACTTGCAGATGAAACAAATGCATTTGATTACCAAACACTGTCAGCAACATATCCCCTTTCGTAAGTGCTTAGCATCTATATATATTCTGCAGCCTTTCAGAGTTTGCTTTTCTAGCTTTTATTGTGATTTTTTTTTTTTTTTGGTAATTGTACTCCTCTTTGGAATGACACCCTAAAATACTTAGGGTCTTCCTCAAGAGACACCAAAGTTTGACCATGGGTGAGGTGTCCTGTGAAACCACTGGCATGGTCTCCCAGAGGTTCAATTCTCCTGTTTTTTTATGCTGTCCCAACCTTGGGACACTATGAGACCACCTGCATGCTTGGATCGTGCAAAGATGAAGCCTTGGCAAACAGGCTGTGCTTATTGAGGCTATCCACATGAAGTTTGTGCAGCCTTCAGTGGAGACCTTGCTGTATTCATGGTGTACAACACATCTTGCTGTTTGCACCAGCACTCTCACATGTTGTATTGCTAGCAATTCACAGTACACCTCTTCAAAATCAGTGACACAGAAATAATGCAGAGGCCTCTTCTTTGGTTCATATGGTACTGAAGTACCCTCCCTGTTGTGCTCATGCACTTATCGCCTGGTGAGGAGAAGTGAGAAGCACAGCACGGCCCTGTATGAAGGAAGCATACAATTTCAGGAAGGCATATAGATCACTGCCCAGAGGGCCCAGCTGGAATTTGAGACCACTTTGTTGGAAAAGATCTAAAATGAACTGCTGAAGAGCACTGTCTCCATGATAGAGAGTATTAATATCTTATTGGCCTTCTTCTAGAATTGAGATGGCATCAGGAAGGCTGTAGGAAGAATGTCATCACTCATCCTGTGACTGAAAAACACTGTCCTTGTGGGTTGAGAAAAATCCGTGGTCGCCTGCTGGGGAAAGGAGGAAAAGCAGTTCAAAGCGAATATCCATGCCTCCATCCTCATGCCACCTCCAGCATGGATGATGGTGAGATTTGCTGCTGCCTTTTAACCAGGCTGGTGATCTGATTGCGTGTTAAGATTTCTTGGTGTTGGTTGTAGGATGGACTCTTTCAATTAGGGGCATTTGGTATGGGTTACAGGTGCTAGAGTCAGTCACAGGCCCCTCCTTTGAGAACTGTCTGACAGCAGGCTTTACTTGCTCTGTGAGCACTCAGGGTTCCACTGGATTTGCCAGCTATCTGTCCTGGGGCATTTGGGGAATTCCAGTGGGGAGTCCAAGGATCCTGCTGTAGCCCAGAAAGGGGAGATGTTGTTTTGACACCTGGAACTGAACTTCACAGTGACTTTCATCATCTGCTGTGCTTTAGACTAGAGATAAAGTATAGGACAAGGCCACTACCATGGGAACTGCTGACCATCTATACATTTCAGCAAACCACCTTTCCCAACAACTGCATTTGTGTGCAGAAAGGCCCTTTGGCCAGATGGGCAGACTTCTTCTACGCCTTCTACAGAGTCACCCTGCAGATGACTCCAAGGAGCTTGTGTCAGCTGGGCTGTGGTTTATGATCTCTCTCTAAGGGAGAAAATGTCTGCTAAGAATTACAACTCCGCTGCTTCTACAAAGATTGTGGGGAATGCAAGAAGCAAAGTGCCGCGGCAGCGTCCTGGGATTTCATTATTTTTTTATTAAGGTGAGGAAGAAAGAGGCTTTCTACCTTAGTAGCCAGATGTAAATGACTCAGCAAAGAGGCAGAGGAGAAGGTACAGAGGAATCACAGAAGCCAGGCGGAGTCAGGCTGCTGTATTTAACTGCAGCAAGAGAGGTGGGTTTGCAAAGAGAAAGGAAAGAATCAAAGAACCATAGAATCATTTAGTTTGGAAAAGACTTCTTAAAATCATTGTGTCCAACTGTTAACACTGCCAAATCCACTGCTAAACCATGTCCCTAAGCTCCACATTTACACATCACCAGGGATGGTTCTTCAACCATTTCCCCGGACTGCCTGTTCCAATTCTTGAAAACTCACTTGACAAAGAAATTTTTCTTAATATCTAATCTAAACATCTCCTGGTACAACTTGAAGCTGTTTCCTCATCCTGTCACTTGTTACCTGGGAGAAGAGTCCAACTTCCACCTCGCTACAACCTCCTTTCAGGTAGCTGTAGAAAGTGATAAGGTCTCCCCTCAGCCTCCTTTTCTCTGTGCTAAACAGCCCCGAGTTACCTCAACTACTCCCCAAAAGACTTGTTCTCTACACCCTTCACCAGCTTTGTTGCCCTTCTTTGGACATGCTGCAGCACCTCAATGTCTTTTTTGAAGTGAAGGGCCCAAAACTGAACACAAGATCTGAGGTGCAGCCTCACCAGTGCTGAGTACAGGGGACAATCACTTCCCTACTCTTGCTGGCCACACTACTCCTGACACAGGCCAGGATGTCATTGGCCTTCTTGGTCACCTGAGCACACTGCTGGCTCATGTTCAGCCAGCTGTTGACCAGCACTCCTGTTTCCTTTTCTGTCAAGCAGCTTTCCAGCCACTCCTCCCCAAGCCTGTACTGCTGCCGGGGGTTGTTGTGAGCGAAGGGCAGGACCAGGCACTTAGCCTTGTTGAGCCTCATACAATTGGCCTCAACCCATTGATTCAGCCTGTCCAGATCCCTCTGCAGAGGGATCTGCATCCGGTGGATCAACACTCCTTCTCCATTTCATGTCATCTGTGAACTTACTGAGGGTGCACTCAATCTCCTCATCCAGACCATTGATAAAGATGTTAAATAAGACGGGCCTCAAAACTGAGCCCTGGGAACACCGCTTGTGACCGTCCACCAACTGGTTTTAACTCAGTTCACCACAACTCTTAAGGCTTAGCCGTTCAGTTTACCCATCCAAGCCATGAGCAGCCAACTTCTCAAGAAGAGTACTGTGGGACACTGTGTGAAACAGTTTATTAAAGTCTGGGTTGACAATATCCACAACATTTCCCTCGTCCACTAACTGTGTCAGTGTCAGCTTGTTTTAGAAGGAGATTAAGTTATTCAAACAGGACTTGCCTTTCGTAAACCCATACTGACTGGGCCTGATCACCTGGTTGTCTTCTACATGCTGTGTGAAGCCATGCAAGATGATCTGTTCCATAACCTTCACAGCACCGAGGTCAGACTGACAGGCCTATAGTTTGCCAGTCCTCCTTCTGGCACTTGTAGATGGGCATTGCGTTTGTTGAGCTCCAGTCAGCTGGGACCTCCCCAGTCAGTCAGGACTGCTGGGAAATTATTAAAAGTGTCTGAAAGAAGAAATACAGGAAAACTGTTTGAAAACAAGGAAGACTGATGGTAAAGGGGCTTTTAATGAAACTCTAGAAAGGTGGAAGGAGAGAGAGAAAAAGAAGGAGAAACTGAGCTGTGTAATCTATTTCTATTCCCCCAACCCCCACCCCCACCCCCAATACTGGTTCTTCTTCTTGCTCCTGAGTGCTATATATAAAGGCAGGCAGTAATGACTCCTGAACTGATGGTATGATGAAAATTTGTTTGAAAGAATGACTACAACCTATTTTATGTGGTAATCTTTTAATTTTGTGTTTATGAGTAGGAATGAAGTTTTTTCCTCAGTGACTCCTTGGAGGGGAGCTGACTTTCCACTCAACCATGTCTAATAATTACTCTCTTCTACAGAAGCATTACCTTTTTTTAGCACAAATATAGCTGGAAGGTTGACTTACATGAGGACATGTTGTGTGAACCCTTAGTGGGATTTTTCTGTACAATTATCTTCGAAATATGTTTTAATTTTATTAAGAATGCATTTATTTCACTTCAGAGAAAAAATATTCATATGCCTTACAGTTCAAAATTAATTCTTGTGCAATACTGAGTACTAACTCTGTGATCTTGACATATTATGTTGACTGTGAAAAAGAGGAAGAATATGTTGACTGTAAAGAGGAAAAAGATTTCTGTAACCTGCCCAGAGACCATTTTTTAAGGAACCTCCAAGTTTGCTGTCTGATGATGCTTTTCGGATAGTTTGTGAGTGAAGCAAATTCATCTTAATCTATTTTAATTATATTTGCAATCAATCCATTTTATATAATCTTTCCAGAACCTGACTGAAAGGAAATTCAGAAAACCACCTCAGAACACCAGAATAATGAATGATTATACTATTTTCTCAAAGTTAAAAAGGATAGTTTAATGTTTACAGTTTTCAAGACTCTATCAGTTTTGAAACTCCCAAGTACTTCAGATAGGCTTTTACGTCTCTAACTTGTCTAAAGTCCTGAACTTGAGAGATGATCTCCTTAAAACATCAGGTCGGTACTTGATACTTGAGGCTTTCCATAGTTCTACCTGGATATGAAAACCAACCAGACTCCAAGCACTGATACATTCTTTTTGGACTCCAGGGGAATGAAGTGCTGTCTTCAAGCACTTAATTTAATTTTTTTTTGGGTTTTTTTTTTTTTTTTTTTTTTGGTGAGCATGGGCCAACGTAGTAAGAGACCACAGATCACAATTTTGGAGGTGTGTTGAACTGCTTTCACACAGCATTGTTCCTGCCAGTCTTCTGCCTCCCTACAGCGTAACTTTGGCATGGGTGCTATGGAAAAACGCTTGTAAATAGAAAAATATCACATTAGTAAAATCCATGCAATAAGAGGGAAGGTTTAAAACACACTTTTTTGTTTGGTTTTTCTCCAGACAGTTTTTAGCCAAAAAAGAGAAGCCCCCAGACAAACATATCTCCTTGGTAACAGTAACTTTTCGTATCAAGTAAGAAAGAATAATATCGTATCAGTTAAAAGAGAAACAACTGTTTTGGTACAACCACTGTATACAGAAGTAGTGTTCTTTATTTTTAACACCTAATACTTTGCTCTAACAAGAAAACAATTTTTTTTCTTTCAATACAAGCATCAAAGCAGAAATGAGGTGCAAGCAGACAGAGGAGATAAGTTAGCGTTCTGTTTGAAGCCACATGCGAACGTTTGAGGCTAAGACAGACTGTGCGTCTGTAAGATGCTTCTCAGAAGCACAGCCCAGACTGCAGGGTGGGTTGTGGCCGTGACGTTTTGCCTGACAGGTTTTAAGCTCTGTTTGGGAGGAGAGAGGCTGACAGTACCATCTGACTCCAACGCAACCTTGATGCAGGACTGCTTTGATTCAATTACAAAAAGATGAACACTTATTTTTTTCTCTTTGGATCTGGAAAGAGGTTTTTCTCTGCGGATCCTACTGTGAAGGGTTTCAGCCGTGCCTGAAATGTTTAAAATCTTCAAATTTCAGATGAGTCCAGAGTGTGCCTTTTCCAGGGACTGCACCCCTGACTGTTGTTTGACCAGATGTTTCTTATTATCCTGGGAACAAAAATTTGGAGACCTAAGGCACAAACTACCTTCTAATAGCCATATCTGTTCTGATTAGGTAACATACACTGAAAAACAATTGTTGATGAAATGCAGAAATGTTCTTTTAGTCAGATGATACCATGTATTTGGGTTTGAGGAAAGCAGTGTCTCTGTTCAAGAAGTGTCTGACCTAAGAATGGGCAAAATTTTGAACATGGGAAAGTATAGTCCTACATAAAGCATCAATAGCAGATCATTAAGAGCTGATACCACAAAACTGAAGTCATTCTAACACCAGTATCTCCCAGGAAACAACTGTCACTCTTTTCACTTGTATCTTCTAACAGATTGCTCTAATAATTCCCAGGATTAGAGAGGTATATGGAAACGCTATTCCCCTAAACTGTACAGGTATGCCAGGAGGAATAAGAAAAGGCAACTGCTTCCCACTTCAACAGACTTTTCAAGACAATCTGAATTGTTTTTCTTGAATTCTGTTTAATGAACTACCAGGCTCAATTCGGAAAAACATGTCCATTCACAAAAATATGTTCTTTGATCCCGAGAAGATTGCCAAATAAAACTAAAGTCTAACTGATGTGCAGAGAAAAATGAAGGTGCCAGAATTAAGGGCTAGATGATAGTAAAGACTGCACTGCACAGGACAAATATATCTAGACCTGCTTAGTTAATTCACATAGAAGATGCATCGTGATTGTGTGTCCAATATTTCAGAGGAAAAAGACAAGAGATTTGTGCTCAGCCTGACCACTGACAGATTCTGTTTTCACATGCAAAGCTGAGGGTCGTCTAAGAGAACATCCCATTGTCTCATCCTAAGTCCAGTTGGCTTTCACAAATGTGAAATGCTGGTTTACATTCACAGTCATCACTAAGTATTTGACACACTTAGCATCTCCCTTATCTTCCTTCTCTGTAGCATATGGACTTCCTCTCAGTGGCAGTACGCTTAATAAAGTGTAAAGAACCACATGGAAGTCAGTCTAAAAACAATTGCTGGAGGTGTTTCACTACCTATGTGCAGACATGGCAGATTAGTTATCAAATGACTGCTGAGAACAGTTGTTCTGACACTAATTCTTTGCCTTTTCATCTTTTTCGTTACTATAATCATTCATATGAGGACATGTAGGAAATGGTTTTAGCTACTGAATCTAGTTGACACACTTTGCTGGGTTAACACAAGAATGAAGCTTCTACATATTCCATATGTACTGTCTGTTCTGATCTGAAATCAGGCTTAGTGCCTATGTCATTGTTATTCAGAAAACAGTGAAAAAAAGGTGCTCTATGTAAGCAGAGCCAAAAAAGCATGAAAAGAGAGGCTTCACGAATATTTGTGTCATAAAAAGCCTCACTCACTGTAGATATAGCTCTAGTACTAAAAGTTCTTGATCAATTCACTGCTCTTAAATGAGTCTAGACTTTTGTTCACTCAGAGTTTACCTTTGTACAGTAACATACTTTTTTGCACCATCAGAGTTGCTGTTCATATTCTCCCTTCCTAATGCTGCCTGTATTTCTGAGGGGTTCAGTGTGTATTTTTTCACTAGTCTGTGAATAAACACTACCTCAGCATCCAAGATTTCTTTTCAGATATACCATTTAGAAAATGCGTAGATTAGGGGTTCAAGGTAGAAATCCACAGATAACTTGAGGCACTGAGTCTTTGTCTGAGATGTCTTTGGACTTGACCTTCAGCCAAGTAGTTAAATGTATTTTTCTTCTAAAGCTACATTCCACAGAGGGTGACTATGAACATAGTCACCATAGCTGTGTGATACTATACTGGCTTGCTCAAATGGATCTGAGTGCTTGTGGTTTTTCTGTAGTCACTGGGGGCCACTACTCCAAAAGACACACAGTACTATTGTGGAAATAGCAAATAGTTCATCATTATTGAAGCAATTTCCTTGCCTCTCCCTATCTTGTTTGGAAACTAACTAAACCTATGATCTGACAACAAAAAAGCCAACTGGTACTTGGGAAATATAGTTCAGACCTAAACACTAGAATGGCCAGATATGGGAGAGCAACACTTCACTGTCTGCTGCCAGTGTCAGTAATGTAGCTGCTTTGCCTAGCAGTTCAGCAAAAGCATTCTCAAAGCCAAAAAAAAAAAGGTTGCTTACACTTGTGTAGTTTTTCTCACATGAAAAAAAAATTTTTTTTTTCCATCTCAAGAAGCATGGACTTAAATGGTATTGTAAAAAAGGAAGAATGGTAACTCATTCACAGTTCTGTAGGGTAAATAAATACTAATTTTCTATACCGAAGGCAGAACTATCAAAAAATACTATTTAGTGGGTATACGATGTCTTGGAACCCTCTTATACTACACACTTTTACTCAAAATGCCTGGCTGAGTTTTGCCCACGCCTATGAACTCCAATTGCCCAGCTAAGATCCTTAACACAGCAGCAGGATTTTTCCAGCTCCTTCCTCACTCTGCTTCCTTAATCTTACTTGCACTATCCTAATGAGTCTGAAGCACTGTTTGGATGCCAGCTGATTTTTCAAGTGCTGTAATATTCTGGTGCATATGACAGTGCTTGTCTGGTGTGGATTTTGTAATCTCAGTCACTCACAGCATGAGAATCAGGATCTTTCGTGGTGTTAGAATCTCAGCAGAGATTCTGACAGAGGGCAAGTGCCTTTCTTTAAGAAATAATGCCCTTGATAAGAATGGTATAGTCACAGGAACAAACATCTTTTCCAGTTTTTAAGTGCTGAGCTTTATGAATAGTCAAGTATTCGGTGACAACTCCTGTTGCTGCAATAAAACACCATACTTCCGAATAAATTAGCCTTTTAAACAGCACAGGTTACAAGAATCACTACTAATATTTAGACACATTTCAGACACATAAAAAAATATTATTTTCTCACTATAACTTTAGTCAGTAACCATGATGAAATTGCAGTGCAGGCTTCAGCCCCTGAAGAAATGCAGTTTACCAGAGAAACTGTTGCAAATCGATTAGAAATAAAGTCTGTGGATAAAACTTTGTCTACAATGAACAGAGCTTGAGAAGAAAGAAATGTACTTGTTTTACTTTACCTTCTAACTGCCTTCTGAAACACTTGGTCTGGGACTAATTATCTGGGCTATGAAGACCGCATTGTCTTCACCTCAGTGTTTCTAAAAGGTTTTTTATTGGAGTCTCTGTCATTCCTCTCCTATCCATTCCCTGTTCCAAGACTGTAGCTGAGAGTACACTGGCCTGTCTGCTTGTAAAAAGTCATATGCCTGTGTTACAAAATCTCTTCTGAAAAATATCCTCTGCATTTTTAATACCCAGGTAGCTACTGAATTCAGATGTATTTCTCACTTGTGCATTCATATTTCTGGTTAAGCGCAGGAATTCAAAAAATAATATCAGAGAGGAAAACTCAAAAGCTCATTGCTTTTGTGGTTTTTTTCACTGAGGCCAGTTTCAGGCTGCATTGCCAATGATCAGTCTGTACCCTCTAGTTCTATATTATATACATAAGCTATGTGCGCAACAAATGATGTTTTCTTAGCCTCTCCATATAGCCTATTAAACAGTAGTTGGAATACTTCCATACCTAAAGTGAAACCTTTGGCATAAATAATATTGTCATTTGGATAGGCTAGACATACTTTTGCAAAGTGACCTTGTAAAAATATTGTCTGAGGTATGACTGAGCCTAAATTATATGACAGTGAGGTAGTATGTTCTGGTCCCTCCAGTACATGAAGTCTCATCCTGCAGCGGTCAAACCGCCTAAAACTAAAGAAAAAAACAGTAGTGTGCATCAGATATAGACATTGAAGTAAGCTGGTTTTAGGTGTTTGGGTTTTTTTTTAGTTGCTGACATTCATATAAATTCCTTTTTTTTTGGAAAAGGCAAACATTGCTTACTGTGGGTTTCTCTCTGATGATTTCTGTCTTTGTAAACTAGAAGGATATTAAATACTGGATATTAAATACTCTGCCTAAATTATAAATAAGTTGGGAATAGCTGACCAGAATTATTTTTTCTTCTCTCTTTTACAGCTCTCTCAAACGTTTTTCTGTGTCATTCAGGGCTAACTTGATTGTTTGTGTGCTCTACACGACATCTTGCTCTATATTAAATCATGCATGTTTCTGTTCCCTCTCAAGGGTCAATCATCCTAAAAAACTGTCTTCCTAGTCTGTAGGACAGTGGTAGAAATTATAGTTGACTATCCCACTCCCCAGCTCATCCCATGAATCATTATTACTATAACACGTTCCCAGGTATACTCCAGTTCATAAGAACGAATGGGACCAACCCATGCTCTATCATTTGAAATAAATATTGTGATTAGTGTGTAAACTTGTTGGTTTGTATATTCTGTAAAATTAAGGGAGAGTATAGTGTAGCTGCAATGGCAATATTTTTTAAAATGACCATACGTATGCTGATTTTAGTCTCTGCCATTTCAGTGAAATAACTTTAGAGATGGAAGCGTGTAATATCTGCTAATACAGACCAGATCATAAAGACCATTCACACATTGAAACTGAAAAAAAGAAGAAATGGGAAAAAATAAAAGGTCACTTGTGAATCAGTGTCTCTAACTGCTTGCCAAGAATGTAGAGACGTACTCAGTCCAAGCAGGTGAAAGAAGTATCCTTCGAGTGCAATGTTGTACTAAAATCTGTTTGACTCAGAAGTTACTTCTGAAGAAGAACATACATGATTTTGAAGCCAAATTTTCTATAGCTGCTGTAAAAACATGACCTTCTGTGTTCAATATAAAGAGCTTCAGCTTTTAATGTGTTATTGCTGCCAAAATGAAACAGCCAAAACTAAAGGCTATCCTAGGGCTATTCTGTAACTCTGCTCTTTTACTACAACAAACAAATCATAAAGGGAAAAAAGTATACAGCATAAATAACCACACAAATATTGGAGTGGACTTGCAAGTTCGTGACCTCCGTTAAGTGAGGAATACGACTATCGTATCTTGCTTTGTTCCACGGTTAGTCCTTTTCATAAATTTAAAGTGGGAACCATAGTAGAAGCTTTTTATATCAGTTGTTTTCCTCTTCCATGTGATCTTCTAAGTCAGGAAGAGTGGACTTTACCTCTACCTTTCCCATACTTCAAAATTCCTTCATTTAGATTTAGAGAGTTTATTCATAAAAAAAGCAGTTTTTTTCCTGATGCATTGAGAATTAGGAACAGATTTTTTTTTTTTTTTCTGAGAAGGTGTTTTCTTGTTTGTAGTCTGTTCATATCTGTAAATTTGGAGTTGTTAGGGTAGGGTTCTTGTTTTTTTTAATGGCGCCTTAGAAGGAGAAGTTTACTATAAACCAATTCTTTTCTTTTTTTTTTTTTTTTAAAGGAGAAGGATATGTTTGATTTTTTTCCCAAAAATTAGCTTTCAGACTTTTGTATCACTTTGGGGAAGTACCAGATACCAATTGTAGGTTACAGTCAGAAGATACTCATTCTGTGGTCAGATTTTTCTGAGTAGTAGACACTTCATAGTTAGTCAAGTAATGTCAGTTTAGTGTAACAGTCTGGCATATTAGATATTTCTAGCAGCTTCCAGTTTTTGTCCTTTATGTATAACTTATAAGCAGGATCAGGAGTGAACAGAGCACTTTTGATACAGTGGTATTTTGGTAGGTGTTTCAGGAATAAAAAATGCAAGCTACACAGAGTGTTTTAAAGATAATAAAATTAAGTCTATTTACTGAAGTTTTAACTTTTTTTTTTGCATCTGTAGTATGTACAGAAGCTACACATGTACATAATAAAATAAAATAAAATGCAGTTTCAGCTTAAGTGTGGCTTTTCTAAGGAGGTACAGATTCTCCAGCTCTGCACTGGGAAGCCAAGCACACAGAGACATAAAAATAGTTTAAGAGGATAGTGTGGCCTAGCTATAAATGTAATAGCTATCCATTTCGAAAAGGGGCGGAGGAGGGTATAAAGCCTTCCTCTGGCCCCTCAGTAATAGCAGCTGACAGGGAAGGCATGATGAAGAGAGTGTGGTGGTGACGTCTGAGGAGGCAAAAAGCAATTCTTACATACCTGTGTCAGATGCAGAAAGTCCACCCAAGCGTGCAGTAGCTTTTTAAACATACTCTTCTTTGTCTTATAAATGAAACTTGTGCTGTCTGAGACAGTTCTGAAAAAAAGAAAAGTGTAAAATGAAATGGAAAACCCCATCTGTTATGGATACTGAAGTGGAAGAGAAATCCTGGCAAGAAAATCAAGTATTTGTTTCTCAGTACTGTGAAAAAGAAAATTAATTCAGACAGTTATTCTGTTGTGCCAGCAGCAGAGGTGCACAGGCTGTTGGCCACTGACAAGTGGGGTGTCTACCTGCCCTGGGTATCTTGCAGATTGTGTGACCAGAAGGTATCAAGCCCCACCATGGGTGTATGGCTTCTGTCTGCATGAAGAATTTGTGACTAGCAAGCTCGGATGTGGCACTTCTGCCCCGGAAAACTGAAGGGAAGTCATTTTAACCCGGGATATGGCCAGTTTATGGTATTGGTGGGGCAGGAGCATATTATGAAAGGATCTACATTCAAAAGTTGGATGAGAATTGACAAGCTTGAGCATGCACTTATCAGGGGATTTTTTTGATCCAAGGTGTTGCCTGAGAAGAAAAGTAAATTCACTGTTGAGCTGAGCCTGGATAATGTAGCTGCTGGAAGAGGAGGCCGTGGGAGCAGCAACAGCACTGCAGTAAGGTTGTTCCTCCTACCCAACCTCTTGTGTTTAAGTGGCGACGTTTGATAGATATTCCTGGTTGATCGAACTCTCTACACCAGAATAAGAAACACCAGGAAACATGGTCTCACTTTTTAGTTTACATCTTCTGTGCTGTATATACTTCAGCAGGAACCCTCTAAGTGTAGCCACTGTATGATCAGCTCATGTTTTGTTACAGTAAAAGATGTAAGCAAAAGATGTAAGCATCTTCTACTGAGAATACACATGTAGAAGTCCTCTCATCTTCTAGTGGTGCAAGTCTGTCATCATTTAAGAAACGACAGACACACGTCTTTGCCAGAATGAGGCAGAGTCTGGAGCTACCCATTCTGTCTGAGGCTAGTTTTTATGTTGCCAAAACATAACTGTGTCTCCTGCAAACTTGAGGTTCTCTAGAGGAAAGCAGACAGCATTCATGTGCAGTTATTTTAACAGAGTTCAGACAACCCTCTACTGCAGAAAGGAGACAGTATGGGAACAGACTCTTCCCAAACCTTCTTATGCCGCAAGCCCACAGCTCAGGTAAAGCTATGTAATGTGGCATTGCAGACTACATCCCTAGCAGCCTAGGCGCAGTAGTTATTTGGCTGAAATAAACCAGCTTCAGTTGTACTGCAGGGTTTTTTTTAGCTCCAAAGCAGAAAGGGCACATTGTACTAGCTGTTGGCATCACAGACAGGATTTGTGAGGCAAGACTGTAAGTTGATCTTGCTGTTACCAGATGTGGCCAAAAAGACCTTATCTATCTGAAATCCAGCTGTTGAAGTTCAAGGCTGGGCTGGCCATTAAACTGTGACAGATGCTCTCTGTGATCCCTCCACCACTCCCCCAGGGGAGGATAACAGGGGAATCAGGCAGAGAGAGGCTTTGAGGTTGAAAAAATACTTGAACCAGTTTAATGGCAAAAAAGAATAATACTAACAGTAACAATGAAGACACCAAACTATAGACGGAGATACACAAATATGCAAATATGCTCAAAGATACATGATAATATGTTACTACAGGACGCACACCTTCCAGACGACAACAAGGTCTCAAACAGAAAAAAAATCCCGGACTGGACTCGGCAGCAGACAGGAGCACCTCAGCCCAGAGTCCTGACGACAGTCCAAAACAAGCAGAAAAGGAGCTGAGCTGCTCACACTCAGCGCTGGAAGCAGGGGGGGGGTACAACCTGTCCTGATGAACAGTGTTTCTCTGCAGGGTGAAAATAAGAGGTGGGGAAACACCAGCAGCACAGGGAGAGATGACAAAGCACCAGTGACAAGACACCCAGTACAGCAAACACTAAATGTCCCAGTGCTCTTCTTAGGGACCCTTTTATACTGAGCACCATGGGAAGGAACGCTGTCATTGGTCCATTTGGGCCACCTGATCCACCCGCTCCTCCCCACAGGCACAGCTGTCCCTCATCCCCAGCTGTGACGGTCACCAGGGCCTGGAGCCCCAGAGAACTTCTGTCCTCATGCTCTCAAACCAGGACACCAGCTGGTCTGGAAACAAAAATGTCAGCTTTACCAACAGAATGTTATGGTGAGTTCTGCACTAAGCTCCATGGTTAGCTGTATGTCACAACTACGTAGAAATTAGGCTGCTTATGCAGTTGGGTGAGGTACTAGCCACCAAGGTGGAACACGAGATCTGCCTAATAAAAAGACTAAAGTAAATATATTCAGTGAAAAAATCTCATTACCATAGAATAAATCCTTTCTACAGCCACAAAATGAATTGTTCCCTCAGTTTCCCTTGTGTTTGGTGCCTCTTCCTGTGAAGAAGAACACAAGCCAGACCCTTAAAACTCTTAGTTCTCCAGAATGGAACAATCTGAAATGATGAAGCAATTTTTTCATGTAGGAAGATACAAAGAGACAAGAGGTGATGCCTGTTACTCTAGATTCTCCTTGTTCTCTTGTAGTATTTTCTACAAAACATCTTTTAAAAGTTTTTTAAAGCTTCCAGCCACTAACCTAGCACAAGACTTCTGCATCATGGAGACAGGGAAGCCTGCCAATACTGCAGTTCCCACTTTCTTTTCAGTAATGACAAATAAAAGGTGTAACTCTGAGAATATATATTTTATTCTCTATGCAAAATGCTACAATCCTGTAGTGTTCAACATTTCATGTGACTATAGCAACACCAGATGATGGAATGAAATACTTTCGAGTTAGAAGATGCCTAGCACTATGGGAAACAGGCAGGGTTTACTTGCAGTATGGGAGCTAGCTGTGACATTGCAAATGTTTCAGAGAACTTTTGCCATTTCAACCTCTTTCTTCAAGGTTCTTACTCTTTGGTGTACGGTTTAAGGACAGTTACTTGAGAGTATGCTTCTGACATCAGCTTTTCATAGTTTAGCTCCAGACACCTCCTAAATGAAATGCAGAACTACTTTTGTCTTAGGAAAATGAATGAAATTTATACACCTTAGTCGATTTTTAAGTGATTCTCAGTTGATTAGCTGAGAACATTTGTCTGCTAGTTTTAACAACATTTCTAATGTTCTCTAATGTGGTGTATATCAGTTCTTAGTGCTCAGAAAGTTTTGTCACTGGCTTGAATGAAGATAAAATAAGAACTGGGATGCCCATTAAAATTGCCCTTCTTAAAAACAGAAGGCAACTTTAGTACATAGGTGTGGTTTCCTTCCTACAAGCACAGTTTTGTTCTTTGCATAGGGAAGGAATAAAGCCAGATCCCTTTTTTCCCCCAGGATATTGACATTAATAAAAGTGAACTGAGAAGCTTACTCAATGATGCTGTGAAATACTATGCAAGGCTGATTAGCTCTGAAGATTAGTATTACTTGTACCAATCATTTGTAATCATTAAAAACTGTTTAGAGGCTCTATGTTGCTGAAAAATAAATACTATAAATTATTTTTATCACATAGAATTGATAACAAAAAACGCTTGAATTAATTTATTTGTTGCATTTCTTATGGATACTTCTTCATAGTGAGTTCCGTACAAAGCTCCATGCCAAGCTGCTGTGGCGTTGGACTGATTTTAGATACGTGTAGTCCAAAAACCTTCACAAAGCATCCAGGGCCTGGCACTTCCAGCTGTCTCCAAGATGAAGTGGATTTTCCATTCACAATCAGAAAATTTAAGGATGTTAATCCAAATATCCTTACCCTTATGTGTGGGTTTGGTAGAGAGCAAATTGCAAGCTGCCAGAGAAGCTGGCTCCAACTCTCATTCTAAAAACACCCTGAAACCAAACCCCACTTCCTTTCCAAAAGACTTTCCTCG
Source organism: Trogon surrucura (assembly GCA_020746105.1). NCBI lineage: Eukaryota > Metazoa > Chordata > Aves > Trogoniformes > Trogonidae > Trogon > Trogon surrucura. The sequence goes on along the minus strand of CM036658.1, from coordinate 65,141,845 downwards.
TTTCTATCCACATAATGAGCCGCAGTACAAAGCACATGCTGCCTTACTACTGGGAACCTGAGCTTAGTGCAGTAAATGTCCATTAGACTCGAAGTGGTATTAATTAGACAGGGTAGACAGCTGCTTGGGGTAAGAAACCTCCCATTGCATCCAGCCCTTGGGCTCTCTGATGATGAAGTGTAATAGTGTAGTACTTTGAACTAGCTTAAAGAGGCAACACATTTGGTTTCAACTGTAGCATTACTTACATGAGATATTACTGGAAAAATGTTCACTGATTTTGCAGTACATAATTCACTTATCAAGAAAATGTCAGCCTATTTACTCTGTCGCTCTTGTGATGTTTATCAGTCCTGTGCATGCAAAGTCCAGCCTTTCATAACTTCCTACTGAGGAGGGCTCTAAGCATCAAGTTAAGCTTTTCTCTCAGTACTTGTCTAGTGCTTAAAGATGGGAATCGTCTAATACAGCACACACAAAGCTGCTGCAGGTAGTCAGCAAAAAGAGTCAGCTAAAAGGTCTGTTAGTCAACTTCACCATTCATTGACTCATACATCCTACTTTAGCTTACAGGAAAAGTATGTAATTAGAACATTTTTCTATTACAGGGTCAGTAGTTGTGTCCCGGAATTGATGCTAAAGTTTATTTCTAGAGCTAGCCCTCACTTTCCCCATGCTGACCTCTTCTGCCAACATACACACACCCCCTCCCCTCCCCCCCCCCCCCCCCCCCGACACAGTTTCTCTTCCTCACTCCTGTCACCATCAGAATGGGAGGCTGATATGTTCATTTTCTGTAATGGGTGTTTTAAAATTTTCCCCACAAAGCAATGAATAGAGATAAGAGCACACGACATTAGTTTCTCTTCATTTTGCCAATCGCTACCTGAGAGAAAATGACTTAATGATTAAAAAAACTTGGACTGACTAGTTTGTGAATGGCTGTGTTTAAGAATGTAACCCCTCTTAACTTTTTTACACCATGGTACAGTATAATTCACTCAACCTAAGAGGAGGATAATGACAGCTTTATACAAGAACTCACATCACACCTCCAAGTTTTCCTCTTATCTCAAAGGTTGCACCACACATTAAAGCAATAGTCTGTATTAATCTAACCTCTGACATTTGGGCCATATTAACCCACCAATGCAGGTTTATGTATCTCACACCTCAGACCCTATCAAGAAATTTGGCAGTGGCAGCTTGATAAGGACACCATACCTTACTGAACTTGTTCTAAAAACAACATCAGCAAAACACTCCTCTGGTTGCACTTTTCAGTGACCTTGCCCACTTGTTCTTACTCTACTGTAGCTATTGCCCATAGGGATAGTTCACAATTCTAAGGCATCAGAAATGCTGTAAGAAAGGAGCACTGAAAATTCCCATTTCTCAGTAAAAATATTAACACCCAGGTGGTTCAATCTGTGGAAAACCTATAAACTGGAACCATGGGCTGTTCATTTTTAGATGATAAAATAATTGTTAGTAACAGGGCTATGTTTTTAAAGAGATTGGTGATTTTTTTTGTTTGTTTCTGTACTGGACTAACTAACAAACCAATCTTCATTACCAGCTACTTTACAGTGAAAATTCTACTACAGGAATGTTTCTGGTATCAGAATAGTTTATGCAACCACTCCAGCAAATTCAGATTTTCTTTTTCTTCATGTGGTACAGATAGCGAGATAACAGTTCTCAAATTGTGCATTACCCCAGCTTTGGAAGCTGAGATCGGTATTGAAGTACGTATTTCAAAAGAAGGAGAAAATAACCAAATTCTCACATTAAACTTAGCTTGTTTCAAGGCAGCTGGGACCACTCTAAGGAGTTCTGCAAGTATGTCATCTTAATTCTGTGACAGAGTGGTTTGGGCAGGCAGTGTTTACTGCTGTAATGTTTCTATGTCTTTTCAAAAACCAATAAAAATAATTAAATTTGTACTTTCAGAAAATCTTAAAAGCCTGCAGATGGCAGTTCTATTTTCTAATGTCACCCTCATTCAGACAAATTCTTGTTAATTATGTTGAAATCATTCTGATTACTCTATGTTGATTAAACAATGATGGTGACTATTATAACTAAACTACAGACAAAAGTCAAGTCAGTTGTTTTATTAAATACATAGCTCTAAACACCTTTAGAGAGGTTGGATAATGAATGCACTGAAAGCACTTGACTGCACAACTTAAGAAACAAATGACAGCTCTGCTTCAAAACCACACGACAGGTTCTTGAGAGATTCCTTTTCACACTTGTCCAGTGATATTTTTAGGAACTACAGCTTACAAAAGAGCCAGTGCTTTACTGCAGTCACTTTTCAAGGCAGCTCTGGAAACTTTACATTCTGTTTATCTCCTTTCCTTTTTTTCTCTCATTATCTTCTTGCTTTCTTCTCTTCTCCTCTTGGTTACAGGATTTCGTGGATCATATATCTCAAAAGTGTCTTCATCCTGCATGCTTGCATCTTTCACCTTTCTGCTTCTATCTTCAAATTGCAGTACATGTGACAGCCTACAAAAATAAAACATAGCTCAAATTCAGTAAAGGATCAGAAAGCTACGATCTGTAATTATGATATGCATGGCAAGATTTTAGCACTGTCATTTTTATTCAGAGCAAAAAAATCCAAGTTTTGCTGTTTTTTTCTGCTGTGCTATTTGTTTGTTTATTTGTTTTTTTCTTAGTAGACCTTAATATTATAGGGTAACCACTTTTGTGAAGACCTATTTTGAAATATAAAGCTACAATTTGCTTTGCTGGATTTTGTTTCACATACTGAACTCCCTTGCCTTGTCTTTTTCTATTTAACATATCTTCCCAAACATACTGAATAATCTTCTCAGGAACAGACAGTATTTCTCAAGTTTTCTTATTAGTCACTTTGAAGTCCCTTCCACCATTAGGATTTTAGAGAAAGAAGGAAGAGTTTGCATGGAAATGCTTGAAGTAAGCACATAGAAGATCAAAAAGAGAATGCTTCACATTTTGCTCCTTTACCCTAACTTGGTTCAGATCATGCTTTTTAATTCTCTGAATAGCAGACTAAACTATGCTTTGATCAATTCAATGTTTTTTTCTACAGATGATTAGGAATCTTCCCTGCGTTAAATATGTCCTAATTTCAGTAAATTCCCAGTAATCTGAAAACATCACCATTAAAGCTCGAGAATTGGGCCTATATGAATCTCAGGAGGTCTAACAAGTCCAAGTACAAGGCCTTGAGCCTGAGTCAGAGCAACCCCTGGTATTAATACAGGCTGGGGAGATGCAGGGCTTGAGAGCAGCCAAGCAGTGAAGGACCTGGGGGTACTGGTGCAAGAAAAGCTGGACATGAGCCAGCAATGTGCACTTGCAGCTCAGAAAGCCAATCACATCCTGGGCTGTATCAAGAAAAGACTGACCAGCACGTTGAAGGAGGTGATTCCGTCCCTCTATACCATTCTGGTGAGACCCTACCTGGAGTGCTGCATCCTCGGTACAGGAAAGACAAGCCCCTGTTGAAGCCTGAAGAAGAACAGACCCTGGGGACACTTTATTGCAGACTTCCAGTACTAAAAGGGGGCCTTTTAGTATTTTAGCATTTTAGCAGAGCCTGTCATGGGTGTAATGGTTTTAAACTGAAAGAGGGTAGATTTAGACTAGATACAAGGAAGAAATTTCGCAAAGTGAGAGTGGTGAAAAACTGGGCCAGTTTCCCAGAGGGGTAGTAAAAGCCTCATCCCTGGAAACATTCAAGGTCAGGCTGGACAGGGCTCTAAGTGACCTGATGTAGTTGAAGATGTCCCTGTTCACTGCAGCGAGGTTGGATCAGGCAACCTTTAAAGGTCTCTTCCAAACCAAACTGTTCTACGACTCTATGATCATAGAATCATAGAATGGCCTAGGCTGGAAGGGACCTTAGAGATCATTTAATCCAGCCTCCCTGTCATGGGCAGGGACGCCTCTCTACTAGATCAGGCAACACACGGGTACTCAACGGGGATCAAACCCGTAACTTTGGTGTTATCAGCACCACGCTCTAACTGAGTGAGCTAACCTGGACTCAAAAGTAGCTTGTTAGTTGCAGTCAGTGGCAGGAATCTGGAACTTATCAACTATGGCCTTAGTAGTATGTGTCACTGAGGTGAGAATAAAACAGAAGCTGTCAGAAAATTGTGAGTTTTAGCTTGGACAAACGGACTCTTACATAAGGAGATAAATTATTTACTCCACTTCAGAAGAGGTGGGAAGAAAAGAGAAAACCAAACCAAAGAATACTTAGAAGATGACCAATTATAAACCTATTGATCTGACAAGTTAGCAAGACTTCTGAATCATCATAGAATCATAGAATGGCCTGGTTTGGAAGGGACCTTAGAGATCATTTTAATCCAACCTCCCTGTTGTGGGCAGGGACGCCACCTCTCGACTAGGTCAGGCAACACGTGAGAACCGAACGGGAATCGAACCCGCGACCTTTGGTGTTTCAAGCACCACGCTCAACCCACTGAGCTAAACCGGCCCATATAGTTCTAGTAAAGCTGCTACTTACGATCCAGAAGAACAAGTAAAAAGTTACTAAGTTCAATTAAAAAAAAAGCCAAAATGGAATTAAAAGATTTTTCAGTGCAAACAAACATGCGTAGGCAGAAAACCCACTTACATTTGGATTCTGTATTAATCAATTGCCAAAACACCTTTCACTTTGATGGGACAACTTGAAATTGAATCTTAGCATATCAATCATTACATATCAGATGTCTTTATCTACAGTTTTTGTGATAGAAAATCCGTGAAAAACACGTCAGGAACAGAATGGAAATTTTCTGGCACAAGAAATACTGCTTTATCAGTCTCTTGTGACATCTATGAGGTCCTGAATTAAACAGCTTTCTTCAAAGAACTCTAGTGCAAATCTCCGCAGATGAAGAAAGGGAGGGTAGCAGCTGCTCAGTTATTGTAGCCTACAAAATTAAAGAAACTAGACAAAATTCAAAGCCACAGACTACATGGGATCTGTCTTAATGCTTTAAAAAAACTGAAAAAAAAAAATGAGGCTTTTAATCACAGTTGATTCTTGACGTGCATTTCATACATCTCTTATTGTAGAGCACTTTCACAATGTCTGCATATTAACCTGTCCTATGGAAATACTTAAGAATTGTTTCCAGTGTACAAAACTTCAGTAGTTGATGTACACACTATAAACACCAAAACTTAATTGTTTAGTCATATCTACAATTCAGAATAACATAATGTACCATCACAGTGACTCATGATTGCATAATTGTAGTTTAATTATAAAAACATTGTCTCAGAGTGGAGGGACTGAAGTAATGTATTTTAGTTAACATGCTTTCTGCATTTGTCATATTCTTCATGACTTATTAAAGATGAGCATTTTTGCATTTTTCTGAGAACACACCCCAAAATCTTACTAGCCTAGTCTGAATTAAAATTGAGGCCTTAAGAGATGGAAATGTCTCTTGGTGAGTGGTTTTGGAGTGTCTGTATGAGGTATGTAAAAGTGTAGTCTCACAGTCATTTCAAAGAATGTCACAGCACACTTGCAGGATACAACTAACAGGAATTAAAAATAAACACATCTCTAATTTTTGGGTCAGGCCACACCATGTCCCAGGTAGTTTGCAAATCAGATGCAGCAGATTCAGACTCAGCAATGTTTATTTCTCTCCAAGAGCTGAAAGAAGTCATAGTCTCTGACTCCTATTCATAATTTTCCACTGAGATATTCCCAGCTGTGATTAAAAATAAGCCAATATTAAGAAACTTCTTGATATTCCCAGAATCAATTTCAGATGCAGCATCTCATAGGTAAAGAAAAATAAACACAGACTGTGGTAGAGATTTAAAAAAATATTTTCCCGATGTGAACTTTGGTGTATTTTTTCCAAGTCACATATCTTCACAGGTAGAACTGTTCTGTATCTGCATAAACCTAATACAATTTTCCAAAATCAATTCAAATTCCCTTCTTTTTTAAAGGAATGTGAGAAGTATTATAACAGAAATAATTATTTCTATGATTTTACAGTAGTCAATCCAAATTGAATTTACAGTAGTCTTACTCCAGTTTCTCCAACAGAAGTTTGTACTTGCAAAAATTTTCCAAGTACAGAGTTAAGGCTGCAATTCCACAAGCATGGGTTGCATGAGACTTTTCCTTGATTGGTTTCTAGCTCTCCTTTTGTAGTCCCTGTGCTGAAAACTATATTTCATCTCTTCACCTTCATTTTTTGAGAACCTACTAACTTGTGCTTGTCACTGCTTTTTGAGAGGTCATTTTAAACGGGTGAGACATACAACTTTAAAACTTGAAAGATGAAAGGTTGTCAGTTCTATGCAAAATTCAAAAGAAAAAAAAAAGTTTTGCAGCTTATTTTTTTTCTCAAAACAAGTGTTTACAAAATAGCTTGCCAAAATTGATAATTCTGGGTTTCAGTATCTAGGTGTGCCAATTGTTGACTTTCTTCAGAAGAAAAAGTAACCACAAAACTATTTTCTTAGCCTCTTTTACTAAGATGGTGCTGCAAATCAGAACCAGCTATCTTAGCACAGATTTATTGCTGGGGAGGGTTGATTTTTACCCCAGACAGATGACAGCATCCTACAATTTAACCTTTGTCCTATCCCATGTAATGGGGGAGCAGCTGTTCTGCTGTACTGCACTTCTTTCCTTCAGTGTTACTAAAGGACATTCAGTACTTGGCTCTTTTCTGTATTCCAAAACCGCAATGGTCTTAAAACATTAGACTGAAATTCCCAAATTAATTTAAGACTGTTTCAGAGACAGCACAGGATTTCAAAAGTATGTGGATGCTCTCTTGCCCTAGTGATATTCTCAGATAATGATTTTTGCAAGAGTCAGCAAAGAGTGCTTCTTCGCAGTTACGAGCAGAGTAGATCCCATATGCCCTTAAGCTGTTGTAACTAATACATTACTTTGGTAGTCAGTTTGATTACTTACTAGGAGGTAACAAGTGGGAGAATATTGTCAGCAACTGAAGCTAAAAGAGAAAGTGCAGCACACCAGAAATCATTCAAGAACTACTTCAGCAGTATTAAGCTGTGTATCCAATAGTCTAGCATAGGAAACACCGTATTTGCCAACTGTGAGTTGAAGAAGGAGCCCCAGTTACACGGCACTCTCCAGGCAGATGCAACCATTTTATTCAGGAGAGAGATCATGCTCTTTTGAATTACTCTAGTGAGATGGTACTTGTAAGAGAAGATATGCTACACAGTAATCCCTCTGACTTTCAGATCTGTGAGCCACACACTGGGTCTGAACCATACACCAGCTGCTGACAGGTGGCAGTCATACTAAGTGAAGCGTGAACAGAAGTGTGGTATCACAACAGCTCTGGGCTTTCCAGAACTGCCCTTTGGGACAAACTGAAGATGCAGTCAGTGAACTGAATCATTCTGAATCTCAGGAAGAGAAAGGAAGCACTATGCTTTTGCACTAGCAAAGAAGCTCAGATCTCCAGCTACAAACACACTGCACACATTGGTGACTTTTATACTACTTGAATAAAAGTGCAAAGCTGCGTTGCTTAATTCCATACTCAGATAACAAACTGACACAGCTGGTGGCTGTTACCAGCTCACCCACTGCCCTTTCCTCTTTCCTTGCACAAGTGACTCTACACAGCACCTTGGTTGTGATATATTCTTTTTTCTGCAGCCAGTGGTAACCAAGGAAAAGTTACACACATATTTTCATCTTCCAGATGGAGAACTGTATGTTACTAAAAACGCACTGCTTAGACAGTACATGTGAACTGGTGCTCAGAACATCACCAAAAACTGTACACTCCTTTTAAATACAGACTAAATGAGTTATCTCTATCAGGATGCTTAAAATGAACAGAGTAGGAGTCAAGAAGTTCAGTGCTGCTTCTTGCATTGTACAGGCTGTCTAAAAAAGAAAGACCAGTATGGACCACAACTACCAGTACTACCACTGAATTCAACACTGCCTGCAAGGAACATGCTGCCTACTTTTCTCAATTATCAAGAATGCACCCTGTATTTCAAAGAACAATAATGAGCTACTCAAACACTACTGCTTTCCTTAAATTACATTCTATTTGCCACTAACATTTTCCTTCAAATACTGTAAATGTGTATGTTAAGCTACACGCATTAACGTAGGAAACATTATAACACTTTCCTCCCCATCACCTTCATGATACTTAGGCAGTGGACAGAAATGTAGCTCATGTGAACAAACGAGAAAACAGATGAATCTACAGGTCAAAGCAAATGACATCTCTCTCCCAAGGAAATGAATAAAAATTGGCTGTTCTGGAAGAATGAGCACACTGGCACTCTTTTCACTTCCAGCAGAGTAGCGAGTGGCACAGGAAGAGGAGAAACAGTTGAGAAACACTGAAAGACAGTTGAAAGAATAAAAAGAAAAATAAATTGAGAAAGGTAAAGACTACATAAAGGATAGGAATGAGAAACAAAAATCAGAGAAAAAGAGTCTGACCAAAATGTAAATAAAATGGAAGAATGTCAAATGACAACTGAGAACAAGCAAAAATTTTTAATCAAGGCAAAAGAACAAGACTACAAAAAAGGCAAAAAGAATGTCAAAACAAAAAGTCAATAGGAATTTTGAAGGAGGAAATACATTTATAACATCTAGTCTTCCTTCCACCTTTTTTCAGAATTGAGATGCTACAACAAAAGCCAAGCCTCTTGGCTGAGGCTGCTGTCACCATTCATAGAATCATAGAATCACAGAATGTCAGGGATTGGAAGGGACCTCGAAAGATCATCAAGTCCAATCCCCCTGCCAGAGCAGGAATGCCTAGATTATGCTACATAGGAACGTGTCCAGGCAGGTCTTGAATGTCTCCAGAGAAGGAGACTCCACAGCCTCTCTGGGCAGCCTGTTCCAGTGCTCCGTCACCCTCACTGAGAAGAAGTTTCTTCTCGAGTTTAAGCGGAACCTCTTATGTTCCAGTTTCAGCCCATTACCCCTTGTCCTATCAGCGGTTGTCACCGAGAAGAGCCTGGCTCCATCCTCGTGACACTCACCCTTTATATATTTGTAAACATTAATGAGGTCACCCCTCAGTCTCCTCTTCTCCAAACTAAAGAGCCCCAGCTCCCTCAGTCTTTTGTCATAAGGGAGATGCTCCACGCCCTTAATCATCCTAGTTGCCCTGTGCTGGACTCTCTCCAGCAGTTCCCTGTCTTTCTTGAACTGAGGGGCCCAGAACTGGACACAATATTCCAGATGGGGTCTCACCAGGGCAGAGTAGAGGGGAAAGAGAACCTCTCTCGACCTACTAACCACCCCCATTCTAATACACCCCAGGATGCCATTGGCCTTCCTGGCCACAAGGGTACACTGCTGGCTCATGGTCATCCTGCTGTCCACCAAGACTCCCAGGTCCCTTTCCCCTACACTACTCTCTAATAAGTCATTCCCCAACTTATACTGGAACCTGGGGTTGTTCCTACCCAGATGCAAGACTCTACACTTACCCTTGTTATATTTCACTAAATTTTTCCCCACCCAACGCTCCAGCCTGTCCAGGTCTCGCTGGATGGCAGCACAGCCTTCTGGCGTGTCAGTCACTCCTCCCAGCTTGGTGCCATCAGCAAACTTGCTGATAGTACTCTCTAGTCCCTCATCCAAGTCATTGATGAATTTGTTGAATAATACTGGTCCCAGTACCGACCCTTGAGGCACTCCACTGGATACAGGCCTCCAACCAGACTCTGCCCCATTGACCACAACTCTTTGGCTTCTTCCCCTTAGCCAGTTCACAGTCCACCTCACTACCCGAGAGTCTAGACCACACTTCCTCAGTTTAGCAGCAAGGATGCTGTGGGAGACTGTGTCAAATGCTTTACTGAAGTCAAGGTAGACCACATCCACCGCTCTGCCATCATCTATCCACCTTGTTATATCCTCGTAAAAGGCTATGAGGTTAGTCAAGCACGACTTCCCCTTGGTGAAGCCATGTTGACTGTCTCTAATGACCCTCTTATCCTTGATATGCCTTGAGATGGCACCAAGGATAAGTCGTTCCATCATTTTCCCAGGGATGGAGGTGAGGCTCCTTGGATAGGAGGGTCCAAGAGGTTTACAAATAATTTGGTACACACAATGCAGCAGGAGAGAGAAATTATGTTTATGTCTCTAATGAAATGTCTAACTTTCACCAAGTGCTCTGTGTAACACAATTCTTGCAGGCAAGTTCCCTGGTTTCTCTCTGACCTATCTCACCATCCATCTTTGTTTTTCTTTTCATGTAAGATATAACATATCATCCCTCTTTTAACACAAAGGAGTCCTGAAATCCAAGCTTCTCTCTCTCTCTTACAGATCATGAAAAGAAAAACAATTTTTTACAAAATACTTGTCATAGGCTCTAATTCTTACAGCAATGACAGCTGACAGCAGATGTACTACTGCTGCAAACACAGTCTCAAACCTTCATCTCTATTTAATTCCCACTGTTTCACACAGCCACTGCTATCACCAAAGAAACTGTGCAGGCAACAAGCCTTCTCAAGTATGTTTTGAATCCTTACCCCATAGTACTGGAGCTGTGCTAAATTATCTATGAAAGTCTGTATTCCTCTGTAGCACTTAGTATTTAAACCTGCCACCGTATCACACACTGTTCCTGTTTGAGCCTAGTTTGCTGAACTGGGTTTGATTTCACTTTAGTGAAGTAATCTCCATGGTCATAAGTTGCTGCTGTGACCATTACTGCTAACAGATTTCACTCGTTCTTGTTTCACTGGTTGTTTCCATCATTCTACATTCCTTTGTTCCTCTTTCCCCACCTCCTTTCCTAATGATCAGACCACTTGTCCCTCCAATATTCTGTACTTCCATAAACCCTTACATTTAGAAAAATTATTTACTTGCTGTTTAAAAAGAAAAACAAGATTTGTTATTCAGGTCTAGCCAAATTCACATCATTAGTTATTCCATCGAAGTTTCTAATATAAAAAAAAATGCTTAGAAGAGTATTAAGAAAATTGCTATAAATACAGACATTCGACACATTGCAGTCAACCTCACGGGTTAAGTATTTAATTCTACATCAAAATAATAATCCACATTAGTGAATATGATACAGAGCACAGATTTTTGATGGAAAACTAAGATTTCACTATTGCTAAAAAGATGCCCACCCCCAAGCACTCTACTGAGGTTAATTTCATTTCTGCAAGACCCAAAAGTGGGATTTTCTAGCTTTCGGATGAATAGAGTAACATTAGCCTATAATATTTCAGCATCCAGATGTTAACAATGGAGATAATGTATTATTGCTGCTCTTGCACAGAGCAAAAAATCTCCCCAATTCTAAGGAAGCAAAACTGATAAAAATATGCTCTAAAAATGTTACAAAAAGTTAGACCCAGCACTTCTGTTAGCTTTGACTAGCTCTTTGAAACTGTACTACAGTTACTTGAGGATGAAGAAATCAGTTTAAAGTCTTCAGATTTACCAGCAAGTTGTGGATTCTCAGGCCAAAGAATTAATTGTTTATATTGTATGCTGGTGTAGGCCTACAGCGTAAAATGCTCAGAACAGAACTTTTGCTGGTATTTCTAACATAATACTTACTTTGAGATATTCTATTCAAACGCTGTATGACCAATTGCACCCCAAAATATTCACTGCAAAAATATAAGAAACTAGTAGTTTCACTAAGCACAGGATATCCAGGTGAAAAACACCCAAAAGATACTTCAGTTTTGTCAAAGCTAAGAACAAAGTAAACTATTCTTGGTGAAGACCAATGTAATAGAGCACCCTTCCACTGCTTAAGATGTTGCTAAGTATTTTTTTCCCTTGGGAAAGAAGATTTAGTTGTAAGTAACATTCAAAGAGAAAGGGAAAATTAACTTAACTGGAAAAAAAGCTATCCAATTCAAAAGATAATCAAAGCACTGGGAGAAAATGTCATTAGTTTTCATAGTATCAGAACTAGAAATATTTAAATTCATTATGACTTATGATTTCAAGCAATAACTATTTTTCTACAACAAAAATCAGTTACCTGATTTTTATATTGCATCTGTTCATCAACAATTTATATATAGCACATTTATGCTATACCCTTGTCCTCTTCACAAAAATACAGAGCAGTTTGATGAAAGAAGCTGGGTGCTTTAAACAGACAACTGCTCCTGGTAGAATGGTATGGAAGACTATAATGCAAATTCCAGATGTTGTTCCAGACGGTGCACCAGTGTAGAAAAACTTTACCCAGCATTTACTATGAGAACACAGGAACTGCCATACCAGAATAGACCAATGATCCATCCAGTCTAGCATCCTGTCTCTGGCAATAGCTTGTACAATATCTGATACTCGTAACAGTGAGCAGATCGTTTCCCCAAGTCAACACAAACAGTTGTAGTATCACCAGAGCACAGAACTGGGAGGGAAGAGCATTTCTAGCTCAAAAATAGCCAGATTTTCGTAGCATGCAACCATCATCTGGACACCCTCCCTTCTCTTTTGTCCCCCTCTTTCCTCATTCTGAGTATGTCCAAATCCTTACTGTTTAAATGTGTCATTTAATGAGATGAATCTGGGAGGCTTGAAAAAGTGCATAAATACACAGGAAGGTTAAGCTAGGCTATTAAAGATTTAGAGGATTACTTCTTTATTCTTCACTAGGCCTGCTGTCAATAAATAAAATGTAAAATTTCCAGACAGTAAATGTAATACTAGATATCCCTTGAGTAAAGCATGGATCATCTCTGAATTTAAGTAAAACAGTAGTTGATTCCAGGCCCATACGCCTAGTCCAAATAAACTTAGACTGGAGGAATTAACAAAAAATAAACAAACAAAAAACCCATCCCAAATGCTTTGACTTTCTCAGTCATGCTGACCAGCTAGAAGCAATAAATACACAACTTCAACAGAAGAATAATTTGATATAACAGAAAACTACTGACTGAAGCAGTGGGACAACAGCTAGCATTTACATATCAAGGTTTGGCCACATTCTAGTAGAGAGGTGAAGGTGGAGAGAAAATTGGAGGGAAAAAATATTTAGACCAGAAGGGTTTTTTGCTGTTTTTTTTTTTTCTTTCTTCCTCTAAATGTTAGTGGCAATACTAAAACCCAAACAAACACTTATTTTTGTGACAAAGAGAAAATAAACCCTCTTTCCAATGTGTTTCCAATACAGACTGCTGGCATTCGTTTATCCTTTGTAACAACCAAGTAAGTATTTTCTCAACTTTTTAAAAATGTAGTTGAGTAAATCAATGGCCTTAGCAGGAGAGACCTAATATAGAGCCAGTTTTTCCAGACTAGTGGAGGAACGTTGGCTCATGTCTGGCTGGGAGGAGAGGAGCAAACATGGCTTTAATCCATCTTTGTGCCTCACTGGCATAAATTACAGCAGCACTTTTTCTTTCATTCCCTGAGCTAGCATCGGCATGTGAAAAAGACTGCTGCTTAGTTTTCAGGAGCTTGCTCTGTTTGTCACAGTTAAGCTTCTGCAACTGGATCTGCAGAGACTGGTGATAATCTTGAGGAAGCTGTATTTCAAAATCCTCAGTCCATGGCATTTTATCAAAGCAAGAAACTGCATTTTAGAAAATGTGTATAAGGGTAGGTTTATGAAAGAAATATAAGCAATATTTCTTGGTGTTTATCCAGAAGAATTTCTCTATTCAAAGTCTAACAGTAGATGCTGTATTAAATAGGAAAGCTTTGAAATAAAATCTGCAAGATATTAACAAACTTGTGTGGAGCAGATACTAACAGTGTGTATTGTAATTTAGTTCTTAATATAAATGTACCTTGCAATATAAAAAAAAAAAAAAAGTCTGGCTATCTTCAACATTTACTTGATTGTGAAATTACTATTTAAATGAAAAAAGAAAAACAAACCCAAGCCAATTCTAACCTACACTCTACAATACACTTGGAAAGGTGGCACCCTGATACCTTTTTGTCGACCCAAATCTCTCACAGTCACAAAGCTTTTTACAGGCAGAATAAAAATTAAATGTTGTGTATCCCCACTCATAAGTGCATCAGATTTCTCACTGAAACCAATGCTAATTATTCTGGAAATTTTCGCTGCATTATGGATAAAAACCTTTTTCAAAAAAGATAAAGAACATGACAATTGATGCTAGACAGAGAAAACACCTTCACTGAATATTATATACTGGAGTAAAATATAAATATCTCTACAAACTAAGTAAAAAACTACACATTCATATTGCAATTGACATCCTAGAAGAAAGGGCTTAGCATTAGCACCCAGTGTTAGCTCAGTATATAACCAACTGGCCTCAGTGGTACTTTTGCAAAATTCAGACTGGGAACTGATTACAGAATTTGACATGTATAAACAGGTTGCCCTTTAAACGGTTAGCACTGAACTTCAGCGATATTTTTTTTTGACATCAGTAATATGTTAATGAAACTAGACCCAATCTCTTAATTTTTTTGCTATCAGGTGGTCATACCTATGCAGTGTCACTGTGAAAACCAAAATAATATTTTGTGACCAAGAAAATATCTTCAGTAGCCTTTTAAGAGCCACACGTTTTTAAGATTATTTAAGTGAACAGTCCCATTAAATTCCCACTTGAATTGGTTTTAATCCTTGCTATCTTAAATAAGGTTAGTAAAAAATAACTATGACGACCATAATCACACCAACATTAGTACTTAGACAACATGCACACGAATCAGTCTTGATTGATGATGTCTTTTTTTTTGAGATCAAAAATCTTTACTCTCACCTAATTTTCACAGCTTTTTGACTGTAAGTTGATAGGTATTTTCAGGCACTGACTTACTCTGATTTTAAAACTGCCTGTTTTTTCTATCCGTCAAATTAATAAACATTTATAATAGCTCAGACTCAACAAAGGTAACTAACCACGAGTTTTAAACTGAAAAACTGTGTGAATACCCATCAGCTCATTCCAAATTCCCATTTTCCTCATTCTTTCTTGTCCCACAGTATATCTGAAAGCTGAATGGATTTATGCTACCTCATATAAAAAGAAAGAGTAAATTTCAGAGTCTAGACATCCTCCCAAAAATACTTAAGTGACTGTCTCATTTATATCTGTCGCTTAGTTACAGCTATGACAGAGTTCCACGGGGAAGGAAAGAGTTGATCTCTTTTAAAGATTAAGAAGCTTTGTAGTTCACATCCAACACCTTACATTTCACCCAAGAAACACTGCAGTGCAATTAATTAGAAGAATATGTAGCATGCTGGCAGTCACACTGAAATTCTAAATGGCTGCAGAGTCCATTACTGAGAGGAGATACAAGCCAGTGGTGAGATCTGAATCCAGAAGAAGAAATCTTAAACTTCTAGCTGGGTGCACAATTAAGGGAAAATTACTGGGCTCCGCTGTAATACAAAATCTAAAACCAGCTAGAGGTCTACTTGCAGCCCTGACTTGTGAAGTGATGGGATTAATAATAAACCAAACCCCTCTACAAGGATGATGCAAACTTTGGCTGCTTCCCTAGCAGCAACATAATCATGTTCATCTGGTAAGGAACAGCTTTCATATGTTAACATTCCAGTTTCTGCACTGAATATTGAAGGTCTAGCAGGATGAATTAGGCATCTTCCACCAAATCCAAACTGAAGAAGTAGCAATAATATAAACCAATACTTATAAGGACTCAGATTACCATCATGGAAACATTTTTCAAGCAAGAACAGAATATTGTCTCAACGCAATGTTCATATACTAATACTTTCTCATGTTCTCCTAGTATTTGCTGCCTGTTAGATACTGTGTATTTCAAGTAAGAACTTTGTTTAGAAGCGAATGGATGGGTCAGTCCATGAAAAAGCAATAACTATGATTTGCTAGCCTATGCTTTTCCCAGGTTTTATAAGGTACTGTAAGCTTGACTAATATAGTGTGCATTGCATTTTTTTAGTGGTATGGAGTGCTGCTCTTTTTGAGTTTTGGGTTACCTGATCATGACAATTAAGCTTTAAATTCAAGAATGGTACCAGAGCTGGTTTGTAAAACTTCAGGTGCATTTCATCTGTGAGAATGCCCAAAAAATGGGGACCTTTCCTAGAAACAGGATAGGTTGACTTGGCAAGCAGGTGAGCCTTAAAGAAGGAGAATGGTGTGTTCTTTTCTGCAGAGAATTCTATGAGCTCAAAAACTGTCAAGATTTCTCATAGGAATAGAAATAATTCAGTATGTCAATAAATCTAGTAGTTTCAGGAAGTCTCTGCTTGTTTTCAAAGATCAGAGAGACAGGAGCGGAAGACAGTCCAGAATTTTGGTTAAGTCTATGACAGGTGGATTTTTATAGCAGAGATTCTGCTCCTTTCACAAAGACCAGTAGTCCATCTGGAAAAGTGTAGATATATATTTCTTACATTTCATAAGGATGTAAGGTTGGTAAAAATTCAGCTGCAGAACGCTATTTTTAGGAACAGTTAGCTATAGCTTAATGTCAAAGTGAAAAGATTAATGTGGTAGGGTTGGTTACTTCACTTCCACTTATGACTTTACTGGAGAATATAATTACAAAACGTATGAATAATATGAAGTTTTGTGAAGAAGTGTTTTGAAAGGTTATTGGAGAATTTATGAGATTTTGGCAGACAGGAATAGGAGCATGCAAAATAGGACACACTTCAGAAAGTGCCACGGCTGAATTTCAATGTGAGCAATCAACAACATGGGTAGAGGGCAGAGCTAGGTTAGGCAGCTGTTCAGAAGGATAAGATTTGTGGCTTAGAAGTGACTGGAAACCAGAAGCAATGACAAAGTAATCCTTCCACTCAACAATGACAAAGACTTAGTTAAGTGTTGTGTCTAGTCTTGGATTCCATGCTTTAAACAAGAATGAACCACGCAGAACTCTCAGAATTATTTGATGGGTGGATGTTTCAAAATACTGAGTATCAGTGCTACTCTATTTGAATAGGAAGACTACACAGATTAACTAAAGCTATCAATCTCTGAGTGTAGTTGATTGACTCTGATTTTTTTCTCCCATAGCTGGATTCTCTCTATAGAAAATATTTTATGTCATGTTCACAGGATCTACATCATCAGTTTCATTACATGCAGTGTCATAACAATTTCTGGATTGAAATTAGGGGTTTACTACAGCTGTAACTATCTGATATTATAATCAGAGCCCTGAAGTGGCACTAAGACCTGAGTGGGTGTCACATGCATGCAACTACATATATGCACGACTTCAAGTCCTAACGAATACGAGTAGCTGCAGTGTGCAGCATGAAGCCTGTACAGCACACGCACGGTCAAACTCAGGCCTATTGGTAATCCAGATGGGAAGTACCAAGTAGAATTATTCCATCTGGGTCTTTTTCTGGGGCATATTTGGTTTTCATACTATTAGTAGATAAGACTTCAATCCCACTGTGATGCATCTCATGGACATTTTGGGTAAATGCCTTCTTGGTTAAGACTTTAAGCCCAGAATCTGCAACTGAGCTCTGCCAGATCATCTCTACCTAGCTCTGTTGCAATCCGTATAGCCTTTGTGAGAGAGAAGAATGAAGTCATGAATCTAACTCTTTCTCATTTGGACTGTAAGCAAATAAAGAACAACTAATGATCAACTAGTAGGAAAGGCATCTGACAAATCATTAAAAGAAAAGCATAAGCAATAGTTCTCAATACAGAATCATAGGGAAATAATGTTTGTGCCTGGAAGAAGCAGGATCAAGCATGTCTTTCTGAGGTACCCAGATCCAGTAAAAATGTGTCTATTTGTTTGCAGACATTTTTATTGTTATAAGTACCCTTTCTGGCAGCACATACAATGGTTATTTTGATACTTTTGAATTTTGTAGGGGAAATTGGATTTTGATTGCTGCAGACAGATATATCTAATCATTCTCCCATAGCAGTAGAGCTTGCAACAGAATGTCTCAGCAAGGGTTCTGGTATTTCATGTTAAAACTTAGTATTATGCATTTCTCTTCAGCTCTCTTCACAATACTTCCTTGGATGCCTTCTTAGACAGTAAAATCTGGTAATAATTACCAAACACTATACGCACTGTTTACAATAGGGTCATATTTCTTCTTTTTTTCTTGCATAAAAAGTAGAATGCTGCTGAAAAGTGCCCAAACGTCTGCTACGATCCATGCCAATACAGCAGCTCAGCCAAATATGCAGAGAGAAGTTTGCCAAATAAAAGAAAACATAACAAATTGGTAATGGTTTCTATCTTGACAGAAAATGAAAATTATACCTCAATGTGTGGCCACTCATGTGGACACATAAAAATGTCTTAGAGGCAATCATTTTACCTCAGATAACACACCCTGACAGTAGAGCAAAGTATACTGGCAAGCTTTCATCTCCCATAAAAACAGCAACCTACAAAATGGCCTGGAAGAATCACAACATTTGTACATATCATATATGCATATGCCATGCACTAATTTTATTAAAAAAATCACAAATAAAGTAGATCCATTATTTTTGGAGGAGTTCATCAGAATTAAGAATTTTAAAATGTAAAGTCAATATAGTTATCTCAAATATTCCAATACAACAAATACAATTAAAATACAAATTCTTACCCCAAACCATGAAATTTCGCTTTCATTAATAGCTTTTCAAAGACTTCATTGCTTTTTTATTTCTGTATATATTTATAGCCAATTTGTGTAACTTCTACATTTTAAAATTCATTTAGATTCAAAGTAAATTCTTTGAAAATATGCTTTTTAATCTGTCTGTAAAGTTAATACACACATTTACTGTGCTGCAAAGTTAGTATGTTGTTAATTATTAGCCTATTATGTAGTTTCATATTATCATAAGTCTTTGTTTTAGTGGAATTCTGAATGTAATATTATTTTCTCAACAAAAACACAACTTCATAACCTGAAATGACAACTCTTCTTCATTCAGTACGAATTACTTACAGAGAAAAGAATAATTGCCAATTAGATGTCACTAGTTACTCAAAAAGGAATATGAAAGATAGTGATTGGACTCTGTAAAAGTATGGTTATATTACTGTGACAAGAAAATACCAGGCATGAAGACAAGTCCTTTGGGTTCATGGCAAGGCTGCATAAGGGAGGTTTAGAGTTGTACTGGGTTCAGCTAGGATAGGGCTAATTCTCTGGAAAGGAGCTATCTGGGCATAGGGGGTCGCTAGGATATTCGATACCATCGTGATGTCATGCTCGGGGTATATATATATGGAGCGGTCGGGGTGGGGGCTGGCGCTCTTTCCCGGTTTCCGGTCCGATCGGGCGGTGAGCTCCGCGTTACACGTTACTCGCGTTATATCTGGTTAAACGTTACTGTTATTTCACTGTTATTGTTACCATTTTATGTTCACCATTAAACTGTTTTTATCTCAACCCCTGGAGGCCTTTGCCTGAGCCCCTTTCGGGCTCTTCCCCTCACTCTCGGTAGGGGGGGGAGGGAGCGACCGCGCGGTTCCTTTGTTTCCTTCCCGCCGGTAACTCGGCTCGAACCACAACAACTTTGGCGCCCAACGTGGGGCCAGGGGTTTGAGATAACAACAGATTTGACAGAAGAGTGTTAAAAAGATAACTTTGTTAGATTGATTCTGCACATTAGTCAAGTAGTTGGTGGTCATAATGTTGTTGTATTTACTTACGCTGTGGCATTGGCTGAATCCTTATGTATCCTATATATTTACTGCGATATTATTTATCAACTGTGGAAAAGGGATCAAAAGTATGATTCTTTTGTACGGGGTGCTGACAGCTTATAATATGATTGTATCACTGGCCATGAGGGTAAGCTGGTATTTGTATGAGGCGCTATTGTCATTCCCATGCCTTGGGCGCCTCCTCTCTGAATTCGTTAGTAACGGCACCAAATCTATTGGGGAAGCGGAGGAGAGTGTTCTCTCCCGTTTGTCCTTCAAGCTGATCACAACCGTTTTTGAAAACTTTGAATATTCTTGGAATACCCAATCCAGCATGGTTCTCGTCCTGTGTCTCCTGGTTTTCGTCCTGTGTCTTCTGAATGTGTGCCACATCTTGCTCGGGGTCACACCAAAATTTTCTAAGTATACCACCCAGAGACCTGTCCTGAAGCCAGATAACTATGAGTGGCAAGGTGTGTGGGAGAAGATGGGCAAGCTCCTAGGGCAATGGTCATCTCCAGTGTTTTGGAATTTCAGCCCTGAACATATACAGAATCCTAGGAAACTAGCAGAGTATTTGGAGAAGGTATGCTGTCAGCCTGGCCACTCCAAAGAAGCCCAAATCACTGCTGTGTGCTGGGGCCTGGCCCATGCCTACCGAGCCATTTTCAATGTCACCCATTATTCCCAAGGAAGAGAGGAGACCTCTGGACCTGAAGACAAACCAGTACATGATGTGACTGTTCCAGACTCTGCAACAAATGCTGCGGCTGCTCCGACCCCTGTGACAAGCGCTGCGGCTGCTCCGACCCTTGCGACAAGCGCTGCGGCTGCTCCGACCCCTGTGACAAGCGCTGCGGCTGCTCCGACCCTTGCGACAAGCGCTGCGGCTGCTCCGACCCCTGTGACAAGCGCTGCAGCTGCTCCAACCCCTGTGACAAGCGCTGCGGCCGCTCCAACCCCTGTGACAGGCGCTGCGGCTGCTCCGACCCCTGTGACAAGCGCTGTGGCCGCTCCGACCCCTGTGACAGGCGCTGCGGCTGAACCAGAAAATGAGCCTGTGCCAGTATCGGTTGCTCCAGTACAGAAGAAGAAGTACACGAAGAAATCGGTTCGCTTGGTGAGGGATGAAAACGAAGCAGGGCCATCACGAGAACAAGAAGAGGAGGTAGAGCCAGAGATAATCACCCGGTCTCTATCTCTCAGTGAGCTGCGAGACATGCGAAAGGACTTTGGTCGCCATCAAGGTGAGCACATTATTACCTGGCTGCTCCGATGCTGGGACAGTGGAGCCGGTAGCCTGGAACTGGAGGGTAAAGAAGCCAAACAGCTGGGATCCCTCTCTAGGGAAGGGGGCATTGACAAAGTGCTTGGGAGGCAGACACAAACCCTCAGCCTCTGGAAGCGCCTTCTGTCAGGCATGAGGGAAAGTTACCTCCTCAAGGATGATATTGCATGCCACCCAGGTAAATGGACCTCAATGGAGAGAGGTATCCAGTACCTGAGGGAACTGGCTGTGCTGGAGGTGATTTACAATAATCCAGATGATGAGCAGTCACCCACTGATCCAGATGAAGTCCGATGTACACAAGGCATGTGGCGGAAGTTCCTACGAAGTGCACCTCAAACATACACAAACTCGTTGGCACTGATATCCTGGAGAGAAGGTGAGGGACAAACCGTGGATGAACTGGCTCGCCGGCTCCGGCACTATGAAGGAAGTGTGTCTTCATCCCTACAGGCTTGTGTTTCTGCCGTGGAAGAACTGTCCCGGGAGTTCCAGCAGCTCAAAGTGGATTTGTCCTGCTCTACACCCACACGGGCACGTGTCTCAGCTGTTAGGACTAGGCACTCTTCCAATCAAGAGAGAGAACAGGGAAAACAAACCCGCCGGAATACTCTCTGGTTTTACCTACGTGACCATGGAGAGAACATGAGCAAGTGGGATGGAGAACCAACTTCAGTCCTAGATGAACGCGTACGTGAGTTGCGAAAGGAAGCGGCAAAGAAGAAGGATCATCGTAAGAGAAGTATTGCCCCAGTTTCCAGTGGAAAGCCCTCCAAACGAAACAGGAAAACAGATTTTGACTCTGATGCTCTTGAAGGAACCCCTAGGTCATACTCACAAGAAGTGAGTGACTCTGATCGAGAATAGAGGTGCCCTGCCTCCAGCCAGGTGGAGGAGAGGGACAATCGGGTCTACTGGACTGTGTGGATCCGATGGCCTGGCACATCAGCTCCACGGGAATACAAAGCTCTAATAGACACAGGCGCACAATGTACTTTGATGCCATCAGGATATAGAGGGGTAGAACCCATTTGTATTTCTGGGGTGACAGGGGGGTCCCAGCAACTGACTGTATTGGAAGCTGAAGTAAGTCTGACTGGAAATGAGTGGCATAAACACCCTGTTGTGACTGGCCCAGATGCTCCGTGCATTCTTGGTATAGACTTCCTCAGGAGCGGGTACTTCAAAGATCCAAAAGGGTACCGGTGGGCCTTTGGCATAGCTGCTTTGGAGGCAGAGGAAATTAAACAGCTGTCCACGTTGCCTGGTCTCTCAGAGGACCCTTCTGTGGTGGGTTTGTTGAGAGCTGAAGAACAACAGGTACCAATTGCTAACTCCACGGTGCATCGACGGCAATATCGCACCAACCGAGACTCCCTGGTTCCCATCCATAAGCTGATCCGTCAGTTGGAGAACCAAGGAGTTATTAGCAAAACTCACTCACCCTTTAACAGCCCCATATGGCCAGTGCAGAAATCTAACGGGGAATGGAGACTAACAGTGGATTATCGTGGCTTGAATGAAGTTACACCGCCATTGAGTGCTGCCGTGCCAGACATGCTCGAGCTTCAATATGAGCTAGAATCGAAGGCTGCCAAATGGTACGCCACCATTGATATCGCTAATGCGTTTTTCTCGATCCCTCTGGCAGCAGAGTGCAGGCCACAGTTTGCCTTTACTTGGAGGGGCATCCAGTACACTTGGCATCGACTGCCCCAGGGGTGGAAACACAGCCCCACCATTTGCCATGGGTTAATCCATGCTGCACTGGAACAGGGGGAAGCTCCAGAACACCTGCAGTACATTGATGACATTATCGTATGGGGGGATACAGCGGAAGAAGTTTTTGAGAAAGGGAGGAAGATAGTTCAAATCCTTCTGAAAGCTGGTTTTGCCATAAAACGTAGTAAGGTAAAAGGGCCTGCGCAGGAGATCCAGTTTTTGGGAGTAAAGTGGCAAGATGGACGCCGCCAGATTCCGATGGATGTGATTAATAAGATAGCAGCGATGTCCCCACCAACTAGTAAGAAGGAGACACAGGCATTCTTAGGCACAGTGGGGTTTTGGAGGATGCATATCCCAAGTTACAGCCAGATTGTAAGCCCTCTTTTCCAGGTGACCCAGAAGAAGAATGATTTTAAATGGGGCCCTGAACAGCAACAAGCCTTTGAGCAGATTAAACGAGAGATTGTTCATGCAGTATCTCTTGGGCCAGTCCGGACAGGACAAGATGTTCAAAATGTGCTTTATACTGCAGCTGGGCAGAATGGCCCTGACTGGAGTCTCTGGCAGAGGGCACCAGGGGAGACCCGAGGCCGACCTTTAGGGTTTTGGAGTCGGGCATACAGAGGATCTGAGTCCCGCTACACTCTCACTGAGAAGGAGATACTGGCAGCGTATGAAGGAGTCCGAGCTGCCTCAGAAGTAATTGGTACTGAGGCACCTCTCCTTTTAGCACCCCGATTTCCAGTTTTGGGCTGGATGTTCAGAGGGAGGGCCTCATCTACACATCATGCGACTGATGCCACGTGGAGTAAATGGATGGCACTGCTCACACAGCGGGCCCGAATGGGGAACACTAATCGACCAGGAATCCTGGAGGCAATTACAAACTGGCCAGAAAACAAGGACTTTGAGGTGTCACAGCAGGAGGAAGTGAAACGTGCAGAAGAGGCCCCACGATATAACGAATTACCGGAGGATGAGAAGCGGTACGCTCTGTTCACTGATGGGTCCTGTCGCATTGTGGGAAAGCATCGAAGATGGAAGGCTGCTGTATGGAGCCCCACACGGCGAGTTGCTGAAGCCACTGAAGGGGAGGGTGAATCGAGTCAATTTGCAGAGGTAAAAGCCATTCAACTGGCTTTAGATATTGCTGAGCGGGAAAAGTGGCCAGTGCTCTATCTCTACACTGACTCGTGGATGGTGGCAAATGCTCTGTGGGGGTGGTTACAGCAATGGAAGCAGAATAACTGGCAACGCAGGGGTAGGCCTATGTGGGCTGCCGAACTGTGGCGGGATATTGCCGCCCGGGTGGAGAACCTGGTTGTGAAAGTACGTCATGTAGATGCCCACATGCCCAAGAATCGAGCCACAGAAGAGCACCTAAACAACCAGCAGGTAGATCGGGCTGCTAAGATCCAGGTGTCTCAGGTGGACTTGGACTGGCAGCACAAAGGTGAATTGTTCGTAGCTCGGTGGGCCCATGACTCCTCAGGCCATCAGGGAAGGGATGCGACACACAGATGGGCTCGTGATCGAGGGGTGGACTTGACCATGGATGCTATCGCACAGGTTATCCATGAATGTGAAACATGTGCTACAATCAAGAAGGCCAAGCGGGTAAAGCCTTTGTGGTATGGAGGGCGATGGATGAAATACAGATACGGGGAGGCGTGGCAGGTTGACTATATTACGCTCCCACTAACCCGTCAAGGCAAACACCATGTACTCACAATGGTGGAGACGACCACCGGATGGCTGGAGACATACGCTGTGCCCCATGCCACTGCTCGGAACACCATCTTGGGCCTGGAAAAGCAGGTACTGTGGCGACACGGCACTCCGGAGAGGATTGAGTCGGATAATGGGACTCATTTCCGGAACAGCCTCATTGACACCTGGGCCAAAGAGCACGGCATTGAGTGGGTGTACCACATCCCATATCATGCACCAGCCTCTGGAAAGGTGGAACGGCACAACGGACTGCTAAAGAGTACATTGAGAGCAATGAGTGATGGAACTTTCAAACACTGGGACACAAATTTAGCAAAAGCCACATGGTTAGTCAATAATAGAGGATCTTCCAATCGAGCCGGGCCTGCCCAGTCAAAACTCCCACCTACTGTGGATGGAGATAAAGTCCCTGTTGTGCGTATGAGGAACATGTTGGGGAAGACAGTATGGGTTAGCCCTGCCTCCGGCAAAGGCAAACCCATCCGTGGGGTTGCTTTTGCTCAGGGACCTGGGTGTACTTGGTGGGTGATGCAGAAGGATGGGGATGTTCGGTGTGTACCCCAAGGGGATTTAACTTTGGGAGAGAATAGCCAGTGGACTAAATCATGTGATGTTAACTGATAAATTACCCTGCCAATGTTTGTCATCACTGCTGCTGTTATTATGTGTCATGTTGATTAATATTACAGTAAGAACAACCCAGACCAACACAGGATAGACTACGATGAAAACGAGGGAGGGACAGCGATAAGGGAACCCGAGGTGGCGCCCAGTGATTTCCCTTAAATGACGGTTTTTTTCAAGCTTCAGACCGTGGACACAGAACATGAAAAATACAGCGTGTTTTGGACGAAGTATACCACAATCAAGCACCATTCCCTCCTACCCTAAAGAACTGTTACAATGAATGGAACCTTGAAGCCATGAACTCAAAGGCTATACTTGAAGGAGTGTATAGATTAAGCGAATGATAATTGTAAAGTGTGAGATCTGAGCATGACGTAGATGGTATAGAATAAGGGGTGGATAATGTACTGGGTTCAGCTAGGATAGGGCTAATTCTCTGGAAAGGAGCTATCTGGGCATAGGGGGTCGCTAGGATATTCGATACCATCGTGATGTCATGCTCGGGGTATATATATATGGAGCGGTCGGGGTGGGGGCTGGCGCTCTTTCCCGGTTTCCGGTCCGATCGGGCGGTGAGCTCCGCGTTACACGTTACTCGCGTTATATCTGGTTAAACGTTACTGTTATTTCACTGTTATTGTTACCATTTTATGTTCACCATTAAACTGTTTTTATCTCAACCCCTGGAGGCCTTTGCCTGAGCCCCTTTCGGGCTCTTCCCCTCACTCTCGGTAGGGGGGGGAGGGAGCGACCGCGCGGTTCCTTTGTTTCCTTCCCGCCGGTAACTCGGCTCGAACCACAACAAGAGTGCACATGGAAAGTTTAGACTGGACAACTGGAAGCATTTCTCCACCAAGAGGTCAGTCAAACATTGGAACAGCCTTCCTAGAGAGGCGGTTGATGCCCCAAACCTGGCAGTTTAAGAGACATTTGGACATTTAAGAGACATTTGTTTAAGAGACATTTGGACAATGCCCATAGCAACATATTTTAAGTTTTGGTCAGCCCTGAACTGGTCAGGCATTTGGACTAGGTGATCGTTGCAGACCCTTCCAACTGAAATAGTCTGTTCGATAGTTCTTGGAGAATTTAGAAGCACATTGGTAGCTCAGAAGGATCTCTAAATATCAGTCAAATCCAATGACCTCAAAATTTATGTTGCATATTGTGCCTCGCCCTCAGAAAGCCTCTGACTGTAAAAGGTATATGGAAGGAAGACTATATGGTTTGAAGAAGCAACCAAATAGATAATGAAAAGAGAAAACTTAAAATAATAGTTAGTAATAAGAATTATCCTGAAATGGGGAAGATCTAGGAAATTATTTTTTCTATTGTTTCAGAAACAGATATTTGTGTTTTGATTTATCTGCTAAACTAGACAAGGAACATAAGCAAAGAAAGCAAGGCTGCATTTTCAGATAATGGAATTAACATTAAAAGTACAAACACATTATATTTTAAAATACCATGTACAAATAGATAGATAGATAGATAGATAGATAGACAGAAAGATATATAAATAAATGCAGTGGCAGGGTGGTGGTTAGAGTCTAAAACTATGAGAAATGCTCAGTTCTTCCTTGAAAAAAAATATGAACAATAAAAATAAAATGCAAAATGTCTGAACTGCTATTGTTTTGAAAGAATCATAGGATTTTTAATAATTTACTTAATAATACGTAAGTGCATTTTCAGTGATGAAAATGCCAAGATATCTATTAAAATGAAGGCAAACTACACTGATGTCCGCAACAAACCCCCCCCCCAAAAAATGCACTCATTACACACTACTTATGTAAAGGTGTTTTTATAAACTGCAAGAATTCTACACTAAGCGCTATACTGCTGATGCTACTCTTTCCACCAGCATGTGCATCTGAAATTTTCTGTGAATCTTAGAATCTGTAACTACATCCCAGCTTGATTCAGTGAAAAGCAAGGTGTGAAGGTACAGTTGCAGAATCTGTGTGGATTTATCTTACTAAATAAAAATATATGAAATGATTAATTATGCATGTGATACAAACAAGAACAGAAATGTTATCTAGAAGTGAACTAAAATTTTAGTCTCAGAATTTAGCTTACCTTTCACGGTAATTTAGCTTACCTTTCATGACCCAGGGTTTACTTTTTTTATTTTATGGAATGTATCTTCAAATAGTCTTAAGATATTCTGATTCAATATATATAAAAAAATAAACACTTAGAGTTTACTGTAACTTTATGTGTAACTTATAGATAGAATCGTAGAATGGTCTGAGTTGGAAGGGACCTTAAAGGTCATGTAGTTCCAACTCCCCTGCCATGGGCAGGGACACCTCCCACTAAACCAGGTTGCTCAAAGCCCCATCCAGCCTGGCCTTGAACACTTCCAGGGAGGTGGCACCCACAAGTTCTCTGGGCAATCTGTTCCAATGTTTCACCACCCTCACAGTAACTAATTTCTTTTTATATTCTTTCATTATGAAACCATTGCTCCTCGTCCTGTTGCTACACACCCTTGCAAACAGTCCCTCCTCTGCTTTCTTCAGGTACTGGAAGGCTGCTATAAGGTATCCCCGGAGCCTTCTCCAGGCTAAACAGCCACAACTCTCTCAGCCTGTCCTTATCGGACAGGTGTCTCCAGATCATCCTCATGGCCCTCCTCAGGTCTTGATCCAACAGGTCCATGTCTTTTTTATGCCAGGAGCCTCAAAGCTGGACGCAGCACTGCAGGTGGGGTCTCACCTGAGCAGAGAGGGAGAATCACCCCGCTAGACCTGCTCGCCACACTTTTTTTGGTGCAGCCCAGGGGTAGCTGAAGTATTTTATTCATGAACATGTGGGGAAAAAAAGTCAGTTAAAATATAAAAAACATTTTTCCTTCCATCTATTATCTTACCTTACAGTCTTTTTGTGGTATCTTTACCCACTTCAGTAGGCATAACCTTTTCATTTGTAGAGAGACAGTAAAAATAACTTATTCAGACAGTCTGCACTTCCTACCAATGCTGTATTCTCACTTGAGAAAACCAACTTCATTATTACGCTTATCATATAGTTCTGTATGAGTCCTCTCAAAACAGATGCAGGATGCTTTAATCTGATTTAGTAACATAACTTATTTTCAATTTTAAAAAAGTGCCAAATGCTTGTACTTTTCAGTTTTTCTCCTGATTGTAATTCAGTTTTTTTCAGGTCTAGTTACTGATGCTGGTTTGGAGATTTTGAGGCAGCTAGGTATCGTACTGGTTTCCTGCTCCCAAGAAGGAAGCCTTCAGGAAGATCATAAGGGTATACCTGACACTTTTTCACTCAATAATTTTATCTGAGATACAGAAATATTTATCTTAAAACCCTTGCCAAGAACTTTGTTAAAGTTTTTATTTTAGTGGTAGTTTTGCTGTAGCTGTGATGGCTTATGTATACAAATAAAGAAAAAAGTCGTTGACAGAGACAGTCTATTTTATCAGAACAGCTATACTTTCCTTATAGAAAAAGATTACCTGTCCTCACAAAATATTTTTTTCTTTTTTCTTTTTTTCTAGTCATTTCATGCAGATGTTATCATCTAACAGCCTACAGTCTAGGACTTTAGAATCACACTCCAAATCACACTGATTTTTATCTACTTCCCTACCTAAGATGGGTTCTTTGGATGGAAGATGAATATGAGGCAAAATGGTACAAGTTCCTTCCTTGACCGGGAGGTGTTAAGGCCATAACTTCTGCAGTGCTTTATCAATTCCAGTGCTACCCCACCTCCTTGGGGTCACCTTGCAACTTCAGATGAGTCTCTGTCTCATCCATCAGCCTTTAAAATACTTACCAATCCCCAACACAGAGCTTTAGCAGGACCTACAACTACATAAATCAAAAGGTCTTCTACTCTTCCATCTTATTTTATAGAGTGTTAAACTAGTGCATTTTAACTGACTCCTGCTGCAGCAGCTGTCTTCATATTTGGTGTTTCTAACACTCTTTACATTTACACTTGGCAGTGAGACAATATTAGCGAAGCAGAATTTCCATCAGTAAACACAGAAAGAAAAACCTAAAAAACTCACCATCCTTCATCAGTGTCTACTTCAGGTTCAGAAACCTCATTTTCAGGAGTTTCTTCAATTGCCTGGGTTAACTTTGACTTAAATCGGTCCAACAGTGCCAGTGTCTGAAATTAAATAAACGGTTTTAGAGAAGTTACATATATTTACACACAGCAACAGGTATACATAACATCTTTATTCTTATTTGAGAAGTAGTACAATGAGAAGGAAGAGAGCTCTTACATCTCAGTCTGAAAGAAACACTATAGGGAAGCAAGTGACAGTGAAAGGCAGCAGGGAGAGGCATGGTGGGGTGTGGGGCCAAGAGAGTGAGAATGCATTGAGAGCGGCTACCAAGATAAGGAGCAAGAGCTAAGGCAGCTTGAGCAAGCAGGGAGAGGGGCCTGGAGCTGTGAAACAGCACTTGTCTTGGCTGTCCAGTGCTACCAAAATGCATACTTAAGGAACAAAACTTGTGGCTACTTACAGAATCCAACAGATGATCAAATACTGACTGCTGACAAATTTTAGTGTTTGAATCTTTTTCTTCTATTTTCTGGGTTTTTATTCTTGTAGAGCAATGGTTGTATAAATTACAGATGATTCAAACTTTGATTAATTGGTTTAATTGATATTTATATACTTTGCATTGCTCATTTTTTAATACTGACACTGACAAAAATTCAAGGCTTTTGACTCAAACACAATGAACCACCTTGACTTATTCTAGAGGAACAGGTTCTTAACGCTGCATACATTAAGCTCATACTGGTTTATATTTGGTATTTTATTCTCCAGCTGACATTGTGCTGTCTTTCAGCTACAACAAATCCACCAAACCTCAAGTGACACCTGAAGATCATAACACAGGTCTTGTTTCCGATCACCTGGAACAAGACTTTAATTACAGAACAATTTTATGCCTGAGCCTTGTGGTGGGAGAGGGGGCTCCTCGGAAACAGAATAATTTGTACAGCCCACAGCTTATTTATTGCTGATAGCTGAGACACTGCTGGAAAGGAAAGCATCAGGGAGTAAGCGCTTGACTGCATTTATGTGGCAAACTACACTTGATCTGTAGGTGACAGGTTGGCCACCTATGTTGTAAAACACCTCTGTATGGCTGTTTAGTTTTGTTTGGTCAAGTTTTTCAAATTTAAAAGAATAAAAATTAAACAAGAATAGAAAACAGAAATAGGAAATACCAGAAGTGTTCACTGGAATCAAATTTCCTTCTGGGAGCAATCTAAACTTTAGGAGTTTCCTGGCTTTTGAATTCTTTAAGAACATATTTTAGCCCAGCCAAAGGCAGGTTTTGGAGGGCTTTTTTTGAACTTATTTTCTGTTTCATCTTCTGTTTAAGATGGGGAGAGAAAAATTTCAAAGATATTTGGGTCTGCAAATTACTCAAGTTCTATAGCTTTCCATACTATTGCAAACAAAGCCTGTACTTGCAACATCTGAGAGTAAACCTCTGCCATGGCCATCAGAAGAAAACAAACTGACCCTTTTTACATGAAATTGTGACAAACCAAAGCTACATTCCTCACGTTTTGTCTGATTTTCTCTGGTGCCAGCATTCCCATCAATATGCCTGGTAGCAGAAATAATTTTGAAATACCTGAGGAGGCATTTTTGCAGTGAGTGATTAGATGCCGTGCTGTTAATTAAATAACTTTATTAATGCACCCTTGGAGAATTATATGTTTAGGACTTCCAATATCTAGTACTGTAAGGAGACACACACATTTCCACTTCTTTAACTCTCATACAGAGGGTGGAAAGTGGTATTGTGCTGTAGGACCATGTAGGAGGGATACAAGACTGTCTATAAGTGAAACGGATTACAAAGAACTTAACTATCACTGAATAGTTCCCATCAGGGTTACATAAATAATAATTGATAAAAATTAATATTTATTAAAATATACATCCTTGTCATCTCACTTTCCTATGATGTCCAGGACAGGGCTGATATACATTTATTAGAAGTGTTTTTAATTCCCTTGATCTACATTGCCAACAGAGCTTTAGTACTTTTTGATTAAAAGTTAACAGGCTTTGGAATGAACAAATTTTCCATAAACTCTTTAGTTTAGAGCTAAATCAGCTTGCCACACACATAAAGGTTTGCCAAGTGCTGCTTTGAAGTTACTAAGCCACAAATTTCCAATCTCCTCTAGCTTCAACAGTTGAACATCTTCGTAGCTGAACTGACAGGCACTTATAAACCAATGTGTTTGATGTACTGCACAGATTTTAAGTTAACGGTATTTTCCAGTTCACAGGTAGTTTCATATGTTTAAGAGTTTCAAACTTTACTATTTTAGAAAACCAAATATTTATGTCAAACTTTACTTTGCTCATATTTGCATACTAAAGTCCACACGCATCCTAATTAATTTTTAAAAATAATTTTCATGATATTTAAAAAGGGCTTTCTTTTTACAGTACAGTTAAAAACTATGCCTGTTCACTGAACAACGCCAAAAGGTATGGATGAATTTTATCTCCTCAAAACATAATCTGAAAAAACTCAGCTCGGATACATGCCAAGTTTGCAAATTTCTGTCTCAATGTTATCCTACAGCAAGATGCATAGCCAAGGAAAGCACCATATAGAAATCCAAACCCTTGTAAACATAAGCAAGGATACCTCTGCGTGGGCAGTATTTCCTTTTGGAAGATTTTCGTGACTAAACTGATGGCATTTTCAAATACATATTGAAGCTTCACTTACCTGTCTGCCTAAGTAATCAAAACAGCAGATTGAAGAGTATGCATCTGTTTTTATAAGTCGCAGGATTCTTTTAATGAATTATAATGGGTTTTAAAATTTTACTTGTACACAAATGAAGAGAGAAACATTTTCAGAACATTTTCTTTCCCCTGGTTATGAAACTATTACCTGATCTTCGCGAGAAACCCCTTTCTTTGGCTGCTGTTTCCGCTTGTCTTCATACTTCCTCTTCTCCTGAAGGTATTCTTCAACAACACTGTTTGGTGCAGGTTCCTCCTCTGAATAAGGAAATGTATTTGGTTAAACAAATTAAATTTGGTTATATGATTTAGTATCATTTTGTGGATCAATTGTGCCTTCTGAAATACCAAGTAAAACACTTCCATAAAATATTTCAGCTGTATTGCTTTCTCAGCAAGTAAATGATTTGCTACTTGCTGAAATGAAAAACACAACGCTGTACTGGGTAGGCAGAGTCAAAAAATTTTTGTTTTAATTTTATCTTACTATGGTGCCAGGGAAAGCAGATTAACAAAAAAAACCCCTGATGTTAAGATGAAAAATGAAAACTGCTCAAGTTTTTCTAACAAATTTACCTTAATTTCTGAAGATCTTTTTCGGAGCAGGCAAACTGTTATGTCTGTTATTACTCTTTGAGTATTTGTTACAGAGTAGACAAGTATAGACAAACATTGCCCATAGGCAAATACATGGTTTTCCTGTTTTGTAGGCTGAAGTAGCCACAAATCAAACCCTTGATCTTGCAACAGGGAACAAAAATCCCATAACTTTTTTACTTTAAACAGAGTCCATCTTGTCAGTCAGGGAAAAAACCCTCTGTAGTAACAAAGTAATATCTGGACTAGTCAACAGCTACTCTCCCTTATCTTATTTTAAATTTCTTCTCTGCAGAGTATCCACTGCCATGACAACTTAATAATATAACAGGATAAAAACTCAATATGAAAATCGATCAACACCATCTTTTCACATTTTCTTCCTCTTTAAGACATTTTACATATTAATTTAGTATACTCAAAATTTAATTAATATATATTTTCAGTACTGTTATTTCTGATAAGGAAACCAGAATGCAGCCTGCAGTTGTTCACTGCAAATGATGATCAGAAAATACTTATGGGGGAAATTGTTTCAACACATTTCAAGATATACATACAGCCTGATGAACTGTAAATATAAATGAAATCCTGTATCATTTTTTTGGATGACTACTGACAGTTATACAGTGAAAATGCCTGTTTCCAAACTATACTGCTCTCTCACCTGAAGTTTCTATGAAGTTTATAAACATAGCAATTCATAATAAGAGGAAATAAACTTGTAATGTATATCTACATATAAAATATTTGTTAATATATTTCTATAAATAAATTATCTTGTTTCCTTTTTATCCTAACTTATATGTTGCATAGAATCATAGAATCATAGAATCATAGAATGTTAGGGATTGGAAGGGACCTCGAAAGATCATCAAGTCCAATCCCCCTGCCAGAGCAGGAATGCCTAGACTATGGCACACAGGAACGTGTCCAGGCAGGTCTTGAATGTCTCCAGAGAAGGAGACTCCACAACCTCTCTGGGCAGCCTGTTCCAGGGCTCCGTCACCCTCACTGAGAAGAAGTTTCTTCTCGAGTTTAAGCGGAACCTCTTATGTTCCAGTTTCAGCCCATTACCCCTTGTCCTATCATTGGTTGTCACCGAGAAGAGCCTGGCTCCATCCTCGTGACACTCACTCTTGACATATTTGTAAACATTAATGAGGTCACCCCTCAGTCTCCTCTTCTCCAAACTAAAGAGCCCCAGCTCCTTCAGTCTTTTCTCATAAGGGAGATGCATGCATACATGCAAAATACATGCATACATGTATTTAAAAAGTATCAGGAAAAGGAAAACCAATCAAATACACACAATACCATTCAGTGCTGCTTTTTTCCCGATTTCTAGTGAAGGTACCAGCAAGATAAAGAAAGAAATCTCATCTTCTAGAATGACCAAAAAAGACAAATGTGCATACACAGACATTTCCTGTGTAGCATAGTCTAGGCATTCCTGCTCTGGCAGGGGGATTGGACTTGATGATCTTTCGAGGTCCCTTCCAATCCCTAACATTCTATGATTCTATGATTCTATGATTTAGGGATCATTAACCAGCTGAACGAATGAAATCAAATCTGCCATAAAATCTCATGTAGCATAGTATCAGATGAACTGAAGAGAATAACATAAAGTACAGTGTAAAATTTTAATCATAATGACTCAACTCCATCTTTCTCTTTATTACCCCAGTCTCTTCTACTAATAAAAAACCCCATTCTTAAGTCAAGACCAGCCTCTTGTGAACACAAACCACAAGTTTTTGCAGAAGTCCAGGTATCCAATCAAAGTTATTGACTGTTTGGAAACAACATACCACCTTGTTTTACTAACATTTAGCCTCTAGCCAAATGACTTGAGCTACAGGTAGAACCGGCTTCTTATAGGAAACAGCCCTTTAATTAACATTTACCAAAAGGGGTGCTTTGAAAGGAATGCTATTTTCCCAATAATAAGTCTACGTGTCCATCTATGAGAAGCAGAAGAACTGAGAAATTCTTGAAAATTTCTGAAATGCCAGTCTCAAGCTGGTCATAAACATCTAAACTCGCGATCCAAACTTCAATATGCATACGTTGGTTTTTAAAAAGATGTGATCCTTAGTGATATATATGTCTTTTGATTAAGATTTTAGGGGAATTTAGTGCAGCTCAAACATAATT
This sequence comes from Trogon surrucura, assembly GCA_020746105.1. Classification (NCBI taxonomy): domain Eukaryota; kingdom Metazoa; phylum Chordata; class Aves; order Trogoniformes; family Trogonidae; genus Trogon; species Trogon surrucura. Next base: position 65,107,290 of record CM036658.1, on the reverse strand, counting down.
CTCATACAAATAGGTTACATTCCCCTACAGTTGTGTGTTTGTATTTTTATCACACTCATATCGTTGTCACTTGCTGTTAACACAAATAATCTAAATTTCAGTTAGCCTTCTCTTGAGATTATTGGGGTTTTAGGTCTTTGCCTGTCAGAGTTCTTCTAATCCTCAACTTCATTCTCTCTGTGTCATAGGAAAGCCTTTTCATAACTCAGACAAAAGATAATCAGATCCACCCGAACTAACTTCAGAGTGAGACAACCAAAACAGTTATGCACTTGTATTTTTCAAATTTCATTAAAATGACTTAAATACATGCTTGTAATTCTTCACAAGGACTTACAACCTATTACTCCACATTAAAAGCAAGTACTACCACAGGAAGGATTTTCAAGAGCCTCTAAGTCAATGAGTTTCTAACACACTCTAAAACTTCTGAAAACTCCAAACAATCATTTCAAAACTACAAACAGTGTCTGTTCTTTAATATAAATAAAATACTCAGGTTTGGTAAGTGGCAACTATTTTATATAATTAAAATATATTTAAAATGTAAAGCTGCATCAGACACATGCTACTTCAAATACTGCAACTGAATTTTATCTTCCACTTGATGAAAATCAAGAAGTATGAGTCCTAGGCCTGCTGACTGTGGTAGATCCGAAAAATACAATCACCGCTTATGCTCACATTTATATTGGCCTTAATGACGGCTTCATTACTAGCACTGCAGGTAGGACAATTCTGGCTTAGCATGTACACCAGTTGTGGCACAGATAAGGTACAATCTGAGACAAATGTATTTCTAACAGTATGCATTTAATTTTCCACAGTATGAACTTTGTTATTTTATCATTTTGTTATTTTGTATCAGTCTTGACAAACCTTGTAATAATGACTGTCCTTGTAACAAACGAGGTAGAATCTGCACGAAATCTAAAGATATTGTCTGCTTTTTAAGAAAGACATAATGAAGTTGCACATAGATCACTTGTTGGGAAAGCAAGCAATTTAGTTTGTTGAAAGTATTACCAGAAACAGATTAATCTTCAGAAGAGTAGAAACAATACATATTGGCATAGAGAGAAATACATGCTGTTCCTGAAGATTTAATGTCACCATAAGAAAGAGCCCACAGTGCTGACAAGGATCAGTGAAAAAATTTTGGTTTATGTATTTTCTTTGATGAGGTACAGCTAAGCATGAAGATTTTTACACAAACAGACTTAAGTATCTTACATCAAAAAACATTCCTGATACACTGAACTTCGAAAAAGTAACCCACTCATGCACTTTGCATGTATAATCATGAGTTCATGCATAACCAAGGTAAGACAGTAAGGACAATGTACAAAGAAATCTGTATTAAATGGCACTCTGGTTTATTTAGCAGGGTTTGTACATGTTTTAAATGTGGTGGACCCATTAACTTTGTCAGTATCTCAAATGTCTTCTTTAGCAACTCAGATGACACTTTTTGGATGATAAATTACTAATGGATAGAAATTTCAGGAAATGCATGGTATTACCTGGTGTCATCTGCAAACTTACTGACTGTGCTCTCAATTTCTTTGTCAAAATCATTAATAAAGATGTTAAACAGAAGAGGCCCCACCACTAAGCCCTGGGGAACACTGTGACTGGCCACCAACTTTATTCAGCTTTTTGGGTCACTATTTGGGCCTGGCTATCCAGCCAGTGTTTGATCAAGGAGAGTGCATGCCCATCCAAGCCTTGTGCAGCCAGTTTTTTATGAGAATACTTCTTCCAGAATCTAGGAAAAAAATTTCTTCCAGAATTAAATACTACGTCTATGAAAACAAAAGCATTAATTTACTACAAAGTAGTATAAAAATGAGTATAACAGAAAATACAATATGAAATAATGTTATACTTGAAAGATTTTATAACATACTGTCTAGCATTTTTTTTGTTTAGTATTAATTCTGCTTGTAGCTTTCTTTGCATGTTTAACTGCTACTCCTCAGTTACTGTTATGATAGCTCTGGCCTCCTTAAGCTCCTGAAGAGCCACTGTTTGCTTGCAAGTTAGGTAAGAGTCATGAATAACTGAATAGATTTGCTTACAGAATGAGCTTCCAGGGCTGAACTGATTATTGTTTTTTCAGTTTGCTACAGCAACAGCTGTAGAACAAACGTAATAGTTCATTTAGCCAATTCAAATAACAAAATCTTAGCCATAACTCCTAGAGCTTCATAATATTTATTAGAAAGAGCAGAGCCACCCATCTGTAAAACAGTGCAAACTTTAACATGAAACAGTAGAAACTTCTAGTAAATATTTTCCGGACTTTGGTAGCTTTTAGACACACAGCCCCAGCCGAAAACATGGTTTATTTCCTAGTTTTGAGCACACTCTTAAGATTACTACTAAAATCAAAGCTGGCTTTCAGTGAGGTTTTTGGCCTCTTTGCTTTTGCAGACAGAGACAAGAGGAAAAAGCACTCGTTTTAGCAAGGAAGAAACTGAACAGGGATGCTGGATATTATTTTATGAGATTCAATGATAAATTTAAATAGTTGAAGAAAACAAAGGTTTGCAAAAGTGAGGCATTCAAGATGCATACTTTGATACAATGGAGATATACTGTATACACTGCAAAATCTTCATATTTAACACATTTAAGCTGCTTAATTTGCAAACCACCAAATCTTGTATTTCATTGCTTTCATGATGTTCTTGAAGATGCTTAATTCTGTCAAAGTTTCAGACTTCAAAAAAGCAACTTCCCATGTACGATAGGACTTAAGACTTTAAGTGCCACTGACATTACCCAAACTTAACAACAAAATAGAAATAAAAAATAATCTTAAATTGCCATGCTTGCTAGAATTTTGAGAGTTTTCAAAACACTTCAACTACTTGATTACCACACCACAATTAAAAAAAACCCAGAAAATATATCATGCCTCAGTAGAATTCTTACACCTGAGTGTTGGTTGTTAGGGTTCTCTGCTTAGATAGTATGTTGTAGATTTTCTGTTTTCTCATGTGTGTCAAATTTCATTTTCCACAGATTATCAGACAGTTTACAAAAATGTTCTAAAAAGAAAAACTAAAATACTACTTCTTAAATACCACTGCTATTTGGAACCAGCATATAGTTAACTAGCTGGTCTGACAGTATTTGTGTGAAGCAAATTTCACTGAACTATATTCACAGGTTTACACTATAGAACTTTGAAAAGAGGATCTTTTTCAAATATTTAAGTACTTTAAAATGCTGAAGTAATTCAGCACTCAAATTATAACGTTTGATGTAATTTCTGGCATCACTATAGCAAATGTCACATAAAAGAAAAACATCTTATTTAAAGTAAGGCCTTGACAGCAGTCTGGCATAGTCAGCAATCTTATTCACAAATTGGAAGGCTGGTTATAATCAAACATGTACAGAGGGAATTAGATTTTTTCCTCTGTCCTCTTGAAACAATGTAAAGACTTAAATTTTCACCCTCCAATCTTCCTTAATTATGCTAATCTCTGCATACAGAAAAAGCTTTAGGTAGGCATAATACATAACATGAAAAATTTGATGTAGTGATACTAAATGTGGTACCAATACCAAGAAAGATCTGCCAGTGAATGTAAAATAGATGTGTCGTGCTGCCACACGTTCATTCTCAGAATTAGCCCTGATTCTGCAAAAAGCCTTTTTCTCACAGTTCCGTGTTCTGTGGTCTTCAGTGAATTTCTCCTGCTACGGTTGTGAGTTTTGGCTGAGATGCAGTTTTTACTATTCAAGCCCAGAATCATAATAATGCAGTTACGTAGCCTATGAACCAGCATTTTTTCCTAATGCAGCCAGCATAGGCAGACACTATGCAAGTGTCTGCATCATATCCACAGACATACCTGATAGAGCATGACACAGCTCACTCTCCATCCCACATTTCCCAAGAAGACTGACAGAGAAAGTGGAAAAATCTCCTTCTACATACACATTCATTTCCTGATAGAAGTCTGTTTTAAATATATGTAATTTCTTATAGGAATAGACTAACTTTGGGGCAAAAATTACTTGCTTGGGCACAACATTTTTACTGCTGTTAGATTTCATTATATTCAGACTAAAGTGTTTCTAAAGTCTCCTGTTATTCTTCAGTTGTAAATGGTGGTTTCACAGCAAAGGTATCCTTCATTCCGTTCACTTACAATTTTTAAATACTAACAATTCCACCCTTCCATCCCACTCCTTTCTTCCCTCCCACAATCTAGTACTTCCTGTACTAGAATCTAGTATCTAGTGACATTTATGTTTGTTTCTTGATGATCGTAAATTCATAGTTTTCTAACAATGTGTTTCCAACAGCCGTAAGATCCAGTGTAAGTGCTTAGTCCCATTTCAGTTTTGGTAACACAGCAACCATAAACTACAATACAGTGAGGTGACGTTACACAGAAGTGTTGTTTAACACACAAGACCATACCAATTTTATGAAAACTTAGAAATATTTACATCCTTTAAGTGTTTTTACAATTAACATTACCAAGAAAGTTCAGAGCCTTTTGTTCAATGAAATTATGCTTCTTAAATTACTATTCCAACATTACTATAAGACAGTGGTATTATTAGGCTAGCAGTCACAAGTTGCTACTTAATTCTTCTAACATATATTCTAAATTTTAATCTGTATCTTCTTCAAAGGTGATCTTCAGAAGTGAAATGTTCCAACAGACTTTAGAGAAAAAATTAGTATCTGGCTACAGTGAAAAAAGTTCAGAAAACTGCTTTTAGCTACATACAAAACATTATGAAAATAAAAGTTCACCTTAAGTGCAAACAGATTCAAATATTTCAAAAATTTAGGCTGGAATTCACAAAAGACAGGAAAACTATGACTGTTTCAATAATATCAGGAAACAGGAGCAAAATTGCTCTGTTGAGGCCCTGATAAGCTCACTATGTATTCTGGAGGACTCGTCAATTCTAGACTACCAGTTGGATCACGGCTTCAATCAAAAGTGTACATCTGCTCTGTGACAAAACACTAACATAGACTCAACCTTTTACTTAAAATTCCTATTAAAATCTAAACGTTCCCCAGGTATTCCTGAATTCTGCAAGTGCTTTCATCCTTTACCATAAATGTAGCTATCATGGAACTGCACGTGTTATTTCCAAACAGATGAGAAGTTTTGTACAAATCAAATGACAACAAATTGATAGACGTAGGATGGACATGTGGAGAATGATTTCTAAAATGCAGTGGGGAGAATCCATAAGTGAAAACTGGCCATTTTAAACTTCGTATTCACAAACTTTATAAAAATCATAGTAACTGATCAGAGAGGCAGCATTGTAGAAAGAGATATTTAGCAAGAGACAGTTACTTTTAAATAAGAAAACCAAACCACTTTCATTTTCCCTGAAAAATTGAAAACATATTTCTAAAGTCTTATTTTTTCCTACATGTCACAAACGTGGACCAGGCATTCCAAGAATACACTATTGTCATTCTTAAGTCCATAAAGGCAGAAAGCTTCCTTACTAAACAAATTTAAACAGTAAGTAAGTATCAGAATGATACTGTTCATAAACAATAAGTATCATTCAACCTTACTAAATAATCTACTTACTGAGGACAGTAAACAAAACTTCAAATGACATACATTATGTGACCTGTAATATGCTGCAAAAGAGAGTTACATTTAAAAATATCGATTCCTTCCTTTTAGTCTAAATTTGGGCAATACTGCCAAGGGAGTTGTTGTCCTGATGCACTAGCAAAGACAATCTAACTCCTGAACTTCTAAGGAGAGATGAAAAAAATTTACTTAAAATTGAAACTCTATCTTTTTCTGTTATGATTGCTGCTGGCTCTGAAAAATACTAAAACTGAGAGCTGGAAAAGGATTTAGAGGTAGAAAAAAATTTAAAGCACAAAAAACAAAAAAAGAAAAAAAGTTTTGATTATTTACTATTAACACATTGATTTTATTAGACACCAAAGAAATCCTTTAGAAGCAGGAATGCGAGATTACAGATTTTACCTATTTATAAACAAAATCCCTTCCCAAAGACTATTTGTGGTTATCCTACAGGGACACCCTTTTTGGCAAAACTAGCTGTTTACCAAAGAGAATATGATTACAATTAGATATTTAGTTCACACACTTTCCCTCAATGATAAATATTCTTACATTTGATATATTGGTTTCACTAAATTCTGGTATCAAAATACATGGTATTAATAGCAACCTTATGGCTATTTTATGCTACCCATGCCAGTACACATCCACAGCTAGACGCAAGGGCCATTACTCTATTTTTTCAATTAAACATCTAATGAAAAGACCATGTGGTAATGCTCAGTAAATTCTGGTATTTCACAGTGGTGTTCTGACAACTTTTAAGTGTCTGGCATCATAAACTCATCTTTTAATCTCTTAATTAAAGCTGGTTTTATATTTAATCCAGAATCCTTTATAATCCAAGCTATATGCCAGTTATACAGTAAATCTCTCAACTGCCTTTCAGTCATCACCTTTAAGCACTATATGTTCACTTCAGCTAAATGTAGGAACAGTTTCCTCTTTTCTTTCAAGACCATACCAATTATGCTTAATGAGTTTTTCACATTTATTGTTTGGGTATGCATTCTGTAATGGCAGATTCTCTATCACCAGAAAATATCTCACTTCCTTTGATCATCCAGTGAATTACATTTCTTTGTGCAAGAATTCCTCAAAAATGGAAACATCATTAAGATATTTACTTTCTCTTTTCAGAGTATAGACAAAGTAACTCACTACATAACCAGAATAAGTCATTCGAAGAGAAAGCAAGATGTGAGTACTGACTTAAGAAATTATTTTGACGGACCTACAACCAAACCTTTATTTTAACTGCTTGATTTAAAATGTTAAATGAAACTGTTTTGGTAATGCTTCCACCTAACTACTAACACCACTAACAAGATGCTTAATTTCTCCTCCTCGTAAACACCTTCTTCCAGGTCAGAACTCACCTTTCTTTTGATTAAGTTGTGCTTCACAGAATCTTCAAAAGACAGAACATCTACGCCTATCCCTTCCGAAAAGCAGGATCAAAAATTTTTACACTAGTCTGAAGAAGTATTTTGCCTAACCCACCATCGAAAATCTCCATTTTGTAGGTCATCTATTCCAATGCTTCATGAAGGTTTCTCTAGCATTTAACCTAAATCTCTTTAGCTGCAATTGGAGCCCATCATCCCCTGTCCTCTTCCCGGGGACTGCATAGAATAATTTCCTCTCCGTGGTAGCCTTTAACATTCTTAATGGTCACTAATATGTCTCCTTTTATAAAGTTTTCTCTTCTCTAAACACCCCAAATTCTTACAATCTTCAACTATTACGCTTTCAAGATCATCAATCACCTTTGTTGCTCTCCTTTGTGCTCTTCAAGATGCCTTCTATATTTTTTTCAAGTGCAATTGCCAAAACTGGGCAAAAGATTGAGGCTAAAGACCTGCTCATGCTGAACAGAAAGCGCATCTGTCTCGCATAAAACCATCTGTTATGTATGGTCATAATGGGTCACTAACTGGTTGAAGACAAGAAGCCAGAGAGTTGTGGTCAATGGGGCAGAGTCTGGCTGGATGCCTGTGTCTGGTGGGGTCCCTCAGGGGTCAGTGCTCGGGCCGGTGCTGTTTAATATATTTATCAATGATCTGGACGAGGGATTAGAGAATGTTATCAGCAAGTTTGCTGATGATACAAAATTGGGAGGAGTGGTTGGCACACCAGAAGGCTGTGCTGCCATTCAGAGAGACCTGGACAGGCTGGAGGGCTGGGCAGGGAGAAATCTTATGAAGTTCAACAAGGGCAAGTGTAGAGTTTTGCACCTGGGAAAGAATAACCCCATGTGCCAATATAGGTTGGGGACTGACCTGCAGGAGAGCAGCGCAGGGGAAAGGGACCTGGGGGTTCTAGTGGACAGCAGGATGACCATGAGCCAGCAATGTGCCCTCATGGCCAAGAAGGCCAATGGCATCCTGGGGTGTATTAGAAGGGGAGTATCAAGTAGGTTGAGAGAGGTCCTCCTGCCTCTCTACTCTGCCCTGGTGAGGCCGCATCTGGAATATTGTGTCCAGTTCTGGGCCCCTCAGCTCAAGAAGGACAGGGAGCTGCTTGAGAGAGTCCAGCGCAGAGCCACAAAGATGATGGAGTGGAGCATCTGCCTTATGAGGAAAGGCTGAAGGAGCTGGGTCTCTTTAGCTTGGAGAAGAGGAGGCTGAGGGGTGACCTCATTAATGTTTATAAATACGTCAAGGGCGAACGTCAGGAGGATGGAGCCAGGCTCTTTTCAGCGGCGTCCACTGACAGGACAAAGGGCAATGGGTGGAAGTTGGAACATAGGAGGTTCCATAAAAATAGGAGGAAAAACTTTTTTTACTGTGAGGGTGACAGAGCACTGGAACAGGCTGCCCAGGGAGGTTGTGGAATCTCCTTCTTTGGAGACATTCAAAACCCGCCTGGATGCGTTCCTGTGCGCTCTACTGTAAGTGATCCTGCTCTGGTGGGGGGGGGTTGGACTAGATGATCTTTGAGGTCCCTTCCAACCTCCAACATTCTGTGTGATTCTGTGTGATTCTGTGTATGTTTTACCGTACACTTCAGTCTTTTTCAACAGCACAGCACTATCAACTTGCTCTCAGCTTTCTACTTAATATGTTTCCTAGACTTTAAGCTAAGTGCTACCTAACATCTTGTGTTTGTGGAACTCAAAATTTGTGAGAGACATATAAACCACTTACTATAATATTTTTTCCCCAAGATCTCCCAAGGTAAACATATTCATTTACCTTGACCTGGCTTTTATCTTCTGTGAAAAGACTCAATCCACCAACCCAGCACAAAACTATCCTAACCAAAGGAAAAAAGGAACACTTTTCTTCCAGTTTAAACTGAATCAGAACAGTAAAAGCTCCAGCATGGACTAGTGGAAGGGAAGAGAGCGAGCCTCTCAGCTCTTCCTTTTAACAAGTGCAACCTTAGCAAATAAATTTGCATTTATTTACCTCTTTGTTTCATCTTCCCGTTCCCTATCCCATAGATTTCTTTTGTCTGTAAATTTAATAAAGCTAATCTGTTGTTTTCTCCAGATCACTAGTAAACAAATTCCCAGGAGACTTGCTTTTCCATAATGCACCTAATTTATCTAAGCAGTCTCTAGTTGCTGTTCTGTTGCTTATTCTGCTTGTTCCTTCTATGTCACTGGTCATATGTAACTGTATGGTCAAAGTTGACCACTATGCTAAAGACAGACTGAAAATAAACATTCAAGCTTATTTTCTCTTTGTTTAGCCAAAGACAACCAACTATCTTCTTGCTCATTCTCTCTTACTGTACTTTCATTAATAATTTTGCCTTTCACCATTTGACTCACATTTAATGTATTTTTAATTTTGTCTTAGTTTGTAGAACTCGTTTCTTTTTAGAATTTTTAGTTAAGTACTCCAAGAACTTGTTGAATCGGTTCTTTCCTGCCATACATCTTTCTTAATGGGTACTGGAACAGACTCCTTCCTACGCTGTGACTGTAATCACAGATACGAAAATCAAGACGATTTAAGATTATTTTCACCATTAGCTATTACCTACAGATTTTCAAACAGGTTTATCTCCTACCCGCTATTTGTTCAAAGAAAGAACAATAACCCTGGCATATAATCTTCTACTCCTTGAATGAACAGTATCCTTCAAATCTGTACCACAGCAGTGATTACGAGTATTGCAGTCTGTCACTGTAAAGATGGATTTACTCAAATTACTCCACAAAAAATCTGACTTAACTGGCAGCAGAACAAGGATAATGTTTAAGAGATAGTATTACAACTGCCATACATGGCATTATTCAATATAATTTATCATATGTGTACATAAGAACTAGTCTTTACCTTTTCTACAGTTCTACCTGCAGTTCTTTTAAAACATGGCCAGTGACAACATTCATTATCTTGCCAATGACAGCTTACAATCATCAGTGATTGAACATGATTCTTAGAACTTTTTCAGACCTACTACTTCATAAAATCTTGCGCCAGATTTCATATACAAGCTCAAGATCCTTTTTTTTTTTGAACTCCTTGTTGATCAAGTTCACCTGTTATTCAAGAGAGTCCATGAGTTTTTCTAAAAATGACATTATGCTTTCTACTACTCTTTCAAATTGTATGTCTCCTGGAAATTTTTTCTGAATAATTTCGTATTCTCTTCCAGATTTCTTATGGTATTGAGAACCGGACCAAGAATCCACTCCAGAAATGTGTCTAGCAACTCCAGAGTGCTTAAAAAACAATCCTTATTTTTTTTCCTTCAGTTCAGCTAATAAAAGGTGTTACATCTTCTGCACAACAACATACACTTTACACACTATTATAGACTTAGCAATTCATGGGTGTTTAGAAAGAAATAGAATATAAAATTTGTCCAATAAAGAAATCTGAAGATTCCATTTTGCTAAGGTTTATGGAAAGTAATCATGGAACTGACTTTCTGAATTTCAGTTCCACTAGTGTAGTAAGATGCATAAAAGGCTGAAGTCAGTAGCTTTGAGTTCAGTAAACCATCTGCATTTAAGCACCTTTCCAAGTTAGAATGTAAAGAAGACTTTCCAAGCCAGAAGTCACAGCAGGTATGCCCCCACCAAAAGATTCAATCAGGTGCTACGATACTTCAAATCCAGCTTGCCCAACTACACAGATATAAGTAAAGAACATTCAGAAGGACAAATACTACTCATTTGAAAGAGTGAATACTACCTGCGCAATCTATTTATATACTGGCATCTGCACATGACTACATTTTTAAGGAAAACTAATTTTCTTGGAAAAAACTCTCCATTCCAACAATATAGTGTCCACACTTACTGACATGAAACATAAAACTACTAAAAAACTTTAAAATTGAATTGTTAACTGGAGATCTACACAACAATTTCTATAATACATTCTCACCTTCCTTTTCTTTGGGTTTTAAAGCTTGCTCTTCTTTTTTCTGCTTTGCTTCCAGCAGCTCACGTTTCAGCTGTCGTGCTTCCTTCCGTAGCTCCTCACTGCAAAGAGATAAATATTTACAAGAATTAAATCTCCTGTGAATGTAAAGTCACTCAGAAGAAACAGATTCAGAGTTAATGGGCAGTAAATCTCTGATACAAACAAACGAAAGGTACTGACTCACTGATGCTAGGAACATGGCTTAAAAATTAATTAGAACCTAAGAAAGTTTGTATTTTCACTAGCTGAGACAAAAAAAGAACATTACAGATGACTTAAGACTCCATTAGAAATACATCAAAGATATGAATAATAAAACAAAGTACCCTCATTTGTATTTTTAATTTAACTTTGCAATCTTTCACCATGAGGATGACACAAACAGAATCTGAAATAAAGGCACTGTCAAGTAAGTGTTACATGTGTTATAAAAATCTGTTTTACTGAACCAATAGATCTTTGCATCTTGTATTTCTTAGATGGACAGGTAATTTAGTTATTAAGTGACAAAGGCATATGCATGTAAGCATAAATTTCTATAAATGAAAAATTATATAATTTTACAAATTTTACAAAGAAAAAATCAGAAGGAAGAAGCTGGAACCTGCAAATCATTGTGCTAATATCAAATATCTGTCTTCACAGAATCGTGGGCTAGAAAGGACCTCTTAAGATCGGCTAAGTCCAGCTCCTCTGCTCAAAGCAGGCCCAAACCAAACAGGCTGCAGAGAGCACTGTCCAGTCAAATTTTGAATATCCAGTGATGGAATGCACACAACCTCTCCAGGCTACCGTTGCCAGACCTCCCTCAACGCAAAAAATATGATTTGTATGTTTAAATTGCATTTCTTGAATTTCAGCTCATGCCCATTTGTGTCAGTGTAATGTTTACCAGGGGAAAAAAAACTTGTAAATGCTCCAAGTTTGTCTGGTGTTCGAATTTGTATTTCTGAATTCAATTTTTTTTTTTTAATAATTGAAAATAAAATAGGCTCTGACTGATTTAACATTCATAAAAATAAATAAATAGGAGAAATTACGATGCAGGAATGTGACACGGAAGCATCTCCCTGCAGCTGTTTTATGTACCTCAATTCTCATCTGTAAGATGTTGTGAGCTGTGGCTCATAACACAACAGCCTTTTTTGAGCAAAGACTTGGAATTGTGGTGTGATGGCTTCTTTTGAACTTGATTTTCATTTGTATGTATGTATGAACACAGAGCTTACGAAAACTACCAGAAAAAGAAGACTGTCACTCTAAAAGTATTCAAAAAATCAACTACAGAAGCAGGACTTAAACAGTATGGCAGAAGCTACCAGATTAATGGCTTTTACAAAGACTACAGTCGTTCCGGATTTCGCCTTGCAGAAATTTCGTCTAAAAATAGACAACACAGACTAAATTTCCTACCTTTTCTTACCTATTTTTTTAACAGCTTTTAAAAGTAAACTATATTTTATAGTAAATGAAAGCTGTAACTTTCCAAATACTGGCCAGCACTAGCTTATATGAAAGCAACAGCCTTTAACCTTTTATCTGAAGTAGCTTAGCCTCATTATTTTTCTTTAATTACTACAATCTCTTTACTACACAATCCTCACTATCTTTTTCTGATTAAATTTGGAATGTCCTCAAAGAAAAGAGCTGTTCAACAGCTTTATCAATAGGCTTATACTAGTGCCAAGCACAATGGTCCCATCTCAACCACATACTCTGTATTCATGATCAAGCAAAGAAATAAATCTGTGTCTAAGTGTGTGTACATATGCATGTACACATATATACATGTACATACATATACATATACACATGTACATATATATGCATGTACATACATATATACTCTGAACTCAGGAGCTATAGGTAATATTCTTTTTCTCTACGTAACATTGCCAAAACTCACTAGGACACTTAGCTCCAAGATGCACTATGTGTAAAAAAGAAAATCCAAAAACTGCAAGTTGAAGTCTAAAACTAAATTGAAACAGCAATATCAAAAGAATTATTCATTTTTTTTGGTACTGATGCCAGACTTGACTGAAACCAGAATATTCATTGTGTAAAAAATTGAAAAAAACCCAAAACACCTAGCCAAACAGTTTCAGAACTACGTAACCCCAGATTTTTCATATTATTTCCTCAGAACAAATAAAACTGTTTTATCTAGAAAATAGCTAGCTAAATCAAGTTTAGGAATCCCTTCAAATTTCTAGCTTGATGGCTGTGGATCAGTTTCATAGGACTGTGCATCAGCTTGCTACAACTGACAAGAACTCCAGTATACAGGAGCTACAAGAACTTGGTTAACTTCAATCTGGTATCTAGTTACACCCTAAAGACAGTGGAGAAATCAGCCTTCCTAGTAAACCATTTGAATGCATGATCAACAAACACCTCTGCACTGTTGCCTCAGCCACCACTCATGCTTCTGTCTAGCAGACTACATACTTTACACTTTTTTATGAGTTCTTTTTAAAGGAAAGGATGGTCTCGTGGCTTTAATTACTTCTGTTTATTTCTGAACTCCTTGCAGTATTTCCACAACTCGTTTGAACATGAACTTCAGAATCAGACATACTGACTGGCTCCAGCATTCCTGCAGGGCTCAGCTCATGGTGTGCAATACAAGGTCATCACGGACTGTGTGTCTGCAGTATCACAGACCTCGTGAGCACTGTAGCTTCCACAAAGACTCTAAACCCACCTTTTACTTGCTTCTTTCCAAAACATCACTCAGCAGTTGTACCATCCTGAAGCTACAACTTCCATTTCTGATTTCCAATTGCATAACCTAGTATTTAGATGTATCACAATGGTCGTCTTTTCACTGCACTGTGGCCACTTAAGTATTAAATTCGTATTATCTGTACCAGTTTGTTCTCATGTTCTCATGTACCCTATAATTTTCTTATGAAGATCTTTTAAAAATAAAAATGCCAGAATGCCAGTGGCTTTTAAACAAATACTTGATAAAAATCTACCTGTACTATATACACTGTACCAATTCACTTGTTTTTATAAATCAGAAAAGTCAACCCTTCTTAAACCTTTATCATCCCCTCCCTTCAGTTTCCCCATGTAGCAACATGGCTACCTATTAACTACAAAATCACACCAACGACTATTAGTTACAACTTTAGCCTGTTTTGTTTGGGTGGAGGTTTTTGGTTTGTTTGTTTTTTGTTTTTTGTTTTTTGTTTTTTTTTTCTGAAAAATGTACCAGACAAAGCATTCTGTAACACCTGGTTAGGAGACAAGCAGACTAACCTGTCGTCATTACTTTACATCATATGTTTTGTCATGATTAGACTCTGAAATAGTAGTTCTAATCTTTGGAATTTTCCTAACTTCCCATTTTTAAAAAATGAATACTACTAGATCAGAAAGCATTGTATTTTTACCAAAGTTCTTAAGTTAACTAGACCTGTTATCTGAAAATGCTGAATCTTAAAAGATGCTGCCATTCTTACACACACAGAACATAAATGTATATTGCATAATTTTTTGTTCTCTATGTAATGATTTTATCATACAGCAGGTGACTTAATATATATTAATCTACCATGGTCTTTTATTTCCCTTTTCCTTTTTCATAGAATCATAGAATCGTAGAATGGCCTAGGCTGGACGGGACCTCAGAGATCATTGTAATCCAACCTCCCTGTCATGGGCAGGGACGCCTCTCTACTAGATCAGGCAACACATGGGGACCCAACAGGGATCGAACCCGTGGCCTTTGCCTATTCTAAACCACATAAGAAATGCCTTCTTGCTTACTTTAAGCATCATGGCAACATCATCAATATTTTACTGACTCTTTTGGCCTTTTTTACTGGTATCTGTATTTTAACTTGTCACATTCTTAGCCATATCTTTCAATTTTCCAGTGATTTCATGTTTCTTGTTTCCTTCTCAGTTACTTTATTCCACGTTCAAACTGGATATCCCTCAGCAATTCTTATATTTTGATAACACTTCATTCTGTCTTTACTTTTCAAATTCAGTTATAAAAAATTGAAATGCCACAAACAGAGAGTAGTGGTCAATGGATCTCCATATGGAGATCAGTGACAAGTGCTGTCCCTCAGTACTGGGATCAGTACTGTTTAATATCTTCACCAGTGACACAGACAGTGGGATCGGTTGCACCCTCACTAAGTCTGTAGATGACATCAAGCTGAGTGGCGCAGCTGACACATCTGAAGGACAGGATGCCATCCAGAGGCACCTGGACAGGCTTGACTGGTGGGCTCATGTGAACCTCAGGAAGCTCAACAAGGCCAAGTGAAAGGTCCTGCACCTTGGTCGGGGCAACTCCTGGTGTCAATACAGGGTGGAGAATGACGGGATTGAGAATAGGCCTTTGGAGAAGCAATTCAGGGCACTAGTGAATGAAAAACTGAATACAAGCAGGCAATGTACACTTGCAGCCCAAAAAGTCAACTGTATCTTGGGCTGCGTCAAAAGAAGCATGACCAGCAGGCTGAGGGAGGTGATTCTGCCCCTCTACTCTGCCCTCATGACACCTCACCAGCAGTACTGCATCTTCAGCACAGGAAAGTAGGCCTGTTGGAGCAGGTCCAGAGGAGGGCCATGAAAATACATCAGAGGGCTGGAACATCTCTCCTATGAAGTGTTGAGGTTGTTCAGTCTGGAGAAGAGAAAGCCCCAGGGAGATGTTATCGCAGACCTTCCACATTTAAAGGGGGCTTATAAGAAAAATGGAGACAGACTTTTTAGAAGGGCCTGTAGGGATAGGCCAAGAGGTAATGGTTTTAAACTGAAAGAGGGTTGATTCAGACTAGATACAAGGAAGAAATTTTTTGCCATGAGAGTGGTGGAACACTGGAACAGGTCACCTAGAGAGGTGGTAGACCCTCCATCCCTGGAGATATTCAAAGTTAGGCTACACGGGGCTTTAAGCAACCTGATCTAGTTGAAGATGTCCCTCCTCAGAGCAGGGGAGCTGCACTAGACGACCTTTGATGGTTCCTTCCAAGACAAACCATTCTACAATTGTATGATCCAATCATGAACACTATTTGACTGTTAATCTCTAAGCCAGCAGTAACGTGGATCAACAGAACTCAAACAATTCAGCTTTCACCTAATGACTGAGAAGCACCTTCCCTTAGTTTCCACAGAGCAGAAGTACCTTCAAGATTGTTTTATGTACTTCATGGCCAAGTGGGCCTCAGACATGCAAACAGTATTGGTCTGGAAAATCTTCCTCTATTTTCTATGATCCAAAGGTTAAAAGACTATTTTCATTGACTGTTTCAATACAGAAGCTGCTAAGTTTCTTGACTCTAACTCTAAGACTGTTTTAAAGATTAATGTCACAAGTCACACAAAGTTAGAATACTCTATAAGCCTAGGGACTCGCTGGACAGACTCCACACACAATCTGACAGAGATCACTTGACCTTAATCTTCCTACTGAATTTGAAAGAAAGCAGATTTTGGCAGATCAAGAATCCATCCCTATGAAATGCAACGGGAAGCAGTGACTTATACATAAGAATAAATGTTAATAGCATAACCTTATCTTGGTTCTGTCACTAAGGCTCTAATCCACAAGTAATCAAGGACACACCTGCTAAACTCTGACCTCAGCTGATGAGCTGTCAGCAAGCATAGATCCAAAATCTCATGACAGTATTGCTGTGTTATGGAGTTTTGGTACCGTAGCCATTTTACTCATTCAATCTCAGGGTTTGCTTTTTTTTGGCTTGGTTAAAGTGCCTGCAAAATCCAGTTACAGTGCTTGTTTACTAGAGATCTTCCACCTCTCAATTTTTATCTGTACTAAATCTTTATATTTCAATATAATTTTACCTTACAGTAGGGTTTTCTGCAGTTACATATTCAATGTTTCAGCTTTCTAATAAATCTATTTTATTTTTCTTTTGCATTTTAAAGCAAAAATTAATACTTAGTTAATAAGGAAAAAAAATCATTTGGAAATTGAACCAAATATTCTAAGTTAAATGAATAAACTTGTTTCTAAGTGCCATGTACAGGAGATCTCTTGCTGCAAGTAATGTAGTGTCCTCTGAATTTAAAAAGTAACTTCTTAATTCAAAAAGGTGAAATTTTATATTTAATTTCACTTTGGCAGAAAAGGAGAGAACTAATTACAAAAATAACACTAATTGTGACTTTGGTGTAAGTGGTCATATGATTATACTTGCTATGCACAAACACAAACCCACTCCTTTCTCTATATACATATCTCTTTGTACTTGTATGCTCATGCACAAGTGTATATAAACCATAACTGGCTGTATTTATTTAAGCATATAAAATCTGTAGCTAATAAACCATATATGACACGCAGATGCAAATAAAACCTACAGAGACACATTACCTTATCCAGCTGATTCAGGGAAAAGGTGCTTGCATATATTCAAACCTGTAACTTAGATATTCGTCATCCAGATCACTCCAACAGATGCTAAAAATCATCTGATGCCTGTATTTTGACCACAAATTGCCTAAGAACTTTGCTTTCTACGCATTTCCAAATTTATCCCAACTCCAGTCTAAACTTCACTAGAATTCAATTCACCACTCCCCCTCTAAATTCCACCTGAGTCCTCAGAGGGGGCCAAACTGCTTGAGGTTATCCCAGCAAGCAGTCAGTCATTCACTGACCCTGGTACAAACAATAATAAACAAGACCACATTCTTTCAAAATGTAAGTACTTAGGTGCTGCCAAAACTATACAGATGGCCCCACAGCCAGAGGATTCACTCACACAAATGTTAATTTGTAATGGAGGAATTATTCAGTAACTGAAAAACTGAAAGACTACCATGCATTGTGCATCACTGGAAGGTATGTTGCAGTTGAAACAAGAACTAATTCAGGGAAGTGCCGCTTTCTGTAATAATGAGTATTACATAAAATTATTATTTCTTATGACATAGTATGTTATTTCCCTTCCCTTTTTTTTATGGTATTACAGTTACATTGGTTTTTATTATTTTTTTACAGGCCATTTCCTTTCATTTGCTTTTGCTATCTCCTCATTCATTAGCATCAGAGGAAAATTTAACTGGCTATCCTTAAATGGTACCATTATTTACTAAGTGTTTTTCAAAGTACACATATCAGAACAAGAAAAAAAAAGAAACATTTTTACTCATGTTACAAAGTAACTTTAAAATGCTATAAATAATAGAAGCATGTCAAGATTGTCATAAGTCTAATTTTTACATAAGCAGCATTCTTTAAAATCTTAATAAAACAAATGCTTAAGCACTTTAACAGTGTTTATATTAATTTCACAGGAGAGCAGATGATTCTCATTTAGTTTAGATAAACCAATAAAAATCAAGCTACAGTACAATATTATCCCTTCATAATGTAAGTTAATAGCCTGGAAAGAAGTCCTGAATCCAATCCCCTCCTATTACAGGCAGTCACACTTCTTTCCCAAATTCATTAATTTAATAACCCCCCCCCCCGCCTTCTATATTCTATTTATTTTTAAACGATAATTTCCAATGCCTGTTATATCATTAACACCCATGATTTATATAGAAAAGTCACTCTAGAACTGACAATTAGACACAACAGTATCAGGGACAATGAGGAATAATCCCCATTCAGATGACAGATTTAGTTTCTTCTAGATACTCTGTCTGAGAATTCCACTTCTACGTTAAAATACAAATAGTATCTCCAAATAGAGATCTCTAATGATAAAACAATATAAACTCTCATGTCAAAACTAACTGATTTGCAGAATGTGTAGAAGAATCAAAGGAAATGTCTGCAATGTCAGTCTTGAAGCCTTTTCTGATATTCTCCCTTCTACCCCTTGGGGTACCTGCAGATACGGTTCCCGAACACACAATTCTTGGAATGGATAGAAAATTTTCCCATTTGGCATGTAGATCTAAGACTTTTCTAGGGTTCAAGAATCTTATTTTTGTCTGGAACACAATGCTGTTCATCGCTGGTACTGCAAGAGCTATACAACTGTTAAAATGAGAATGAGAATTATGGTCTTGGAATATGTTCTGTGTCTTTTTGCCAACCTAGTTTTGCTGTAGAAGTCAGACATGTCTATCGTCTGCAAATGGTACACTGCAGTTGTATCTTAAATAAGATGATGATACAGAAATGGCAGAAGACATATTCAGCAGGTCTTGACATTGGAAACTTCTAAACAAAGTATTTTAATATAGCTGCTGGACCCTGTAGGGACACCTATGCTAGCACTATTGCTATCAATCAACGCTGTTTTTAATTTTAACAGTACTTGGTATATCAGAGCTTGCAATTAGTACTGTAACTCTTTGTTTAAAAAACTTCTGCACTGAAAGAGTTTATGGATGAATTGCCAGTATTTATGTTTTATCAAAGACTACTGAAAGATTTCTGTGCTGAAATCTAATAGGACGGTCATGTTTATTAAAGACTACATGGGCAACCATTACTGTCTTTCCATTTCCATACCTGAGGATAAATAAATGGATCATATAATTAAAGTGTCAGATATTTGGCACTCAGTTTTAATGCAATTATACATACTGGTCTATAAACTACATTGTATGTCAGCAGTCTCGGTACTGAGCAATGAATTCTCAGAGGCTGCACAGACTGAGCATGAAGTATAAACCTGTGCAAGAAGAAGAAAGATATTAAGGGAAAAGCAATATATTTCATTACGGGAAATAAGACAGGGGGAAAGGGGTAAAAAAACCCCACAGGTTTCAAGGCACATGAGCTCTTCTTTAGCTAGTTTATTTTTCTTCCACAATTTGCTTAATAAAGGTATTAGCTTTCCCTACAAACTTTCTTCGCTTACATTGTTCAGCCACCGGTTACACTGCCAGAAACTGCAGATGTATGCACTAGGGCATGTATAGAAGCATATATCATAGTCTTAGCTTAAGGCTGATTTTATGCGCCATCTGTACTTCTATGTTCACAGCAGATTCTGGAACAGATAGGAGAACCTGAATTTTCCCAACGTAAGAGAAGAAACTAACTTTGGCTAATGTAAGATATGCAAGACTTAAACTAAAACAAATAAACAGAAGAATTGAAGGAGACTGCCAGCACCTCTCACTCAGATCAATGGTACATTTATCTGGCTTGTAAACGCCTGGCTTAATCATTGATATAAAAGCATCTGCTTTTTTCCTTTTTTTGTAACACACCACAATGGTCATCCACAGCTGTTGTAATTAAGAGGATTTCCTCCTCTGTCACTTTTGAATAACGGGCTTGCAGGATGAATTCTTGGTTTAGTTCCTCACTGCGTGATCCTATGACTGTTAAGTTTTACCCTATTTCCATCATTCAAGCTTTTGACATAATCCAGTTTTCCACTAGGATATTACTATCTATGTTATTCCTCTCTCTTTAACATTACTTTCCAACTTTGTACTATCTACAAGCTTCTTTTAACAAACTTTGGGGTTTTTTTGATATCTACAGAAGAACTATCCTAAAAAATCTGATGTCAAAGAATACCTGCTCTTTCCACATAATTTATGTTCTCCTTTAACCAAGTTCTTACCTGTTTTACAGTTCTTGTTCTGTATTTCCCTCTCCTTCATTTTAACCATTTCATCCAGATTAATCCAAAGGAAGTTTTATCATATACAGTTAGCCTAGAAAAAGGGTTACTTTTGCTAAGAAAATACCTCAAGACAGGTTAGTTTAGCAGAATCTCTTTTAGTAAATCAATTCAACATATTTTTGTATTAGCCACTAATCATTGTTTTTATTATTCTTACTTTAACTGTATTTTACTGTTCTACCACCTTAGAGGAAGCAAACCAAATCTGTAAGTCATTCTGAAAATTGAGAAGGGTGGTTTTACCAGGTAAGTCAGACAAGTTCTAATGTACTAGATAAAATTGCTAAATGCATTAGAAGTAAAGTGGATGCTTCTTGTAAAACAACAACAAAAAAGTATTAGATGCAAAGCTCATAAAAAAGGACTAGAAAGGCAAGGAATGAAACAGTATGCCTAAACAACCACGTTTGTGAGGTTATTCTGAGCACATTATGTATCCGTAAAACTACAGCTAGGGCTGTCAGAACAGATTCTAGAAGGTCATATGTTAGAAGATGTATAAAGTGGGTTATGATGAGTTTTAAAGATGAAACAGCTGAAAGTATTGATGCTAAAATGACTGAATTAACTAAAACAGGAAAACATGAAAGACTCACTTCACAGTAAAGTCTGCTGCCTGCCTGGGGCACAGGTTAGGGACGTGTTGAACAAATTTCCCACCCTAGTAAACTCCTCCCATTATTACCTCCTTTTAGTATTTCAGGTGGGTAGTGATGAAGTGGGTAGAAGGAGCCCAAAGTCAATTCAAAGAGATTTTACAGCCTTGGGACAGCTGCTTAAGGGATCAGGAGCACAAGTTGTGTTCTCCTCTATTCCTTCAGTGGCAGTTGTGAATGAGGGAATTAGCAGAAAGAGACAACAGGTCAACTCATGGCTCCGGGACTCGTTATTGGCAGGGCTTTGGGTTTTTTGATCGTGGGCTGCTATACGAGAAACCTCGCCTGTTGGTGCCAGGTGGGATGCATCTGTCCCAGTGGGGAAAAGGATTTTGGGGCAGGAGTTAGCAAGGCTCATTCATACAGCTTTAAACTAGATACGAAGGGGGAAGGAGAGAAAACTGGGCCTGTTAGGAATAAGCCCAAGGGAAGCTGCCAGGGCTTGCAGGATGGTGGTGGACTAGCAAGGACTCTCGCTCTGCCGTTTCATTTGAGACAAGGGATAGACATTTAGAATCATGGAAACACCTGAGAAGGGTCTGGTAGGAAAGTGGGCCCACACTCACAAAAAGGTGTTGGGATCAGTAGCTCATCTGAAGTGCATCTGTACCAACGCATGCAGTGTGAGCAACAAACACAGGTAGCTTGAAGCCATGATGCACCAGGAAAACTATGACATAGTGGCTATCTCAGAAACGTGGTGGGATAGCTCACACGACTGGAGTGCGACAATCAATGGCTACAACCTCTTCAGGAGGGACAGACATGGAAGGAGAGGCGGTGGAGTGGCCCTGTATGTTAGGGAATGCTAAGAGAGCTCAGCAATCAAGTATAGTGACGATGGAGCTGAGAGTGTTTGGATTAGGTTAAGGGCCAATAAAGCCGATATTGCTGTGGGAGTCTGGTATAGACCTCCCAATCAGAGCAACGAGGTGGATGAAGCTTTCTATAAGCAGTTGGGAGAAATCTCATGGTCACTTGCCATTGTTCTTGCCACGGTCACTTGTCATTGGTAGACTTTAACCTCCCAGGTATCTGCTGGGAATACAACACAGGAGAGAGGGAACAATCCAGGATATTCCTGGAATGTGTGGAGGATAACTTCCTCACACAGCTGGTAAGTGAACCGACCAGAGAAGACGCCTGCTGGACCTCCTCTTTGTGAGCAGTGAAGGTCTTGTGGAGGATATGGCAGTTGGAGGCTGACCAGGGAACAGCAACCATGAAATTATTAAGCTCTCTATTCTTAGAGATGTTAGGAGTGGGGATAGCAAAACTGTCACTTGGGACTTCCGAAGGGTGGACTTTGATTTGTTTAGGAGGTTACATGATAGAATCCCTTGGGAGTCAGTTTTGAAGGGTACAGGAGTCCAGGAAGGCTGGGTGCTTTTGAAGCAGGAAGTCTTAAAGGCACAGGAGCAGGCCATTCCCATGTGCCTTCAGATGAGTCAGCGGCAAAGAAGACAAGCCTGGCTGAATAGGGACATTTGGCTCAAAATCAGGGAAAAAAGGAAAGTTTATGGCCTCTGGAAGAAAGGGCAGGCCACTAGTAATGAGTACAAGGATACCGCCAGGTCACGCAGGGGGATAATTACAAGGTCTAAAGCCCAGCTAGAAATTAATCTGGCTTTGAAATTAAAAGACAGCAAGAAAAGCTTCTATAAATACATTAATAACAAAAGAAACACCAGGGAGAGTCTCCATCCCCTGCTAGATCCAGGAGTAAATATAGTGACAAAAGATGAGGATAAGGCTGAGGTGCTTAATGCTTCTTTGCCTCAGTCTTTAGTAACAGAAACACCTGTACCGAGGGAAGCCAGCCCCTCAAGCCAAAAGATGAGGGCCAGGAGCAAAATGTCACCCCCACAATCCAGGAGGAGATAGTCAGGGACCTTCTCCTCCACATCGATGTCCAAAAATCTATGGGTCCAGATGGCATTCATCTTAGAGTGCTGACAGAACTGGCACGGGTGCTCACCAAGCCACTCTCCTTCATTTATCAGCAGTCCCAGCTGACTGGTGATTTCCCAGCTGACTGGAAGTCAGCCAATGTAACACCCATCTATAAGAAGGGACAGAAGGATGGTCTGGGAAATTACAGGTCTATCAATTTTAGTTCAATTCCAGGGTAAATTGTTGGAGCAGATTTTCCTTAGTTCCATTATGCAGTACGTGCAGGACAACCAGGTGATCAGGCCCAGTCACCATGGGTTTACAAAGGGCAGGTCCTGTTTAACAAAACTGATCTCCTTCTATGACTGGGTGACCCATTTCTTGGACAAAGGAAAGGCTGTGGATGTTTTCTACCTCGACTTTAGGAAGGCATTTGACACTGTTGCCCACAGCATTCTCCTAGAGAGATTGACTGCTCTTGGCTTGGATGGGCATAGACTTTGCTGGGTGAAAAAACCCGATTAGATGACCAAATCCAAGGAGCTGTGGTCAACGGAGTTAAATCCAACTGGTGGCTGGTCAAAAGTGGTGTCCCCCAGGGCTCACTACTGGGCCCTGTCCTGTTTAACATCTTTATTAACGATTTGGATGAGGGGATAGTGTACCCTTAATAAGTTTGCAGATGACACCAAGCTGGGTGGAAGTGTCGATCTGCTTGAGCGTAAGGAGGCTCTACAGAGGGATCTAGCAGGCTGGATTGCTGGGCCAAGGCCAATCACAAACTGGATATTCTGTGCCAAAATGGCCAACAGGTAACACAAGGAACTTCAGAAGAGACAAGAAAGATTATTCACAGCATGAAAAATTGCACCCGACATGAATATGGAGAAAACCAGAATCATTCATTTCAGAAAAAAAATGGGACAGAGGAAACACAAAAAAGTGTAGGTATTTGAGTAAAAACCTTCACTTTACTAAAAGTATCTCAGACATTTACATGAAAGCATCTATAAGTAGATGTTTTCATGCAAATGAAAAATTTATGCTAAAAATGAATTTCAGAAGAAATATAAGACTTGATTCCTTGGGACCATCTAATCATCAGTCGGCTTATGTGTACTGCTGACAGATTCCTCTCCCACTTTACTGAGGCAAAAGCAACTGGCCACTGGTCAGGCAATTCCACTTGCAGATTCCTAAATCATCAGTGGAGGCAAACACAGCATATGGCTAATGGAGATTTTCCTCTCTGAGTCTCACACTCATTCTCCATTTTATGGAAAATGTCATCAGGGCTCACAATTACTAAGTACCAAAATATGTATATCAGCATCAGAGCCTTCAAAAGAAAATAATGTGAGGAATGATGGAAATAGCTTTCTATATACTCAATTAATACTGGTACACCATAGGACATTTTAAATATCTAAATGGACAGATTAGACTAAGAGCCCAATATACGCAAATTACATATCACTGTTTCTTGGAAATTGGATAAAACACTTGCTCTGAGTTTTGCCTGCTGTTTCTCAACATCTGATAGAAATTTATAACAGATGGAAATGATTGCAAAGTGAACAGCACTCTCTTCATGTTCTCCATTCTGCTGAGTTAATCACAAACACACAGAATGTGATAGTAATGAAACAATAGACATGTTGTTGATGAGATCACCAAATGGATTCCATAAAAACCTATCAGAAAACGTATAATATAGTCACTACAGACATACAAAACCATTTTCTGACATATCACCTGTCTATACAAAATAGCCATAGGAGTAGCCTTAAATAAAACAAACAGTCAACTTTACTTGATTTGTAATTACATTGAAAGGCCAGATTTTAAAAAGACAGTCTTGCCAAAAACATTTCATAGAATTAGCTGGCTAAGACATTTCTAGAATTTAGCACTCTTCCCTATTATGAAATGACATTGTTACCCTCAAATGAGTCTGCTCTGCACTCTCTATATAATGTGTGTTTTAAATCATATTCAAATGCTTTGCTACTGCAAACTACAATTGAGAACTCTGAGTACACAGTAGTTAGTCATTCTAATAATGTAAAAAAAAGGCTTGAAGTTTAAGTATGTGCTGAGGTGCTTGCAGAATCACTGCCAAATTGTCTGAAAGATCAGCTAAACATTCTACTCCATCTACCTATTGCATTACTCCACAAGCAAGTAAAGATTCTCTTTTTCACTCACAATGAGCAGATCTCTGAAGAGAAACAAAATAACTTAATTCTTCAAAAACTTCAACATTACATAAAATTGCTTCTCTATACATAAAATTTTCATCAACTTAATGTCAGTTTAAAGACTGATTTCCAGAATGTTTCAAGTCTAGAAGCAATCGCCGAGTGTCACTCACAACTAACAAAACCCACTTCTTTCCATACTGCTTGAGCCTCAAAAGGTTCAACAGGGTGATTCATCCAGCCTGAGGATCCCTCCTGACTGCCCCCTCTTTTAGGGGCTCCTCCGATCCAGAGAAGAGAGAGCAGACTGGAAAGAATTTTTCTGTCAGCAAGAAAAAAACCTAGCTGGAATGCTGCCTTTCCCAAGCCCTCATTTGTCACATGAAGGGACCACATGTGCATGATGTGACACAGGAGGGATGCAGGACTCTGGAAAAGTCAAAAGCCAGGATTTCCACTGTCAGAACAATCTCTCTGGCTTACATTACACTTCTGGTCCAGGGACGATTGGTTCCTGAAGACAGAGGTAGAGGGCTGGATGGGATCCTCTGGCAGCAGCATCATCCTCCTCGCTCCCCTCTCCTCATTCAAGGCAGAAACATGGGCATATATAGTAAACAGAACACTTCAGCGAATTGATCTCCAGAGATGCACTGCACAATGCATTCAAATCAGCCAAGTTATGTTTTTGGAATTCTCTCTCTCGAAAAGCTATGTGGCTCACTCACTGCTGAAGCACAACAGCTCAGTCTGCAACTGCTTCTGTGCCAGAACACAGGCACGGTTAACAGGACCTTTCAAGCACGCGTTGCCTTATTTTGATGATCCCCTCTATCTAAATACACTGACAGAAGGAGCAGATCACTTTCTATTGGGATGCCAGTGAGAACAGGTCATCAAGTCCCTCTGGCTGCCCAGTGAAAGAAGAGATTTCTCATGTCTCACCATCTCCAAAGTTTGTTCATGATTCAGATTTCAGACATTAGAGACAGAATGTGATTACTGATGTTGGATACGGACATTTCGTATGGAAGTTTCATTAGAAGGCAGAGATATGAAAGGGCCTGAAAATTATATCCAAACAAATATGGGACAGAAATGTCTTCAGCAAAGTAAGCTGTACAGGTGTTATTCACTATTTTTCACATGACAAGGACATGCAGGTATAAAATGAAATGGCGAGACAGCAGAATTTAAATAAATTAAATTAAAAAATGAAATAAAAAACCCAGCACACTGCTTACAATTAAATTGAGGAAAATACTGCCACAAGATATCATATGGACTAAAAATATGAACAGATTCAAACCAGCTAGATCTATTCACAGAAGAAAAATACACCAAAAAGCATTAAACACAACAGGTCAGGTGAACTTTCTGACTAAATAAGCCTCAGACATAAGATTGTTGGAAATAGGAGAAGTTCTCCAGTGGAATCTTAAATCTATCCTGCTTCTGGCCACTGTCTGAGACAGGATATTTGGCTAAATGGATCTTTGATCTAATCCAGCATGCTTTATTCTTAAATCAATTATGACTTCTAAACACCTGACATTTATTAACATTGACTTAGCAACACACAAGTGTGGAGTGGTATTTTCCATACTGGAGACGTACATGTCTAAAGGTGCAAAAACATATTTGGGTTTTTTTTTGCTTTATTTTTGGATGAAGTATCTCTTACATAAAAATATTGCACAGAAAAAGCTATTTGTCGTTTTCTGGTTTTAAATAGAGAAAAGGGAACCTTTTCCCCAGCTCTACAGAAAATCATCTTCTTTTCTATGTAACTGGAAAAGCTTGATATAATTTTGAAAGCAACAACTGTGAGATATGTAAAGGTAAACCAAAACAAAACAAAGTTTCTAACTTTTATGTAAAGCAAGAATGGTAAAAAAAGGAAGGAGTTTAATAATCACTAGATGGATTTTGAAATATAATAAAAGCCCGATTCAGTATTTAGGACCTGTGTAAACATTTTCCTTATTGAACAGTTAACTCATGACTGTTAAGCCACAGCTGATGTAGCAAATGCCTGAAGACTACAGAATTAATTACACTGATGTATGCACAACCAGAAAAACTCCCTCAGCTTCACACAATGTGATTAAGCATGTATTTCAGTGTGCCTAGTATATTCTGTCCATATGATTTTTTAAAAATTTCAACTATAAAATCAGTCACAAAAATTACCCACATATTAGCTTTATCATAAGACTACTAAAAAAGAAATCAGCAAATTAAAGTGATAGTACCTATAGCAACTACTAAAGTCTGTGAAGAACAAAAAGCAATGTTCATTAACTCAGTTACAGAAGCACAATCTGAGCTCTAGATTGTTTTACAGCAGAATATTTAAGATGATCTCCCCCTTACCCTCTATGGATTTCACATTTTCATGAAGTAGCTCCATCTCTGATCTCTTCTCTTCACCCACTCCCTTCTCACATGAAGAAAGAATGGCTCCAAAATGTCTCTTACGTTATTAACCCTCATCTGTACCTCAATCAGGCTTGGACTGTATGTGAGCCAGAAAAACATTATGAGACTTCTTTAGACTTAATAAAATGTAATTTTAAATTGAGCTAAAGCGAGTCTCAAGAATTCAAATCAAATAGCAACAATGTGTGGGGTTTTTTTTGCGGTAAATCCCAAAGTGGACCTGAATCACATGTCGTAATACAAGTCTACTTCATATGATCATTTCACTCCCAGATGTAATTAACAACACTTATTCTGATTTAAAAAGCAAAGCAGGTAATTGACTAACAATGAATATTATTTGCATCAAGTCTATTTTATGACGTTCAACATTATTTTTTATTCTAGAAGCCGTAACACAAATAACAGATTGGCACATTTAACCAAGTTAATTATTTTTTGTTCTGAGCACAGTCTACAATCCTGCACTTTTGTACTTTGTTTTACCTGTAAATAATTCCATTGTATTGCTCAAAGTACAGTTTATTTTATTCTACCTGTATCTCAATAAGAAATAATGCCAAACAATATTTGTCAAGACTAACAATCAAGTACCACATTGACTTAAATTGTTGAGGCTGAGACACTTCCAAACAATTTGATGCAAGCCGGGGAGTGAAGTTAAATATATATTTGAGCACTCATAAGCCAGGTGCAAGTTGATATGCATTTTATCCCATGTACAACTGCTTCAGTCAGCACTTATCCTACAATTTTCATTTTTTTAGGTTTCAGTCAGATAAATTTTTGTCCTTAATACCCTAATTTATTGTAAAGCAGTTGCCTAAATTTTATAATTAAGCTGACATAGATAATATCTTTACATCAGGTATCACAAGAGCAATTCTTGCAACAATGCCACCTCCGACATCAATTTGATCAGTGCTGTGGAATGGACTTAAGTGTCAGGCA
Source organism: Trogon surrucura (assembly GCA_020746105.1). Lineage (NCBI taxonomy): Eukaryota > Metazoa > Chordata > Aves > Trogoniformes > Trogonidae > Trogon > Trogon surrucura. The sequence continues at coordinate 65,078,546 of CM036658.1, read as the reverse complement.
TACAAACTTTATTATGTAAGTAAAGAAACATTTTTATCATGGGTAAATACTGATCAAAAAAAATCTTCTGAATAATGCAGCTGCTTTACTGTTGCTTAAATAATATGCTAAATAATATACCTTAAATACTATCAACATCCTACATAATACTCCTTATACACTACCAACAGTTTTAACATGTTTTACACTGCATGAAGTAATGAAAATTAGTCTTAGTGCAGAGCAGTTCTATTAAACAGACAAGAAAATCAGTTGAGCTGTAACATTAATGAAATATTTCTACGACTTGCAAAGACAGCGCTCATTTGGGTTAAGGAACAAAACCTTACTACTTCGAGTAGCACATCCCTACCTGTGGAACACAATAGACACATGGCATTATAAACAATGCTTTCAACAGTGTTTCTAATTAAATATGTAATGTTAAGGGTGAACTTTGTTTTGTGAGAAATTCTAAGAGTTGATAGGAGTCTATCTGCCCATAAAGCATCAAACTATACATTATCCCTAAGCTGCTTTGAATTTGCATTTATTTAATCAGCTAAAAATACTAAAGTCTACCACTAGAAGAATAAAACTCATTGCTTAAGAAGTCAGGCAGAGAGCAGAAATAATGATGACGATATCTGCACTTAGAAATTAAAGTTCTCAAAAGTTTTAATTTTCTTACTAAAATTGCTGGCAAAGAACATTCATTGTCAGTGAAAATCAATGGGAAAAAACCCTATCAAAACGACTATAGAGAAAAAGAACACTAGAAAGAAAAAGATCATAGCAGGAAGTAGTCTTACTGGAACAATATAAAATAAAAAATGTTGCCAATACTCATTTTACTAGGGTCCATCTTATGTTTTAGCTTTTATGTTGCACCTGTTAGCCACCACTAGGATAACAAAGGTCACTTGACCACAGAGAATGGGCCCCCCACTACTTCTTCCTTATATTTAAGAAAAAAAGAAAACATTTCTAATAGGGTACCTCCTTTCTATCACAAAGTGCGGGCATAATAAATGAAAAAATAATACATGTGCAGTAATTAAGTTTGGGTGTTGCGTTTTTTTTTACTTGAAAATTTATAGTTACTAACAGGAATATCAGTTATTTCTCATTTATCACTATCAGCATTTTGGGTTTTCATTTGTTGATTAGTCAGTAAAATCCAGTTTCTGTTTTCACTGAACTACTAATGATTCTCAATAAATATTCTCAACTAGGGAATGCCAGTTGAAGTTTTTCATATAAAACTCTCTTATGGCTCTTAAGTTAGCACAAATCAAAATACCACAACAGTTGTGAGAGTTCATATGATTTTTATGTTTTAAAACTAAAAATACCTCAATGGTTGTAAACTAAAATGACTCCTCATTCAAGCTATCCGTACCAAAGTTTTATCCAAAACTAATTTTATATCTGTAATATCCTTGCATTTTTCCCCAAAACATTTAATCTCATCTTCTGGTAAAAGACACAGTTGTATGCACAAGAGTTCACATTCTAAAGAGTTAAATGCGAAGAAATTAAGACTGAGTTGAGCGATAGCAGCCATTTGACTTGAAGAAAGCAAATTCATGGATTTAAGAAATACTTCAGAGTTAATAAGACTTTTGAGAGGAATGGAAGTTTATTCTTGAAGTTAACAAGTAAGTACTAGATGATATTCCAGAAGTGAGTTTGTTGTTGCCTCTTTTTTTGTAAAAAGAAAAACCTACAACATGTGGCAGGCAGTTCCACTCAGAAGGCTGCAAAAGGAGAGCAGGGGATTCAGCACATATTTTATAAACTCAATTTTCTTTTCAGCTTTGCAGTTCACCTTTAAAATAAAAGCTTAGGTTCTGCTGAAAACAGCAAAATTTGTGGAAAATCCATAGGGAGGCTCCAAATCCTTGGGATTTGTGGATTTTCTGTTTGAACAGATTTTTATTGTTCCTGTTGATTGCCCTAACACTGGCTTTCAGGCACCAGGCAGCTTGAGTTATGTTATCTGAGGGCATTTAAACAGTATCACCAGGTAGCTTAACTTTCTAAACTCATTTTTCCTAGAACATAAAATGCCAAATAGCTGTTTGGAGAGACATGAAAATAAAAAGAATGATTTTATCAGTTTTGTTAATTTAACTTGGTTTAATAATTGCCACTGACTTGTTACATACATTAAGTTATAAAAATATTTTTATATAGACTGACACCTCTATTTTCATTCTTTTTGTTATTGCCTGGTCACATACTACAGGAAAAATGGCTGTCTGGGCTAAATGCCCAGAACATTTGAAGCATCTCACACTGAAACAATAGTGGTCTTTGTTGGACACCATCTGCTAGCAAATTTTTTTTTATTTTTTAATTATTTTTTTTAAATCGTTGTGTGTCTGCTAATACAGATGCACTGCACTTTCACAAAATGAATTCCATTTATGCTCAGACTAAATAATATTAATGTAAAAAGTGTTTCATTTCACATTATGACTGAGCTGGAGTTATACTGATGTAACACACGTGAGATAAGCTTGTTCCATGTGGCCAGATTACTTTAGAAACATTTGCTTTCGCTCTTTGGCTCGTTTTTACAAAGTCTGCTGTGCTTTCAGTACAAAAATTTTACCTTTCAGTGATCATCTGTGTTTTGAATTTGTTGGTATTGCTCATCACCTTGTGGTTTTTTACTAGCTATTAAAGAGCTGATTTGGCTAGATCATGAACTAGATAGTAAACAGCACATTAATAAAACTCTGCAGACACTAAATAATCATTAACTTCAGTAAGAAAACAGAAATGCATTAAGAGACTTGTAAAAATTAAAATATGGGAAGAAATGAACTCTGTCTTGAAACATGCAAGAAAAATAAATCTGGGAAAAATTGTTGAAAGTACAGATAGTCAATGAGAAGATCTAAGTAGTAACATAAAACTCACAGACAATGCAAACAAATCTAACTAAGGCCAGCATTGTGGCTATATTCACAGTCCCCTTCAAAAAAAATTGTAGAATTAATATTCTGGTCATAACAGTCCTGGTTGAAATGTCACAGTAAAGAATGACAAGGCAAATGTTGAAATTATTTTTGGAATAGCTAAAAAAAGGATACTTCAAAATTTGTAGGAAACAATTTTTAAAACTGGAGGAAGAAAATGCAAAAGATCAACTAGATTTACTCAGTTTATCCGCTTCCCAGTTTCTACAAGACACATACCACTTTTTGATACTCTTAATTTAAATATGTGAAATAATAATTTCCTAATGTTTCATAATCTGGAAAATATTTGTGATATCCAGTTCAAATATTCTGATTGTCTCTTCCTTTCAGCATCCTGAATCTTTTCTGTTCTTGTTCTTCTAAGAATCCCATAAGTGACATGCTATTTTACACCCTCAGACATGAGGAAACACCAAAGCTTTAGAAGTGATCTTGTGTCCACTAACTAGTTATAACTATATACACACTCATGTAATCACGAATACAAAATAAAGCATATCAGCTTAAAATTAAACTGTCAATTACAATTACTCAAGGTAATTAATCTTGCAGTTGCACCATACCAATTCAATTCTTAACAGGTTTGGAAAGCCAAGACATATAGAATGTGCTTGGACAAGACTGTATTCAATTGCATTTCTAAACTGAATGGAATACAACAGATGCCAAAAGATGCACAGGTACTTTCCAAACAGATTTTTAGACAAATCAGTATCTAAAAGGCATGACAACTGGTTCCTTCTGAGGTTTCTTTAGTAGGCACTGTCGTTTTCAAAGAAGAAAACTATAATAATAATGCATTTTGTAAAGTATAGCTAGGCAGCTACTCTCACATGGTTATAAAGCAATATTTCTAATGAATAAAAAGAAGAGTTTCACGATCTGCACTTTTGGGTGGTTAAGGCCACTGGAAGGATGAAGCCAGTAACAAAACAGCATTACTTATCTTTAAGTCTAGCACTCTGTGAGCAGCTGATCAATATTCTATATAAACTCCTTCTAAAACATACTCCTAAATGAGTTTAATATTTATGCTATTGCATCCTTAAAATTCGGGCTTCCAAGACAAGGCTGGTGTTCATATTTCATGTAATTTAGGTGAGGAAAACAGTTAGTGTTCATGGTATTCTGAAGTAATGTATTTAATCTGTTTATTATTTATTTTATTATTTAAGCCCCTGTGTTAGACTACAGGGCTAGAATTGTTTCACCAGTGAAATATTATACATATTTTTAAGCACCCTTTATAAAAGAATAATCTCGCTTTCCTATCTGTTCTCAGAAATGACCAAACAGTCATGAATCAGAGCACATTTTGTTTAAAATAAGTCTTACAAGAACAAAACATAGACAAGAAAGACAAATACTGATTTATATTACCAACATTTATATTGCAGGAAATTTCACAATTAGTAAAACCAAGTTCTGTTAAACAAAATTTTAATAACGAAGCAAGCAACATGCAGAAACTTTCCTGTAACTCATTACTTTCGAAAGAATTTCCTTACTTCAGAATCTTGCACAACAAGGCATTTGCATAAAAGCCAATGCTGTTTGCAAGTGATATAATAAAGCAATTATTATAATAGAAAGCAGTAACAGGAAATCTTCAAGTTAAAACCTGGCAAGTATATATTTTTTAAACTGTGTATAATTCAAGCCCTTAAAACCCAACAATAGTTTATTGGATTCTGATATGCATAACAGGATCAAAGTATTCCCCAAACAATAAATTATGAAACTATTAATGACATGCTCAGAGCATTTTTAAAGTACGCTCCATGTAAAAAATGTACTTACAAAATAAAGAAAAATTGAACTGTACACTTATACGGAAGTTGCTGTGCTGACGTGTTTATGTCCCACAGCTGCATAAATCCATCTTTTACGTTATTCTTTCCTGATAATGAACACTGCACTAGGCTGGCTGTTAGCCAGATACTATTATGCAGTCTTTCTCTAGGTACTTAGCATCACCCCTGTGTAGCTCAGATGAGAAAAACAACTATCCTGCTTTCCTCACAAGAGTAACATTGTGTTGTCTTTCAAAGTCTGTCTTCTGTGTCAGTGTACTGCAAGAGTCTGCCCAATTTTTCTGTCTCACTGTGTTACTAAATAAGAAAACCCTCAGCCAGTCCATTTTTGACATATATACTTAGGAGACTAAAAAAAAAAATACAAAAATACTGAGTAAAAGTAGTTCTAGAATTTATTTTAGGTACAAAAGTGCTTGCTACTTTGTTATTCACCGCAGTTGAGTGTTACTGTGTTTGACATCAGTTTTGGTTTTGGCTCACAAGTTTTACAGCGTTTATGCAACAAAGTTTTTCCTGCCTTTCTATCAGTTATTTTTCTTTTCAGACTGTTCTGCTATCTACTCTTTCCTTTTAACGATTCACCCTTATCCAAACTACTGCGAAATACTGTCTTTTGTATATTTCCCTTATCTTTCTTGCAAAAAGATTAAGCACTTATTACAAAGAATGGTGCAAGTACTCATTACAAAGAATGGTGTAATCTTATTTATTGCATAATTGTGGTGTGGTATAACCATTACAAGAAAGGGAATGCATTGATTTAACACTTATGATTGGTATATGAGATCCTGAAGAGCCATATTGCTTATACTTTTATCAATGTCTTTACTAAAATAACTTTTAACAGTTAAAAAGAAGTGTTAATATCATTAAGAGCAATTTTTTTCCTTCTTTTCATAAACTGTTTAAACTATGCACAAGAGTGAAAACAGCAGGATCAGTAGGGAGCTCTCAGCCATGCCTTTCTCAGGCTTCGCATCTGCCCTTCCTGTATACCCCTGACACTATGCAGGTATGACAGTGCTCTAGGACAAATTAAAGAAATTTCTTTAACATTCTGCAGAAAGCAGTAGAAGTGTTTAAGAAGCTAAGGCAAACTTAATAACTACTTTTTATAAAGGGATATTTAAATATAACATCTTAGTTATGTTTTATATAAAGTATACAATTAGAACAAGAAGCAGTCTTCTGATTACTTCTGCATTTTCCTGCAGTTTACAATATTTAGCATTTTCTAGAGAAAGAATTTGATAATAACAGAAAATACTGGTGGTAAGCTTCTCTAGGAGCCAAAGGAAGGTAGTGAGGGATAAATCAGGGATAGATTTCATATAAACCCCACTAAAATAAAAGTTCTGTAAAAAACCCAAATCAACTAGAGAATGAATGCACTTGGACAGAAGCACAAGTATTAACTGTGTCTCATGCCTCTGATCATACATGGAGAGATGCTACCTCCAGGTTCAGTAGATTATTTATTTATTATCAGCTGCAGAAACAGGGCGTAGGTCTCTAGTTCTCCAGAAACATATTCTAGAGCATTTAGGAAAGCAAAGATAAGTGGGTATATTCAGATCTGAACGTGTTTTTTTAAAATCTAAGTTTCAGAGATGTCTCCTTAAAACAGAAAATTGATTACAAATGTATTTTTAAAATAATAGAACTACTGCTTCTGAACATGACTGATGCCGTGAAGTTACAGAGGTATGCAACACATTATAGTAGCTTTGACAGAAGTAGAAGAATTGAAAAATTAAGTCTACACGAAGTGATAATCAAAATCTTGTCTACCTTTGCATTAAAATGATCAACAAACGAAATGAGAAAATAACGGCACTTCTTATTGTTCTTCTTTTCAAGGATGTGCTAACTGGTATTACAGAAAGACAGACTGCTTTGAGTATAGGTTAATACAAAATACTAGCTCAAGGTGTTGCCCTGGTAGTTTCTGAGCATTAATAAATTGAATATAGCAACAGCATATGTTCACTGCTGATTACCTTTGTACAGTAGGAGATTGATCATACACAGCTATCGTGTTTTGACTCAGATCAGGAATATGAAAATCTGGGTTTACTGCACACAAGTAAAAAGAGTTCAGGCAACCGCCTTTGATGTATCTACTATTGTTTAAAATGATACAGTTACCCATTTCTCACAGGACTCCCATAATAACGATACCTAGAAACAAAAACACTTGTCAGCTCCTCTCCCTAAATATTACTGCTTTCTCTTCTACTGCCTCTTTTATCTGGGTTGAAATTCCATGCTAAAGTCTAGACAGAGACTAACACGTCTTCCTCAAAAGCTTCCTGTGTTACTCATCTTCCGTGAAATATCCACAAAACCCTGACTGCTACTATGGGTAACCAGATGTCAATCTACAGACACCTTCCGTCCCCTACTTTTCCCCACTGTCTTTCTCTACTCCTATTTATCAGAACAGTAAACAAGAAGAGAGGAACTACATTCACTTCTAAAGACAGTCTTGTGATTTGGTGTTCAGTATTCTTACCTGCTAATTCCCACTTCTCTGTTTGCTCATAGCAAAGGTTCTATCTTTTCCATGCTAACACAGAACCCAGTCTAAAATGACCTAGATCAAGTTACATATGGTGGCATCAGTACTTTTCATGTCAGTAATCATCAACACTATCACAAGTAATGAAGAATAAATTACTTTTTGTGTAAAGAGCAACTCTGCTGAGCTCTTCAAAATTACCAGAAATACGGAAACATTATTTTAAAAATTATTATCATGAGATCATTTTCCAAATGAGCAACACCACCCAGCGGCAACAAGGAATACCAATTTACAATTTTATTGTTAAAAATAAGCATGACTTACCACCACACTGGATTTTTATCTGTAAATATACATGTGCAAAAAGGTCTTCTTTTCTCTCAAGTACTTAATTGCCAAATGCCTTCATATACTAATACAAACAAAAAAAGGCTTATTTCTACAGAGGTGATCACATAAATGGAAAAAAAAATGATGTAGTTCAAATACACATCACAAAAGTAAGAATATTAGAGAGACCAAATTCAATGCAGTGTCAAGCTCATACTTCACATACTTTTATGTTGGAACACTAACTGAATACAGCTCATGGTGTTAGTTTGCATGAGACTACTTCCAGGATAACTGGCAATCTTGTTTTTCATGCCAGAGCAAAAAAAAACTGCAGGTAAGGAATGGATTTAAGACTCTGATAAAATTACTCTAATCGGAGAAAAAATTAAAAAAAAGGAATTTGGAAAAAACCTGCATAATTAATTATTATAATGATTTTTTAAAGACTGAAAACATCACATTTTATAGAGTAATAAATACATACAGAATGTCTGTCACACTACCCATGGCCTCTTAAATCCCTGAATCTTCTTCTCTTGAGCCACAAAAACTGGATTTCACCCACTGCAATTTTGGCATGCAATCATAACCAGTAACTAAATAGCAAAACCTGTAAACACTGATTATTGGTTTGAAACTGTGTATGTAATCATACGTATCATTTCAATTCTTATGTTCCCTCTCCTCCTCAGTTCTTCTGACTCTTCTTCCAGCCTTGGCGAGCTACTCATTCACTCTACCCACCCATCCATCCATCCATCCATCCATCCATCCATCCATCCATCCATCCATCCATCCACATCCTGCTTTGCCAGGCCAAATCAAACTGATGGTACTCTGTCATTAGTTTTTCCCTCCTATTCTGCTATACAGCTCCTGATCTATCAGATCTGTGACACCGCCAGAGATCTGGAGCAGGGGAAAATCCTCCAAGTGCATTAAGAGCGGAGATGGGGCAGCACTGCAGCACCCTTCGTAAAAGACACTCCCTTTAACCTTAAAATACTTACTGATTTCCTTCAGCATATTTTTCTGAGCCCCTAAGAGAGTTAGGCATGGAGACACGCTTGCTATGTTGAGAAATTCTTTGTTTGTGAAACTATTGGTTGCAAAGGTGGTTACTTAAACAGCTCGACATCCAATCAGACAGGCTAGCAGTCAGAAGAACAAAAGCAGATCACAGAATCATAGAATGCTGTGGGTTGGAAGGGACCTTAAAGCTCATGGAGTTCTAACCCCCCTGCCATGAGCAGAGATGCCTTCCTCTAGGTCATGCTGCCCAAAGCCCTACCCAGCCTGGCCTCTGAGATAGTATATATGCTCCCTCATACGTACTTAACACTTGCAAATGTTTACATATTAAGTGATGGGCAGAGCAAAACTGAGAGGAAAAGGTAGTAATTCATTAAACAGTACTTCCTAACTGAGTAGTTGGAGTTTTAAATATGCAGATTCCATAAAATATTTTGGGAATAGCAATACTATTACAGGTATTACATATTTGTTCATGAATAACTCATGATCCATGATACTACTTTTGGGGCTTGGTGTCTTCTCTGTTCCTGAACTCTGAAACTAAAACCTAAAGTGAATTAAACTATTACATATAATATTTTTAACTGTAAACACAATAACACAAAACATGTGCTGTTCTGTTTTTCACTATATTTTGAAGTCCCCCAAAGATACACTGGGAATATACAAAAAAAGATTAGTTGTTGGCTGTGAAACTACACCACTACTGTACAGATTAGTACTACTGAAGAGAGAGGCTCAAACTAAGAGTCACTTGTTGTATGTAAAGGTGATTCTTCTCATCTCCACTAGAAAAAGAAAAAAACATAAAAAATATCTCAAACTCAGAAGTATTTCTGTTACGAAACTGAAATGGAAATTTGTGCTGCTCTGATATTTTTTATCATTGCATGAATAGGCTAGGGATGTTAAATCATTTAGAACTGAACAATCTGATTTTATGTCCTGAGAAACAAAGATGAAACTTTGAAGCATTCTGACATGAAAATACAATTCCATGTTGCTCAGTATCAGCCGGTTGCGGTTTATAGGAATGATCTCTTCAATGTGACTTCTAAGTTTTGCTCTCAGGATAGCAAGCTTTGCATGAAGCTTGGCGCTTTTTTTTTAATGTTTTTACCTGCTTCACGCATGAATTAATACAATTTTAAAATATCTGAAAAATCAGAAGACCTGTATCAAAAAGGTATGTCTCTCTCCTGCTCTTTACCCCTAAATAAAGAATTTTCTGACAGCTTCCATTTTTCTTAAGTAGATTGATAAAAAGGAAGAAGGATAAACTGAAGGCTAATCTCAGTGACATTTGAATATAGTATCTGACAATTCTTTTATTTTCCCATTGAAAAAGTAACATTTTAAGTTGAAATAGTTTGATTGAATGACAAAAAAGTTTATTATATTTGTACCTTCTTATATTTGATGTGGGTTTTTTTCTTGCTCTAACAATAACAGGCTTATGAGAACATTGCAATTTAGCCAACAAAACTTAATGCAAGCACTTTAAGACTTTCAAAACATTGAAAACGTGCCTGTCCTTGTATTTGAGATAAAAGTAGCTTACCCTTTGGATTTAAATTTGTATGCTAATTTTAAAAAAATAGGTAATACATACTGTATGACTACAGGATTAAAGATGTGACTTTCAACTTCCGTTGTACTGTCCCACAGAAAAATCTATGTGAAACACTACTGCATTAGAGACATATACCTTACTGCGCTCAACAACCCATCTACAATTCTGAAATATTTATTTTCTTGGTCAAAGGGCAAATGTGCCTTTGCCTCTCTTGGTGATCAAACTACTTGTAATTGATAACTTCTAACCCGTCTATGTTCCTTTTCACGCCAGTGTTAATTAACTCTGTATCACATACTTTTTTCATGCTACCAATACAGATAGGCAAAGATTATATATAAAGACCTATTAACCTAAAATACAGCAAACATAGAAATCAGACTAATTTTGGTACTTTTTTTTTGATAAAAATGGGAAATACAAAAAACATTAAGTTCACTGTTAAGGTAAGCTTTATAAAAAGTGGTCTGTAAATGTGTGTAAAAACTTCTTACAGAGCAGTGAATTTTAACTGTCTCAAAGCATTGCTCACTCAGGTTCTCTCCCTTCAGACAGTGTTAGCAGTCTTTTTCTGACCACACCTGTCCCACAGGAGTCTCCAGTGGAGTAATGATGTTATGTTTTGGTCCCAATTCATGAAAACAAAAAAGCAGCCTTTCATCTGCCTGGGGGGGCATAAAAAGATATTTCTAGCACACATACTGAGTTTTCATTAAAATGTATCCCTTCCCTACGACTTCATTTCCTTGAGATACCTCCAAACTCCTTCTCCCACCTCCATTCTGTGCTCCATGTTTCTGTATTTCGTAAGAAGTTCTATGGACTCAGATACTGTTTCGTCTGTCTCCTGCTTCACAGTCTTCACAACCCCCTCCTCTTACCCCATAGCGGAGCCTAGCCTCTTTAATTCTATGAGTCAGCAGCTTTTACCTTCCAGCAAAATGTTTGCAGAGCATTCTAGGTCTCCACCAAAAGGCAAACTGCATATACTACATGTAGAAACAATTATTAAAATAAAAAATAAAAATACAAATAGAGTCATTATTTACTTCAATTAAAACTTACTAAATATTTAAAACAATTCTGTGACTCTTCTCTTCATTTTTAGAACTCGGATTACTACAGTTGTACTGCTCAAATTTTACCCTTGCTGCCAGGGCACAAAGCTAGTGATAAGCCATGCACAGAAACTGCCAACTTTAAGCAAACTCCATGCCTATCATCAAAAGAAAGAAATAGACAATGACCAGCTATGTAATTTCTCATTAAAAGATGCAAAGGATTTGCACTGATTCATTCATGATTAGTCCATATTAATTTTTAACAATAAAAATTGTAATTGTTGTGGTATTGTAATATAAAAACAATTAAGATCAACAACTAATGAAGAAATTAGGATCTGACTGCAGGGAAAAAGGAGAGGAAAAAACATTCCAAAGCTGTGTATATGAAAAAACTTTTATCCACACACATACAGAGATTAAAAAAAAAAACAAAAACCCATAATACATTAAACCCCCAATTTCTTATGAAATGGTATTTCTGAAGTGAATATTCTGATACAGTATGATGCATCCTCTCCGGGGGTATAACTACATATTGTTAAAAAAAGTCAGTACACTAAGACGAATTAAGGATCAACAGTGAGAGATGCAATGAAATTAGTACAGTTTGACATTGTAGTGGAAAATACAGTGGCTAAGACACATGAACTCAATTATGGAAGCGCTCTTCATAAAACTAGAAGAAGCTATCAGAATTGCACAAAGGATTTCCATTTAGAAGAATCTATGTAAGCTGGATGTCAGGGAAGGGCACACCAATCTGCAATCAAAAAAAGGGCACAAAACCAACAAGAATGCAACTATACTGCTGAAACAGTTCTGCCAGACCAAGATAATTGCTATTACTTTAAAATTCAGTTACTTAGAATACGGTAGTAAACCCCCTCAAAAATATAATTGCTGCTGGAAAACACATTTGCCTGTGCAGTAATTAAGAGAAGCAACAGAAGTACTACTACTATGACCATTTTTGTCCTCAACACCATTTCAGAGAAGTATGAAAGAGTATAATCCCCCACTGATGAGATGACAGCCTCACGACTTAATATATCCCTTCTGCCTTTAGATTACATGAATTTACTGTAACACCCTTATTTTTAGGTGGTTTGATGCCACATTCCTAGTACTTAGTGAGATGATACCAGTTGGTATAATTGGCTAACTGATATAATTGACATTATTGAAACCTACTGGGTCAACACACACTGCTGAAGTGTTGAAAACTCTGGGTAGAAATTAGCAACCAGGATTCTAGTTAAGAAAGGTAGTGCAGAGAAGAAGGAGGTTACGAAGCAAAAATTAGTTTAAAATACTTTCTGAGCTGATGAAACCTTCAGGCCTGTGGACCAGTCTGGTAGCAAAAGAAGATTATCTTGAAAAAAGAATATTTATAGACACTGTGTACAAAACAAAACCAAAAACCAAACAACTCCTCCCTAAAAGCTTAATAGTTCAAAATTAACTTTAAGAAGACACTGAGAGAAAAAACAGAAATTGTACTGGGAGTTCCAATGAAAGCAAAGTTTAAGGAGTATTTATACTGACAGGTGTGTCAGTATAAAACTTTTTTTCCTTTTTTTTTATAAATAGGGAGTGTGTTTTCCCTTTTCCAGTCAGCCATTTTTTTGTCCTGCCAGAATCTGACCTGGACACCATGTTCTAGGAAAATGTTAGATTACTGTCATAACCTACTTATTTTTATATAACAAGTCCTCTTCTTCAACGGCTGCCATCTGAGAAGAACTCTGTCCAATTTTCTGCCTTTGTTCCCCATCCTGAGTTCCCGAATGCAGCTCCTGTATCCAGCTCCCCTCTGCTGCTGGGCCTGGGACTTTCTGCCGCCACCTGCTCTGCAGCATCAGTGGGGTTTGCTATCAGGGGGGCTGAGGGGGAAATTGAGTTCAATATTGCATCTGTATATATTTGTAAATAGTCCATTACTTTTATTATTTTATTAGTAGTATTATTGTTTTATTAAAGCTATTTTAGTCTTCCAGTCCATAAGTCTCTCTGCCTTATTCCCCTTCCCCCTCAGGGAGGGAAAGGGGTTAGAGAGCATCTGTCGGCATTCAGCAGCCAGCCCAGTCCTTAAGCTTAACAAGGACCTATCCTTAGCAGAGAAAAGCAAAAAGACGTATTTGCTGGTACCAAATTGGGCACAAATGTTTCACAGGAGGAATACTCCATTAATGGAGGAAGATAACAAAAGAAGCAGTATGTGCTCCACATTTTCTTGTCTTTGCATCAACTAGCCATTTCTCCAACTGAACACAAATTCTGCCTTCAAAAAAAATTGGATTGCAAGGGTTACAACAGGGGTAAGTGGGACAAATCACAGTATACAGAAGGTCAGAATAGATGATCTAATAGCTCCAAAAATCCATGCTACTTTTGTCTATTTCTAGTTTACATGATGGGAAAAATATTTCATATGTTTCCACACTCTCAGCCAAAATAAACATACTGCCTTGCTCAGCATTCAAAATCTATAGTGCCCAAAGTTAACTAAGATTCATAAACCAGAACAAAGACCTTTGTATAAAAATGAAATGTTTCTGACTAGAAGTCTCCATCATGTAGTATTCTCTTTGAATGATGATTAGTATGAAAGCGACAGCATCAGGCATTATTTACTCACTTATACACAGAGACAACATGGTCTACACTGTAATTTTGGATAGTCACCTACAAAGAACTGGAAAGAAAATACGCTGAAAATCCTTTGGATCGACTGTATGTTGGATCTGCTGTTCCTAAGCTGTTCTAGAATATTTGAGCTCAAATATTTAGGAAAATTTAATAAAACCCCTGGCTACCTGAGTTGATGCCAGAATCATGTAGACCAACAAGGAAATACTCTGCTCCCCATCTCTTTCAGGCTCTCAATTATCTCTGAAGGATATGTGAAAAATACTTGGCTTTATAATGATGAGTGTAAATAAATTTTATTTTCTTACATTAAATGCTTAGATCTCACTCCTAAACTACACATTTTATGAATGCATGGTAGAATTTTTAAGAGACACATATAATCTTTTTAATAAATAGATAAAACTATCAATCATCTTCTGCACAATTTGACATATTTGATGGCAGAAATATTTCTGTGTTTAATCATAAAGTCCAGGAGGACTGCTGGACTTTATAGAAACAAAACAGTCATTCAATTTGTAAGACAAAAGAATGAAGATAATCTCCAACATGTAAGCTGCGAATAAGAGGAAAATACGTCTATCTTTTTCTTCTTACGGTATCACTAGCTCACGGATGCCAGTCATATAAATGAAGGATAGAATGAGAAAGATGGAATAAAACGCTAGGCATTTCTTTTCAGATATTCTGAAGAAAACTGTACACTTTTAGGCGGAATGGTAGTAATTGATGTACTCAGAAAAGCACGTATAGTAAAGGATGTGAAGAGAAGCAGTAGAATAAAAGACAGCTTTGTAAGCACATTAAGGAAAGGTAATGTAGTAGCTGTCACATTCCTAGATTAAAAACTCTGAAAAAGCCTAATTATACAAAAATAAGTAGGTTATGACAGTAACCTAACATTTTCCTAGAACATGATGTCCAGGTCAAATTCTGGCAGGACAAAAAGTGGCTGACTGGAAAAGGGAAAACACACTCCCCATTTATAAAAAGAAGGAAAAAAAAGAAGATCTGAGGAACTACAGGTCAGTCAGTTTCACCTCTGTGCCTGACAAGTTCATGGAGTGGATCCTCATGGAAACTATGCTAGGGCACATGGAAAATAAGGAGGTTCAGCCGACGTGGCTTCACTAAGGGCAAATTGTGCCTGAAAACTTCAGTAGCCTTCTATGATGGGGTTACAGCATCGGTGGATAAGGGAAGAACCGACATCATCTTCCTGGATTTCAGAACCACTTGACACTCTCCCACATGATATCCTTGCTTCTAAATTGGAGACACATGGATTTGACGGATGGACCACCCGGTGGATAAGGAATTGGCTGGATGGTCACACTCAAAGAGCTGCAGTCAATGGCTCTATATTCAAATGGAGATCAGTGATGACTGGTGTTCCTCAGGGGTCAGTACTGGTGCTCTTTAACATCTTTGTTGGTCAAATGGACAGTGGGATTGAGTGCACCCTCAGCAAGTTTGACAACAACACAAGGCTGAGTGGTGCCGTTGACATGCTGGAGGGAAGGGATGTCATCCAGAGGGATCTGGATAGGCTTGAGAAGTGGGCCCGTATGAACCTCAGGAGGTTCAATACGGCCAAGTGCAAGGTCCTGCACATAAACTGGTGCAATCCTAAGCATGAATACAGGCTAGGATGAGACTGAATTGAGAGCAGCCCTGCAGAGAAGGACTTAGGGGTGTTTGTGGATTAAAAACTGAATATGAGCCAGCAATGTGCATTCACAGCTAGAAAGCCAATCACATTCTGGGCTGCGTCAAGAGAAGTGTGGTCAGTAGGTCGAGGGAGGTGATTCTCCCCTCTGCTATGTACTGATGAGACCCCATGTGCAGCACTATGTCCAGCTCTGGGGCTCCCTGAGTGAGAACGACATGGACCTGCTTGAGCAGGTCCAGGGGAGGGACATGAAGATGACTGAAGGGCTGGAGCACCTTCCCTGTGAGGACTGAGAGAGTTGGAATTGTTCAGCCTGGAGAAGAGAAGGCTCCAGGGACACCTTATAGTGACCTTCCCGTACTTAAAGGAGGCCTGTAGAAGAGATGAGGAAGGACTCTTTGTCACAGAGTATAGTGACAGGACATGGCATAACAGTTTCAAACAAAGAAGGTAGATTTAAATCAGATATCAAGAATATTTTTTTTTCAGTGAGGCTGCTGAGACACTGGAACAGGTTGCCCAGAGGAGCTGTGGACACTCCCTCCCTGGAAGCATTCAAGGCCAGGTTGGACGGGGCTTTGGGCAAACTGGTCTAGTGGGAGGTGTCCCTGCCCAGGGCAGGGGGGTTGGGACTACACGATCTTTAAGGTTTCTTCCAACACAAACTGTTCTACGATTCTATGATCCAAATGTAACAGTGAAAATGTATGTACATGGTATAAACTTATCTAACTTAAAGAAAAAAACCGCACACTATCTTAAAATAAATCTCGATAAATTCATGAAAGGGATTGTATAATTTGGTATCTGCGATAGCAGGGTCCTGATCTGAGTGCCTTCAGGGGTCCCTTTCATACCTCTCTTGCTAGATTTCTAAATGCTTGTCTGCAAGCAAATTAGAATAGGCCTTCGTTTACCCAAGAATTTCCTGGCAGTAAGCATATTTATTAAAATAATTTCCCATGTGTCAAAATGCAATCTTAAGAGTATAGCATTTGCCTCTGATCTGTTTTTATTCCTCTTAAACAAATGGCTCTGCTTTCCTTGCACATACTTTACTTTTTTGGTGAGAAGCATAGGGTTTGCAATTCGTCTAACATTGTCACCACATTAGCAATTCTGAATTAAGACAGCAATGATAATCGTATGATACTACATAAACAAGGACAAGAAAGATTTTATCCCACTTTTATACCATTTGTTGGAGTTCTTTTTTTCCTTGATAGAATCACTGGTTGCAAAAGAACAGGGATAAAGTTTTAGATGTGCTACATCACTCTTTTCAGCTAGTTAAAAAGCTGCTAAGAACAAAAATAATTCCTGTCCCTTTACAAGAAGTCACAAGTATCTGAAGATCCTACATTTTTCTGACGTTAACACAATACAGTCCCATATGTTATCTACACATGCTGTACTGACAGAAAAAAAACAACAACTCATTCATTTAATACACTGAACAAAAAAAGATCAATTTCCAAAATTAAAATTTGAAAACAGTGGTCTTCTCTGAATGGACATAGTGCCTCAATGATACTAGGTCTATTCATTGTCTAGGCTAAGTACTCTGCTAGGCAACAGAGATGCAAAACTCAGTTAATCAAGACAGACAACAAAAACTAAAACAGGCCTCTCATTAAGAGAAAGCATACATTGGTTAAAACACTTCCTCATTAAGTGTAACTGGTTTTGCATCTCGTCTCAATCATAAGGTCCGACCATCTGAGACAAAATACCACAGGTTATCACAAGCAAACACCATATAACATATGCATTAGTGAATATAAATACCTCTGTCCAAAACCTGTCTGTAATACAAAGCTTAGTTGCACATTACTTTTGTGTGCTTTTGAAAGACAACCTGTCACCCCAAAATTTGTTAGGTATCAAATTATGAGGCACTGGCACATGAATACAGAGAAAGTGGGAAAGATGAAAGCATTCAAGACAAAAACAGGTTAAATTTCTAACCCGTTATTTAATCCAATGCAGTTTTAGTTTACGTCCCAAATCATCTGCAAAGTTTAGTCCCAGACAAATCCAAGAACCACAAAATCCACAAACTTGATGTTTTTGCTATTTTAATTTATGGTATTTTCAAATCAAAACAGAAAATAGTATCTCTTGAAATTGATTCAAGTGTTTATAATCAACAAGCATGTGGAAATGTTCTTTTTAGATAGCTTTTAAAAGCTAAAATCATGAGTTGAAGTAAATGGTTAATGATCATATAAATGCAGTGGGAAGCGCCATGGTTCCTTATACCAAGAAGTTCATGTACTTGACTCCAAAAAAGGCAAAATCTCCTCAAAAACCAGAGCAGGCCTTTCCTGGAGAACCACAGTGCAATGTCAAACAGGAATCACTATATAGTTATTGACCTTTCTAAACCAGAGCATAAAAAAACACTCCCGAAGAAGTGCGAGTATAACTACCTCTGGAAGAATTAGAAGTTCTGACTGGCAGTTCGCATGCCTAATCCTGTGTGTCACTGCAGAACTGCTGCTGTTCTCCATGCGCTTCCCCTGGAGCTCAAAGCTTAACTTGGCAGCTCTGAAAGTTCTCACTGAAAATGGTTGAAAGTGTTTACCATCACATCCTCCCACACACATGCAAAAAACCACAATGTCAAAAGTCACAGACATTTTTTTAAAATCATAAAGGTCATGGAATCCGTAACTCTTACGATAGCCATGCAGTTTTATTGATGGGTCAGCAAAAAGTTTATGTAACTGTAGACTCTTCTGTGGTGGGTGAGCTAGAGAGAGTAATATGGTTCATTTTGCATTATAGATTTTTTTTGGGTTTTTTTAATTAGAAGCACTTAAAGACTGGAAAGAGCATTGGGTGCACATTAATTTTTATGCATTTGAGAAGAAGTCAAGCATTAAAGTTCAAACTATGAAAATATTTACAATTTGTAGTAGTATATATTTTTAAATCTTGAGTTAGTCTAGGCAGTGGATTATATAACATCAGCAATTGGAAAGAATCAAGAGGAAACGGACGACAGACAGACAGAGGCAGGCAGACAGGCAGACAGGCAGGCAGGCAGGCAGGCAGGCAGGCAGAAAGACAAATCAATTTGTGACAATGCTTAACATGAGATCAAAGAAAACAGACAGAAAAAAAAAGTAGAAAAAAAACTGAGAGAGAGAAATGAACTATGCAGATATAAAAAACAGGATAACAAAATCTCAAAGCACCAGATTGCTACATCAGTACGTATGTACAGAAAAGAAAACATTAAAGTAATGTGTATTTTCACTAGCTTTCTGCTCAGAAACTTTCAGGAAGAGGGAGAAATCAACTTAAAAAAAAATCCTATCCTTCAATTCACTTTGAGTCCACCCGAACATAACGAACTGAGCAGAAACAATACCATATAAGTCCTAGAAGGAAAGAAAGCATCTGATGATGCATTAGAATTCAGCATGTTAGATTAATCAAATAAAGCAAGTTCTCAACAGTGAGAAGAAACCTGAAATAATGACACTAATGGAAGTGGCAAAATATTGACTACACAAGCTTCACTGACATAGCAGAAAAATTTATTAGCAACATACTATGAAAGAATATAAGGCCTCTCAGGTTCTCACCAGTCTGTCCCTCAATTTCCAGTAGCAGTAAGGAAATAAAAGAACTGAAAGAACATTACTCCCACATACTTTTTCTATTGAGAAACTGAGGTCTCCATTTTCCCAGGACGAACTATTACATCCTACTGCTGTGGGACCAGCAGACACATTAGGGAGAGAATACTATACATCTGACCTTAAATTAGGGTCTTCCATATCAAAACAACTTGTCTGGCATTCCTCTTGTTTTCCAGGGTAAGTGCTCCAATTGTACCAATTCTACAGAAAGCACACTATTTCATATTTTTTTAAAAAGTATGTTGTACCATAATATCACAACAGTTCATGTTTCTCATTCATAGTTAAGTAACAACTCTACCTGTAACTATAAAAAAGACTTAATGGAAAAGTAAAGTTTAGAAAATGTGAAAATACTGAATATGGTTTAATACAACTTTGAAGAGGGTCCCTTCGGAGAGCCAGCCAAGTTAACGACCATCATACCAATATGGCTACAGATCGTCCTCTCTTTATTGCTCCAGACAGCTCAATCTATACAGTTCAGCAGTGTCCCCGCGCCTGCCCCGTAACAGAGTTGGTCAGTTACAGGTTTACACGCGCCAGCGCTTTATTGGGCAGTGCCATTCCACTATGCAAGCGGTTCTCACCGCCCCTTCTCCCCCGGGGGCCAGCACCTCCAGCCAAGCATCTCGCAAAGCTCTCACAAAACAGATAAAACCTCCTCCTCCCCGTGTTCCAAGGCAGCTTCAAGGACAGAGCCTTTGTTTAGGCCTAAGCTGGGTTGTCCACACTTTTAAAGTTATACCGCGCCTCTGCTCCACAAGAAATTCCTCTACATATCCCCCTTTTTCTTTTTGGACAACCCAGGCTTCATCCGCTAGCTTGCTTATAATTCTCTTGATTATACTTATCAAACAACTAAACATAACTAAGCCTATAACAATTAAAACTGCAATAACCAAAAATGCCTTAACTAAACTCTTAATTCATCCTGTCAAAGTTCTCACACCCATCACCCTATATCATCCAGACCCGCAGTTGCTGGGGAGCCCCTGTTGCAGCGAGGTTTCTGGAGAACCCTCCCGACAATTGGGAAGTCCTACGCAGTGCGTCCACCCGTAGGTGAGGTTTCCGAAGTCGCTGCAAGAGGGTCCAGCACTTACACTATTAAATAAACAACCTTACATAATGTTGAATGCGGGAACATCTGGTGGTGTTTGCTTCGTTGAATTCTTCTCACAGCTTGGCCAGGGCTGAAGGAAGAATACAAGGGAGTCTCCCTATCTATTTTGGTCCTTAATCACACACTTCTAACAAAGCAAAAGGCAGCTGGTTTCCCCCACCTTGCTTTTACCTAAAGAAAGCTCACTTTGCTGGTTATTACCATCAACCCTAACAACATATAAGGAATCAGAAACCACATTGAGTGGCTCTTTGCTCCAATTCTGGAAAGTCCAACATACAGCTTTCAGTTCGAGTACTTGTAAGCTATCTGCAACGTCACCCTGGATTGCATGTTGCTTCCACGCTCCCTGTTGTTGCCAGACACCTGCTGCGCTTCTCGTCTTTCGCCCTGCGTCTTTGAAGATCATCCTTCCATCCACTGGTTGCTTTGAGCACAGGGGTTTTTCTAGCCATTTGTGTTGCTCAATTACTTGCCCTAGTGGGCCCTTAGGATGCTTGTTGTGAACCAGACCAGAGTAGCCCAGCGATGCTTCCTGGATTTCGATGGAGTGCCGCAGTTGCCATTCCAAGTCTTCATTTCTAATGAGAATACTAATGTCTGCCAGTTCCAACCCATCTATTTCCATTATTCGAGATCGGCCCTTTCGGATCAACGCGGCGATGGCTTCTGTTCTTTTCATTAGGCGAAATTTAGGCTGCACTGGTAAGAATACCCATTCTATTATTCTTGCTGACTCTCCAGGGGATTCTTCCCCCTTTTTCTTTTGCCATTGAAGCACCATGGCAAGAGGGTTGGAATCTGTATTGATGATAAGCAATGACAGGGGGCGATTCTCAAGACGGCATGCACTCCATCCTGTTTGTAATTTAGCAGTTACTTGTTCAAGCGCTTTTGTTTGTTCTGCTATTCACAGCCTGTCTTTAGTCATCGGCGACTGCTCCACCCATACAGGTAATCTTTTGTATGGGCGGCTGTTCGGCAGTGGCCGTCATGATAAATGCTGATCAGTGGTTAATACCATTCCGAGTTGAGACAGCAAGTCTCTGCCTACCAGGCCTTGAAGAGTTGAAGGTAACTGCATGACATATGGCCGAAAGACTATTTGGGTCCTGAGACTTCATTAAGACTGTAAGTTATCCAGGAATGCAGCATATTTGCGACAATGGAAACTCTAGAACACAGTACTCTGAAAAGGTTATTCTCATCCCACTTATTTAAATTACAGTGCACATTATTTGAATCTCAAAGTAAGAGATAGCCTCACAAACCTGACAGATTTTCACACATGTAATCAAACACATGGCTATGAAACTGATTGCATAACCACAGTAGGAACTTAAAATATAAGAGATTCTGTTATTCATTCTGTGTGATGACCTTGAAAAGTTGTCCAGCCACAAAAGGTGCATCCTAACTTCACCAATTTCAGTACAATATACACTTAAAGTTTATGATGATAGGATTGAATGCACAATAATTACAATATAGATGATTTTAGACAAGAAACACCACTTGAGACAGGAAAAAAGGGGAAATTAGTAGATATTCACCATATTTTCATCTTCAAATGCATATGAATCGTGGAAACACATCTTTAAGAGAATCACATTATAATCTTAGTTCTCAAGATTTTGGATTTTTGCCTCATGCTGGTTGATCATGTCTGGGCTTGGCAGTGTTAGGTTTACAGCTAGACTTGATGTTAAAGATTTTTTCCAAGGTTAAATGATTCTATGATTATAAGCTAACATTTTCAAAATTTGTTGCAGAATTTCTAAAAAAATACATTACTGTAAGGATGAAATAATACTTTTCAAGAATTCTAATCTTCAGTACCTACTAAAGTGTTTCAAGAACTACATAACATTTTAATTCCAGAGGTATTTAGAAGCATGCACTTTTGTAATATCTTAATAATCACAAACAATACCGGTTATAAATGCACTTAAATCAAGCTGACTATCTTTTGGAGTATTCTAGCAAAGCCTGATGAAACAATGATGGCACCAATACTTTTCTATAGTTAGCCTGAACATAAGAATTACTCAAAGATTTGAAATTATGAGAAAAGTTACTATTTAAACTTCTATGAGAAAAGAAGTTATTATTTAGCCTTTTGGCATAAAAATTCCAATAGGAATCTTGGAAATACACTTATTTAATAAACATTACATAACCCCTTGCTCTGTGAGGTCTAGATGATACTTTAAACATTCTGGCATTAAAAAATAACACGAAGGCAGAGAGAAAGAAATAGTACCCTGAGATTCCCATTTGAAGAACTATTTTAAAACCATAGCAGTACAAATAAGTAAGGTATATTGTGCAAGATGCACTTAGAATTCATACTTCCTGCTAGGTACTACTGGATGAATTAGCTTGTAAGTAAGAATACTGCTGAGCAATACATGAAGTTTAATATAGCTTTTACCAACCTGAGCCCCTATGTACTTTTTGTACTGTCATAGTTTATCAGTAAGATGTTCCCAGGAACAGGAGACAACATTGTCACTTTATTTTAGCAGGCATTCTTGCTGATCCTCTAGCCAGAGGGCTCTAACCTTAATAGAACAATAGCCACCATTCAAAACTGTCCTTTTCTGCCAACAGGCTGCAACTACCTTTTGAGAGTGAGCCTAAAGGTTACTGGGCAGTGAATCTGTGGAGGAAGTACTTGAATGAAAACAGACATCCATGAATGCATTTTTCCCCACCAATAATATTCTACAACCTTATTGGTTACACAGCTATGAAAACAGCTGCTTAATCCTTTAAACTTCCCATCAAAAAAATCGCTACAACCACAGCTCTAAAGCTTTGCTATAAACTCATATGTCTGCAACACACAGACTGCAGATACAGCTTTGCAGATGCAAAATAGAACTATCTTGTATGCCTTTGAGCAAGCTAAACTATTTATGCAGCAGTCACACAGTTATTTTGTTTGGTCACTGGAAATTTTGCAGGAGAAACTTGCAATCACACAAATTACGTGCAGGACTTGAGGAACAGCCCATAAAACTGATCTGGAGAGTAGTATATATCAGGTGATTAAAAAATCACCTCCAGTTAAGGATGATCATATTATTTTGATCATCTTTGTTGAAGAATTGCCAAATAGAAATACGATTGTAACAGCTTTTACAGTAATAAAAATCCTTTATAAAAGGATTAAAAGTATCACTAGATTTTGATCCATATGTAGAGCAGTATAAATACTGTTTTCTTGGTGAGCATAAGTCTCTCTTTAAAAGAGGTTCTAATTCAGTTATACTGGGAGAGCATAAGATAGCATCTTATCTGCTTTAAAATCCTGATAAAATTCCACCAACTGCAATTCTTTTTCTGGGCAGAGTGGTATTAAAAAACTCAAGAACTTCCATTAAAAAGATCGTTTCCATTGGATCATGCTCTTGTTTAAATAATAAAATTTATATTATTATTAATAATATTTCTATTAATATTTCTATTAATAATAACTTGCTTTTAAATTTCGATTAAGTGACACTTTTCATTAAAAATACTGATCATAGAGATATTATCCTAAGCACGAAACACGAGAAGCCATGATGTAAAAAAAAAAAACCCAGCTATTTTAAGTAGCCAAAGATCTATTTTTAATTTAGGCAGTCAATTTTGCAAATGAGAAAAAACATAACTTTGTTTAGGAAAGGTTACTTTAACTTCTAACGTATCATAACCCTAATGCATAACTTTGCGTTTTGGAGAGCTGAAGTGAATTGTTTGTTTTAAATCTTACAATCCGGGTTTTTTTTCAGGCCATTTAACCAAATGGCTTGTTTCAGATATCATTACTTGTAATCAAAAGTTAGCACTTGAACATATCTAAGAAATAGTTTAGTAAGGCTGCTGTGAATGAAGAGTAAATTGTTCAAAATTAAATTGTAAGAAAAAAAAAATGAGTACATAAAGCATCTATGAAACAATCTAAAGCCTGGACCACATCTTCATTATAATACAGAACACTTCAAAATAAGTCGCAATTAATATCCCTAAGAAAGCCTTGAAGAAGCTGTCAGTTTGAGTGTTTCACAGATAATGTGACTTCAAAACAAAAAGCAAATAATAACTGCAGTTCAGAATAAGTTGTACATATTAAGTCCACCCTATTTTCCTGGAGGTGATAACACAACTGCTGACTTCAGTTCACAATGAAAGTGGAATTTTTTCATTCTGTGTTGCAGTCACTGAAATAACCACAGAATTTACTTGAGAACGTGATCTTGAAGAGGACAAATACATCCATAAAAGTTAGCATAGACACTATCTTCAGCCACAACAAAAGTAGCAAAAAATAATTGATTCACTATCATCTCTTCTCTGTACAGGGAATTACGGTATGCATATATTTTTAAAGAGAATATTACTATAATATCATTTCTGTAGTAATGACATGTTACATTTAGAGTCCCTGCTATTTCTTGCTATTTTTTTTTTCAGAAATAATGAATCACAAACTGGTACTGGTACTAGGACAGCATTTAAGGTACTTGGATTCAGAAATATTTCCCATTCCACATAGAACAACCAATTCCAAATTAGATGTTATGATCTCACAATTATTACTCAAATGTTAATGCCATGATGAAAACACTACCAACTTATATCCTTCCATGAAGAAACACAATTTCTGTGTCCCATGGGGCCATGAGACTCATCTCACAACTGCACAGGAGAAGGCGAATAAACTCATACAGCCTTCATTAAGATTCTACATTATCTATCCCTTTTCACTCTGTCCTGCCAATTACTTGAATTTCTTTTCTCATTCTCTCACAACCCCCTACCCATGACAGTCTAATCCTGCCTTTCTCATGCGCTCCTCATTAATAGTTCTCCTAATCTTTTCATGTCTTCAATCTCCCCCTTTTTTTTTATACCATATTCTTCTGGTTCTTCCCTTCCTTGTTTATTTCTGTGAACAGCCCTTGTCATTCCCACTCACCTCCTCTCCTGCTTTCTGAGAGGATGAAATCACTTCAGCTTTACAAGGAAGAAATACAGGTGACATTGAAGCATCTTCATTTGGACCATCTACTTGTATTAAAGGGAAAAGGGGACCATTCTGGTCAGATCAGTGACAGAATGTGGTAGCCAATCAAATTTCACAAAGCTTCACAAATCTGAACACAAAAATTACTTGAATTCCTACTGAAAAATTTCATATTCTGCAAAGGGCCTATAGAAAACACAAACCACATCCTATCCTATAAAGAGAAATTACAGATGCACTTATTCATCCAGGCAGGACTCTAACTACTGGCCTAACAGCACTGTATTCAATTATTAAAGAAGGTGACCAAGGCAGAATATTTGATGACAATTTTGATTCGATTTGTATACTTTATTTAATTATAATACTAATGATCTGCTGTCATCTATATTAAAAGTACAAATGTTGACACATACGGTAGTTTCAAAGATTTCTGTGAATTCTGAATCAGTCCAGCTGAAGCTATTAATGCTATATATCCAAAACTAAAAGAAAAAAGGGAATGACAATATAAACAGGAGTCACCAGACTTACAGTCTAAGCTAGACACTACATCTCATACCTATTAATATGTTACAGTATTATGCCGCACGTAGTTCAGGAGACTCGAGGCAGTAAGTCAGGTAATAGATAGTCCTACCAGATGGGACCTAGTGGTTACCAACACAAGTGAGCTAATCAGTGACATCAAGCCTGAAGGCAGTTTGGGCTACAGTGGTCATGGACTGGTGGAGCTGCATTCCTGAGTTTGAGACTACCTGAGGAATCCAAACATATGTAAGTCTAAGGAACCTGACAAGATTAATTCCAGTGTCATGAGGGAATTGGCTGATAGGCCAAGTTGCCAAGTCTCTCTCCATGATATTTGAGAAGTCAGGTAAAGTCCCTGGTGACTGAAGAAAGGGAAGCACTGCACCCACTTTTTAAAAGGATAGAAAGAACCACTACCGGAAGTACTGACCTGACAGCCTCACCTCTGTGCCTGGAAAATCCACAGGACAGATCCTTCTAGAAGCTTTGCTAAAGTAAATGGAGAGCAGGGAGGTGATTCAAGACAGCCAGCATGGCTTCACCAAAGGCAAGTCCTTCCTGAGCAACCTAGTGGCCTTCTGTGATGGACTGACTACATTAGTGGGCAAGGGAAGAGCTACAGACAGCAAGGCCTCTAACACAGTCCCCCACAACACCCTTCTCTCTAAATTGGAGAGACATTGACTTGATGGGTGGACTGTTCAGTACACAGGGAATTAATCAGATGGTCACATCCAGGGAAGTAGTGGTCAGTGGCTGCTTAGTATCCAAATGGAGATCAGTTGTTCCTTGGGGGCCTGTACTGGGACCAATGCTGTTGAACACCTTCATCAATGACAGACAGTGGTATCGAGTACACCCTCAGCTAGTTTGCAGATGACACCAAGCTGAGTGGTGTGGTCAACATGCCTGAGGGATGGGATGCCATCCAGAGGGACCTGTGCAAGATTGAGAAGCTGGTTTGTGTTAATTTCAGTAGGTTCAACAAGACCATGTGCAAGGTCCTGCACATGCGTCAGGATAAACCCTGGTATCAATACAGGCTGGACAATAAAGAGATTGAAAATAGCCAGGCAGAGGGGGACTTGAAAGGCTGGACATAAGCCTGTAATGTGCTCTTGCAGCCCATAAAGCTAACCCTATCACGGGCTGCATCAGAAGAGTGACCAGCAGGTGAAGAGGGGCAATTCTGTCCCTCTACTCTGCTCTGGTGAGACCCCACCTGCAGTGCTGTGTCCAGGTCTGGAGTCCTCAGCAAAAAAAGACACAGACCTGTCGGAGAGGTCCAGAGGAGGGCCACAAAAATGATCACAAGGATGGAACAGCTCTCCTGTGAGGAAACACTGAGAGAGTTGGGGTTGTTCATCCTGGAGGAGAGAAGCTGCTGAGGAGACCTTACTGTGGCCTTTCAATACTTAAAGGGGGCCTATAAGAAAAATGGGGACAAGTTTCAGCAGGGCCTGTTTTGATAGCACAAGGGGTAATTGTTTCAAACTAAGAGAGGGTAGATTGAGACTACATCTAAGGAAGAAATTTTTTACAACGAGGGTAGTGAAACACAGGAACAGGTTGCCCAGGAAGAGTGGTAGATGCCTCAGCCCTGAAAACATTCAAGGTCAGATTGGACAACCTCATCTAATTACAGATGTTCAGGGCAGGGGAGTTGGACTAGACGACCTTCAAAGATTCCTTCTAACTTAAAACATTCTACGATTGTCTAATGTCATCAGTTTTAGCAAGAACATGCCTGTCCGATAAAGATGGTTACAAGAGAATCAGTCAAGTAACACAAAATACCATTTGCTTCATTTCTCAGCAACAATCAATGTCAAAACCCAGCTTCATCTCAGTTTCTGTTTATTTGTAGTTTTATGAAATTGGCAAGAGAATAAACAGCAAAATACCCGCAAAACAAAATATTGTGAAATTCCAAACTTAGAACATTTCTAAATTTCTAAGTTCCATTTAATGGTATGAGAATTGCTCCTGTGAAGCAAAGGATGCTAATGTACTAATATTCTGCATTTATGTGCAGAATAAGCTATTTAGCTTATTCGCACTGTCTAAACAAATTTAGCAACTTGATCAGTATAAAATGTATAAAAAATGCAAAGCACGTTATCTCAAATTCCAGCTCCCAGGAAAATCAGATGTACTTTCAAAATTCACATATAATACGAACACACGTAGAAAGGAAGTATTTTCAAGATGTACTGAAGAACTCAAACCATTTAACTAGCTGAAAAGCACACCAGAATTAAAAAAGAGTTTAAGTTTACAAAGAGCAGGGAAAGCCAACATAATTACTCATGGACAATAAATACACTGAAAATTCAATCCTCCAAATAAGATCATGTGATAAAACGCAACACAGTAACAAGCACTTGAGACAGCTGAGGACTCTACTACATGAAAGAGCATCTAAATAGTAATAAGCACACACGTGTGCATGCATGTAGATATCTACGTATATTTTCCCTGGTTGCATATGGGTTTTATATTCAGATTTTTTAACTACCTTTCAACTTTAAGGCAAACAAAGTTATAAAGAATTTTTCACTACATTACAAAAGAGAAACCCACAAATTAATGCAGTCTGTAAAAAAATGTTCTTAAGTTAACTAAGCATTGTCTGAAAGAAAAGAACCACATACTTTAAAGTTATCTGCAACATTCTCATTCTGAGTAGCTCATACCATGAGCTGAAAAGTGACAATTTGAATTTAAAAAGCACAACAGGTTGTCCAACTAAGATTACATCTAACAATGTTTCGTAGTCCACCAGGCTCCTTCCTGCTCCTGCTGACCTTTCAACACGTGGTTCAGAGACTACTGGATTAGAACTGTTAACAAGTGACAGGTGCAGCCAATTAACAAAGCAATGACGAACTGTGACTTCCAGTCTTAAGCATGAGGCTCGCTCAGCAAATGCTGCTTTTCCATCAATGAGCTAAGTGTGGCTGCTTAGGAGGCAACTTAAGAAGAACTTCAAAAGGTCTATACTGGTGTTACACTTATCAAGAAGCGCTGCAATTTTGCTGTGGAATTATCCAACTGACTATGATGTGCTTCACTGTTCTCCAACTTGGAAAACTGTCAAACAACATTCATTAACCCTCTCACTGAGAGGTTCCCAATTCTTTTAAGGCCACTTTCCATCATCTTTGGTAAGTCATGGTGAACAGGAGAGGTGCCTGAGGACTGGAGGAAAGCAAATGTCACTCCAGTCTTCAAGGGCAGGAAGGAGGAGCTAGGTAACTACAGATTGGTCAGCCTCACCTCCATCCTTGGAAAGGTGATAGAACAACTTATCCTCAGCACTGTCTCTAGGCGTATCAAGGATAAAAGGGTCATTAGGAGCAGTCTGAATGACTTTGCCAAGAGGAAGTCGTATTTGACCAACCTGATACCCTTTTATGAAGATGTAACCAGGTGGATGGACAGTGACTGTGCAGTGGATGTGGTTTATCCGGATTTCAGTAAAGCATTTGACACCGTCTCCCACAGCATCCTCATAGGTAAACTGAGGAAGTGTGGTCTGGATGACCAAGTAGTGAGGTGGGTCGCTAACTGGTTGAAGGGAAGAAGTCAGAGAGTTGTGGTCAATGGGGCAGAGTCTGGCTGGAGGCCTAAATCTAACAGAGTCCCTCAGGGGTCAGTACTGGAGCCAGTGCTGTTCATTATATTCATCAATGACGTGGGTGAGGGAACAGAGAGCACTGTCAGCAAGTTTGCTGGTGACACAAAACTGGGAGGAGTGGCTGACACACCAGAAGGCTGTGCTGCCATTCAGAGAGACCTGGACAGGCTGGAGGGCTGGGCAGAGAGAAATCTTATGAAATTCCAATATGGGCAAGTATAGAATTTTGTACCTGGGAAGGA
Source organism: Trogon surrucura (assembly GCA_020746105.1). Lineage (NCBI taxonomy): Eukaryota > Metazoa > Chordata > Aves > Trogoniformes > Trogonidae > Trogon > Trogon surrucura. The sequence goes on along the minus strand of CM036658.1, from coordinate 65,048,692 downwards.
ATAACCCAATGTGCCAGTATAGGTTGGGGACTGATCTGTTGTAACAGCAGCATAGGAGAAAGGGACCTGGGGGTCTTGGTGGACAGTAGGATGCCCATGAGCCAGCAGTGTGCCCTCATGGCCAAGAAGGCCAATGGCATCCTGGGGTGTATTAGAAGGGGAGTAGCAAGTAGGTCGAGAGAGGTCCTCCTCCCCCTCTACTCTGCCCTGGTGAGGCCACATCTGGAATATTGTGTCCAGTTCTGGGCTGAAGGAGCCGGGTCTCTTTAGCTTGGAGAAGAGGAGGCTGAGGGGTGACCTCATTAATGTTTACAAATATGTCAAGGAGGAGTGTCAGAAGGATGGAGCCCGGTTCTTCTCAGTCATGTCCAATGACAGGACAAGGGGTAATGAGTGGAAGCTGGAGCACAGGAGGTTCCACAAAAACATTAGAAAAACCTTTTTCACTGTGAGGGTGACAGAGCACTGGAACAGGCTGCCCAAGGAGGTTGTGGAGTCTCCCTCTCTGGAGACACTCAAAACCCGTCTGCACATGCTCCTGTGTGACATACTCTGGGTGATCCTGCTCTGGCAGGGCGGTTGGATGAGATGATCTTTCATGGTCTCTTCCAACCCCGACATTCTGTGATTCTGTGATTGTGTCAAAATGAGAACTAATAAAAACAGTGGTAAAAACTGCATGTCAGTTTAAGTCTCTCAAAAAAGGATACAAGAAAACTAAGTAGTTGAAATATAGCTAAGCAATGAGTATGAACAAAACATTTTTATATCAAAAATTGTAATATACTGTTTGCTCAACTTCAGTTCTCTATAATAGTCCAAATCACTTTTAGAAACAAACACTAAGTCAATCTACAATCTTAGCAATAGTTTTCTCCTAGTGTTAGTTACCACATAATTTCGAGTGATTAAAATTTTCCTATGTTTATCTTTTTTTTGAAATAATTTGACACAGAATGTTTAGCAAAGCATTAAAGGTCTGCTCATCTGAGGATGTATTCCGTTATCAAATTGGCTTATCCAGTTCATTACTGTTTCATGTTTTAAGCTCTGTCTTATTTCTTTCTAATGGATGAGTACATATTAAACTGTAACTTCTTTGATATTGATACCTATTTTCTCTATCCATTATTTTTCACTAAAAAGAATACTGCCATATAAAAAGCTCAGGTATCAGTTACCAGATTTTCTTGACCATGAACAACCCCTTCAGATTAACTGTAGACTACAGATATATGGTCATGACACATGTAACTGAATACACTAAAAAAAGTAAGTAGTTCCAAAACCTACTCATAATAGTAAGACCTCATAGGAGTCAAGAGATGAAAACTTGGAACAATTCAGTTATAATGCAGAGTGGTATAATCAGTTCAGTAAAGTGAGATAGATGGTGTTTTGGGATTTCCCTTTTAGTCAGAGTAGCAGCAAGCTGCAGATATGTACTACTTATGTCCCAATTTAGGAAGAGACATGCCAAAAAAATCCACTTCTACCTATCACACAGATGCAACAGAAGACCATACAGACACTCAGCACCGACTGAGCCACTAGTGACATGAAAAATCATATGAATCCAGCAGCTGATCAGAAAGCATCTAGCCAGACATACATGTGTGAAGAGAGCAGGCTGACAAGCCTCACCTGTAAGAGTCATCTCCAAAAAGAGATGAAGTCTGAAAAGGGGAAAATTTGCTTTAATGAGACATAAACCAGACACAAACTCTAACAGTAACTGATTCTTTCCCAGGCCAGGAAAGAACTGTCATTCCTCCCTTGTGTTCCAAGCACACAAACTTGCTGCAAAGGCAGCTAACTTTATGGTTACTGATGCTGTGAAAAGGCTGAAATCAGGACCCAATAGTCTTGGTGACATTTAAGCAGGTGTTCTTTATTGCAGCACCAGATGCAGAGGGGATTGTTCTGCCTATTGTGTGTGCCATAGAGTCAGACACATAGCTTATACAGAGGTTATACATACACATTCATGATATTTCTGAGAAATAATTAATATATGTCACAGCCACTCCCGCATGCACATTACAGTCTCTTGGTGGGCTTCAGAGATATCCGGTGGTCCTTTACTTCATGCTCCTCCTCATCACCATGTTCTGCTGGTGAACTATAGACTGTACTACCTTGTTCTTGCTGACAAGCAAGGTCTGCAGTCTTGAGGCACCCTGTGCCTCTTTATCTCATAGTAGCCTTGCATTTCGATCTCGGAGACAAGTCCTGCTCAAAGCATTACAGTGTGTGTACATGTCTCTCTCACAAAGCAATTGTTACATAGTTCATTGCTGCTGCTGTTAAAAGGCTTTTAGCTAGTAAATTTCCACCAGACCCTTGCTTCATTATCAGCCAAGGTCCAACAAGATCTACCAGTCTAACTCAGCATCAGATATACTGGACCAAGAATGGCTCCCAAGGAGACACTTGCAGACCTTGTATTACATACCTCAGTATTCTGAAAAAGCTTCTTACATTTGTGCTTATTTTTGTTTTTCCCAGGTAAGTACAAAATCCCACTTTGGCTCGGTATGTTCAAATAAAGCCTCTACATTTTAGAAGGTTATGAGCATTATGCAGAATTATCCAGTAGTTTTCTAGAAGTTGGACTGGGTGCAGCTTAGATGTTGCAGAAACAGACTCGAAAAGCCATACTAAACCCACAAACTACTTTATGGTCCAAAATGGTCAACTCCATCATTCTCCCCTGTCATAGGCAGGGACATCTCCCACTAAACCAGTTTGCCCAAAGCCCCACCTAGCCTGGCCTTGAACACTTCCAGGGAGGGGACTTGTTCCCAACAGCCTCACAGAAAAGAATTTCTTCCCAATATCTAACCTAAGTCTACCTTCTTTCAGTTTGAAACCATTATGCCATGTCCTGTCACTACACTCCCTGATAGAGTCCCTCCCTTCAGGTACTGGAAGGCTGCTCGCTATAAGGCCTCTCCGGAGCCTTCTCTTCTCCAGGCTGAACAACCCCAACTATCTCAGACTGTCCTCGTAGGAGAGGTGCTCCATCCCTCTGATCATCTTCTTGGCCATTCTCTGGACCTGCTCCAACAGGTCCATATCTTTCTTGTGCTGAGGCTCTCGAGCTAGATTAAATATTCCAGGTGAGGTGCCACCAGTGCTGAGTAGGAGATTAGAATCACCTCCATCAATCTGCTGGCAACATTTCTTTTAATGCAACCGAGGATGTGACTGGCTTTCTGGGCTGCATGCACACATTACTAGCTCATATTCAGATTTTCACTCACTGATACCCCAAGTACTTCTCTGCAGGGCTGCTCTCAATCCATTCTCAGACCAGCATGTATTTGTGCTTGGGATTGCCTCGACCCTTGTACTTGGCCTTGTTGAACTTCACCATGTTCAACATGTGCAAGAACACCTAAGGGGTCCCCACATGACACTGGACAGGCTGGGCAGGACTTACTAACTTGGATTCCACATTGCAGTAACATGAGCTCTCCTTGCAGACAGTTAAGTCACATTTCTGTAGCTCTGCACAAAATAATACAGAACTCAGACCACCTTCTTATCTACCCTTGCTGCAATACTTTTGCTCCAATTCTTTTGTAACGTCCCTTAGCTAGAAATGGGCAAATAAGAATAATACAGTATGCTACATTACTCTCTTCTGCCCATTTTTATGACCCTGATCTGTATGATGCCTCCAAGCAATTCTTTTAATGTACTGGAAAGGGAAGAGCCAGTGTCACTAATTGTCCGAGGTCTGTGACTCAAAAGAACTAGAAAACATACAGTTGGGAAAGAAGCTAATGGTAAGAGACAAATGAAAGCTCACAGGCTAGAGTCAGCTTCATGAAATTGTGCATTTTGTGCCACTGTTCCCAATGCAATTAATAATACCGTTTTACCAGAGTTCTTCCCTCATGTGAGATGTTCTACTATCATAGTAACCCCAAGAGTAACAAGCTGACTAGATAATAATTCTGTAGCATTAGTTCAGCCCTTTAACATCTTCTTGCTAAAAGCAGTCTTCACAAAATGTCACCCGCTATAGAAGATGACAACACTTGGTGTAGTTATTAGTAAAGGTAGCTTGGGACAAAGACCATTTTATCATGGTATTGTCCAGCTAAACAAGAATAAATTATATGAATTCACCAAATCAGTCTTCTGTCAGGTGTTCATTTGTAGAGGTCTATTTTCAGCTTTTAAGATATCAGAAAGCAAAAGAAACACTACTTTCTAATAACAAATTTATTTCAAAAGTTGCCCTAAACATACAATATTTGGCCCCAATACTTTGATTTTACCACCCTCTTTAATTCTATACTCAGGGTCCAAGGATAATACAAAAAATAAACAATTGTATAGAGAAAAGGTGAAAGTGGTTATCTGCAATTTGCTGCCAAATATTGGAATAAAAAATGACACCGCTTACCTTGGCCTCAGATGTTAACAAACTAAAAATACTTTTAAATAGAAAAGCGATCATTAAATAACCACTATCCACATGTGTCTTTGAGCACACATAGAAAAAATCCTACATTTCTAAACTTCCTTTTTTATGTTAGGCATTGAGGCCCAATTAATGGAATAGGGCTAATAATGAAGGAAAATAAGGGGCATTCAATACTAAAAATTAAGCAGTACAAAAAGCAACCGAGTCACGTAATTTGCATCCAAGTGTTTTTTCAAGTTGCTCAGGGAGATCTCTGAACCATGGGGAATGCTGATTGTGACTAACACAGGTGGGAAACTCTAGAGAAGTAGCGGGAGAAAGAAGGGCAGGAAAGTCTAAACATTATATCATTAGTGATAAAGGGAAAATACAATTCAGATAATTAGAAACCTGACACTGATAAGCTGTTCTCAAGCAAAAATAACAGAACCATCAACTGAGAACCATGAAATAATTATTTCCACTGCTTGCAGAGATAAAGAGAGAGTGTCAAACTATCTTGCGTGAATGAAGAAAACATAGCATAATTTCTAATCACATTTATACATGACAAAGACTGGGGAAGTGATAAAATGACATAAAAGGAAAGTTCATGTTCAATCTATTTACGAAATAAAGTTCAAGGGCGATTTGTTCACAAGTTGCAGATGAACAAGAATGTGCTAACAGAAAGCTAGCAGACCAGTGAAAAGGGGTCTAATGGTTCTAAGATGAGCCAAAAGGCAGACTGAAAAGAAGTGGCATTTTTATTTATTTAACAAGAAAGGCACTTACCAAATAAAATTTTCAGCATAAATCTCTACATTAAATGCGATTTTGTTTCCAACAAAAGATAAGAGTGAGATAAAAGAATTTAAGGGAGCCTTGTGTGCTCTATGGGGTAAAACACTAGATGAAATGATCACAGCAGTCTTTTCTGCCTTATCCTGTCCAGGCTTTTTGGACGTTTTCCATTTTCATTAGATAAACAGCTTCTCATTACAAGCAGATATACCCTTATAAGGACTCAAGCTGAGTTTTCTTTATTCCTGCTGACACAAATTCTGTTCAGAATTTTGATTAATGCATCTTAGACCTTTTTGTAGGAATAATCAGTGCAAGTACTTGTGGTCATAATTTTAATGAAATGGATTTCTGATAAAGCATCTAAAATAGTTTTTCATGCTCAGAATTGCTAGGCATCTACGACGTTCTCCATGCTTAAACTTACTTTAAAGGCATCAAAAGAAACAGAAATCAATGTGTATACACTTTTTATGGAACACATGCATTGAAATTCATTAAAATTACAGTTGTTGAATCAAACAACTTGGTGGGTTTTTTCTCAAAATCAATTAATTTTATTTACATAGTTTTGCCTTAATTATGTGCAAAAGATTCTGATCAAAAGTAGAGTATTTCAGTCTGTACATATTCTTGACTCTTGATCAATAAAAAGTCTGCCCAGCAATTAACCTCCAAAGTTCATTCCTCAAAACATAACTCCTAAAATTCACTGTAATGCCTATTTTCATGTTTAGTCAGTTGTAATAGTTCACTGTGTCTGAATTCAGTAAAACTATTAATTACAGAGATCATGACACTTGCAGCAAAAGGTTGGAGGACCTGGCTTTTAAGTGCCGTGTTTTACTCTCCTGTTCTCAAATAAAGTCCTGTATACTCAAAAGGAAACAAATTTAAGCTGCAAGAAATTACCCAACTTACTACTCATTTCAAGAAGTAACCTCATGGAAGGAAAACGAAGAAGAAAAAGAAGTTAGTTACAAATTTCATACTAAATGTAGCAGTAAACATACATGCACATACATAAGTCTTAAAATTGTTGATACTTTATTATGAAAATATTTTGCAATATAGATTATACTCACAAGCACAGAGGCCACTGAAGTGTGTTTATGAGCATGTAATTCATAAATGTAAAAATACCACTTTACAAGTCTATAGCAAAATATTAGTCATACTTACAATCCTACCAATGTTCTCAGTGAGGCTGCCTTTCAGTACAATACAAGAATGTTTTCAAAAGGAGACAATAATTTTTGTTGTCTTTATCATCATAAACTCCATGCAATGCACCATATGTTGAGATCTAATGCTATTTACACTAGCACCATTCAATATAAAATTCAAGAGATGAGCACAGAGGCAGGAACCAATATGTATCATCACTGGTTGCATGTCTACGTTAAAAGCACAGCTGATTAAAGAAAAAAAAATAACATTACATATGCTTCATAAGAAAAATGCTTCACTGCTTAAGTGAAGCATGTGTAATCTTAACTAGGACAGTTATGATTAAGTACATGTAATCTTAACTGGGAGAGTATGCAGCCAGAGTTGTCATTTATCTCCAAAATAACTTTGACACCGTGCAGTTGAACAAATAATGGTAAAATGACTGAATCTGAAGGACTACTATTAACAGTTTTACTATTTCTTAGCTACCTATAGAAAGGTTTGAATTGTTCATGTGGAAAGCAAGACATCACATCATATAATCACATTTACTCCTTACAAAAAAAAAACTCAATGCAAGAAGAAAAAAAAATTAACACAAAACCCAAATAAAACTAACTTGAATTTTTGTATGAAAGATCTTGCAGAAGCAGTACCTAAAATATTTCATATGTTTGTGAAAAATCCATCAATCAGTAACAAAATATCAACAAAATTACAACCACTACCATTTACAAAATTTAGGTCATTTCTGGGAGAAACAGGACACACAAATTGCTTTAACTTCCACAGAATCTGCCATATAATTTCAACCTGAAACACTACTGTAGTAGTCTTCTCATTCTTGGAATTCACAACAGTAAGGAAACAGTACCACTCTCATGCAAGAAATCAGAAAGAATAACTGGAAGATTTTAGTAAGACTGGATTTGTAAAGTTCACTGCAAAATTTAGTCCAGAAGTGCTAACCTATAAATATGGCCCACAATGATCCATTCAGGAATACCTGACAGTATTAAAGACTAAGACCAAAAGATCAGTTCAATACTAATGTTTGGTTTGTTCCTTATTTTTTATTTTTTGAAATACTAACCGTAGAGAACAGATTTCTAAGAGAAATTTGACAGCAAAGATGATGGGTGGACCTTTACTCAAAAAATTAACAGTGTGTTTAGTGTTACAAAACAGGATGGAGAATAATACAAAATATGTATTTTTATCCACAACAGCGTAGCAGCTCCAGTCTTAGAGGTAAAAAAAATAAATAAATACAGCAATTAATTTAGCAGCAGTTATCTTTACTATCTGAAAGATTTCCCAATCAAATCTGCTCAGCTCACAAAGCTTGTAATTTAATTCGTCTTATTACCAAACTACTACAATTAACTACTATGAAAAACTTAACAACTTCTTAGGCAAGAATTGAATTTCACTTCTTTTGATTCATAGAACATTATTAATTACAGAAATTTCACAAACACAATCTGATAACCAACATCACTTTTTCTATACTGTACTAAAACTGCCTATTACATATTTGGCTCTCTAGTGAGGCATGCAAAATAATGAATTTTATTGAATTACAGCACAAATTGATTGTCTAGAGGAAAAACAGCGGATGTGATGAATAAAAAAAAAAGTGTTTGAACAAACTGTAGTCATCCTTTAGTGCAATACCAGTTTGAGATGTACTGCTCATATTTACAACAAATGTACTCTGTAACAGAAACAAAAGCCTCATAGTGTCGCTTTCCATGCTACTCAACTGTGTTTAAACAAGGAAAGAAATGGAGCATGCACATTTAACAATTAAAAAATACATGGCTATACCACTGTTAAATCCATCTTGTTATCCTACAAAAAAAAAACCCTAAAAAATCACATGTGCAGCTAAACAACTGAGAACACTCCAGTCCTTTGAAATGATATCTTACCCACAATATAGTGCTAACAATTCACTGTATAATAAGGATTACACACTCTCACCTTCCATCATGCTAAGTGCATTTTCACGGGTCACCTACGCATCCTTTTTTCCAGGTGACTAGACAAACGCGCACACAAACTTCACCTAAAAATACACTGACTCTTGCCAAGTAGCAGCAGGATGAAATATACCATAGCAACAATCCCGTCTTTGTCCCAGGCTAACACTATACCTATTAACATGCTTTGATGCTTAGCCAAGAAAAATCTCAGTGCTGGGCTTCTGGGTTTTGTGCCTGAACAATCTGGGTTTGTGTTTAATATACTATAGTCTGCTTTTAAGTTACTGCCAATCACTACCTCTATAAAGATTATGTCTGGGGTTATTTTTTTTCTTTACAATGAATGTTATCAAGGTAAAGAATACAGAAAAATTACATTAGTCTGAAAAGAATAAATGAATCATGCAATTCCTAGCACTAAGCAAATGGTCTTATTGAGAAAAATAAAGTATTTCTAAGACCAATTCTGCAGTAATCTTTCTTCCCTGCATGTCAGTTATACATGCCCGAAATACTTGAATAAAATATAAAAATGCAAATGAAAAAGAACACACTAACTTCTTCAACTTACAGATAACCTGAGGATTCATTTTTATCAAAAGGAAAAACAAATAATTCTTTTAGTTTTCTGAGATAATTAAAAAGAGAACTTCTTCAGGGAAAAAGTAACTGATCAACAGTTTTAAAGAAGAATGGATAAGATTTAGAACACTACACTTAGCTAAATCAAGTATTATTGCTTTCCTCAAAGAAAGTCAGTCAGACTGAAGTTAGTTATCCCTCATGCACTGAGAAAAAGAAGAATGTAAATCAAAAGAAAATACCAATTAAGTGTATTTTAAAAGCCTTAGTAGTATGATATTACTCAGAAAATGAGAAAAAAACTAATAACCGAATGACCTGATAAAACATATGCGGTTTAAAACAAAACTGAGTATCATTCAAGGTTTTAGCCCCAGGAAGATGCTGTCCCCATTTTTCTCTAAGACTGATGCCTCTATCTTTTATGCAGTGTGCTGTGGGCAGAAGGTCATGCACAATTTCTACAGCACTAAAACTTGCTTAGAAGTCTCTCTTGTCTTTGACAACTTATTTGTGGCTCTGTCTTAGTAGCCAACTTTTAAAAGTTTGATTTACTGGGCTTGTATAAGAGATATATTTTACAAGGAATTCCATAAGCAACTGTAACACTCTAATTCGGGAAAAAATGGCAAGAGGTGTCGAAGGGGACAGGAAAGGAAAGCGATAATCTCTTGAAACAGCCATATGAAAAAAAACTCCAACAAAACAACACAAAAGTTACTCAGTTCCAAGAGGGTAAGGACTTTTTCTGTCATATTATCTGAAAGATTCTTTCTTCTCCATTACGCTTCATACTACACATTAATTGTCAAATTCCAGTCCAAAGGAATGCCGGTGGTTCTTAGGTCTTTTTCTAACAGCTTTTACTTCTATTAATAGTTTCACTGGAAGCACTGAGTCACATAAACATTTGCAGAAGTGAGGAATTTCTATATGCCTGTGGATAAACAGCAAGTTACAAACTAAACCTTTGGTTTCAGAACCATATTGAATTCATATGTTGTGATAAATCATTCAAAGCATTCAAAACACACACAAATTAATGCAGAAGCCTATCAAAAAAACCCACGTAGTTAGGTATGACTGTAAGATAATATATGGCCTGCAGGTGAGTCTGTGCATGGTATCATTACAACATCAGGATATCAATACCAAAACAGAAATTTCAGAAACCACTTCCTTCTTCCAGACACTCTTAAAATATATAGAACTAATCTCTTTCTTTTGCCTCATATATAACATGAGTTTTTGTGTGCGTGACCACAGAATCATAGAATGTTTGGGGTTGGGAAAGCACCTCTAGAGATCATCTAGTCCAACCTCCTTGCCAGAGCAGCGTCACTTAGGGCAGGTCACACAGGAACGCATCCAGGAGGGTTTTGAAAGTCTCCAGAGAAGGAGACTCCACAATCTCTTTCGGCAGCTTGCTCCAGTGCTCTGTCACCCGCACAGCAAAGAAACTTCTCCTCATGTTGGGGTGGAACTTCCTGTGTTCTAACTTACACCCATTACTCCTTGTTCTGTCACTGGGCACCACTGAGAAGAGATTGTCTCCTTCCTCTTGACACCCACCCCTCAGATATTTGCATATGTTAATAAGGTCCCCTTTCAGCCATCTCTTTTCAAGGCTAAACATATTCTAGTTTAATATTAGCCACAGCCAAGATCAAATAAGGCATTGTAAAATTCTTCTGGGAATCATATTCAGAAAGACAACTTCACAAACAGATGTAAAAAAAAGTTCAGTTTAGAAATTACAAAGATGTAGAACTTTATACTTTTCAGAAGGCAGAATCTTAAAACAGCTAAAACTTTAAATCAGACACATGGTCAACCAAATGACTTGAAATCTTTTAAGCACTAATTTAAAAGAATAGACCGAAGTAAGTTCTTATTTCAGATTTCTTCATTAAAGTCACACTGACTTAGGCCATACCAAGACGATTCCCACTGGTTTTAGGTATCTATACAACGAATTCTCATCAGCTTGTGTCTGCACTTTTTTTCAACATCACAGGTGGGGGAAAAAAAATTTCCCCCTTTCTGTAAGGTAGCTACAGCTCACACACATATACTTAGTATAGCCGTGGCAATAAAGCACAACATACATGTTCTGTTGGAAACACAGACTTCAAGAGAGTTCCACATGCAAACCATAAGATGCATACGTAAATCAGAACCAGTACAACGCACTTTCAGCATCAACTAGGTATTACACTGTATAACAATATTCCAGAGACCATTATTTGGTCTACTTGAATTCTGACATAATCTGATTTAATTTCTGACATAATCTGACATAACAGTGCTCCACTTGAAGCATGTCACAACCAAGTTTGAACTGAGTTTGGTGCACATGTGGCAATGACTGTATGTAGAAGCACCTATAGTGATAGAGTAAAACCAGGGAAATGTGTTTATCTTGACATGTGGCAGCAGCTTTCTGTATTCTTACGCTGTAAAGTCAACTCACAATTAACAAAATAACTTAATCCCTCACTCACAGCTAATACTCCAAACTCTTTCACCTCTTTATTGGGGCTGAGTTGTACAGATTCCTGAAAAGTGCTACAAGCTACACCAGTGAAAGAACATTGTTCTCATGTATACTGAAAACATTTAGGTTGGTACTACCTGCATAATACAGAAATTATACCTGCTATGTTCCTGCCAGGTAGTTCTAGCCAAGTTCACATGCTTAAATGAATACCTTCTCAAGAACTCCCATGATAAACAAGCAAAATTCCCTAATTCAGCTAGTGTTCATGATGTACTGTATCTAACCTAATGAAACTCTGCTGGGACACAGGTCAATCAAGATACAGAAAAATAGGAAGACTAAAGTACTCTGTGTATATATATATCAGAGTATTTCATGTGCCTAGTACTTCCCATCAGAGAGCTACTGCTCCTTCAAAGAGCTTTTCAAATGACATTTCAAGCCAAGAGTGAAAGAGCAGAAACAGAAATCCAAATCTATCTACTACAGAAGAACACTTGGAACAGTCCAAAGTATGTTTAACAAAAAACACTAAAGGTTAGGATTTAAGAGAAATGTTTTGATACTGGGAGTATTGAAACAGGACTGGTAGGAAATATTTGCTGCATACACGGTCCCTTGAAATTCAGCATAATATAAGCTTTAGCACTTTTAATTTTTATGAATTATGAAATACAATTATGAAACAGGTGCTGCATCCTATTTCAGAAAAGCTGTGGGGCACTTCTGAAGAGCAAAACAACTTCGATGGGAAGCTTACAGGGTCAGTTTACCAGGCAATACTTTCAGACCTTTCTGTCAGCATAATATGGCACAAAACTGCAGAAAAGGAGGTGAGATCACAAAAGATAACACAACTCGACATCTAACTGCATAAGTTCAATATAGAATTCTACCGTAACACTTCTCACGTGTTTCACTGTCGCAAGCCACAAGAGCTATAAGGTCAAGAAAGTATAGGCGGTTTCCCAGTATCTAGCTTCTACTTTAATATTATATATTAGACTATATTTTAAGACACAACATGTAGTATTCTAACAAATGAGGCTCTGGTGATGCTGATGGTAAACTCTAGCTAAGTACCCATCAAAACTTCCAAAACATTGATTATATTAAATCGAAAAAATCAGAGCTCAGAGGGCAGAGTGAGTCTACTCAGTGAAAGTTCTGCAAGGCACATAGTTCTGTAAGGCACAGCACAGAGAACTTTAACACAAGGAAACACTGAAAAATAAATTAGAAGTATTCAGAAGGAAAGTTTGGGGGTTTTTTTGATGATAAAATTCTTTTTCTCCCTGTCCCGAGAAAATATTACACATCTCTAATTACCATCCTATTTGAAATACAGGCTACACATGCACAATGAAGTAAAATGAAAAGCATTATAAGTCTGTAACTGCTACTTTATAGCAGTGTATTACAAAGATATATATTTAACTTTGTCATGTGTTATATAATCGTCGTTACCTACTGTGTGTCCAAATGTACTTTGAATAAACACCTGTATCTAGCAAAGCAGAGACAGAAAAAAAAGCGTAATTTCATGTCAACGCTCAGTAACAGTTCTATTTCAGTACCTGATTAAATAGCTACTTTTGCATAAAATTGGGATTTCTGAATTTAATCTATTAAATTTTTTAAAATAGCTTTGGACACTTAGAGTGGAGCACAAAATGGTCCATTCACGGAAGTTAAAATGTAACAACATAAGCTGCTTTGCTAGTTTACAGCTTGATGGTTCCTAGTTTTAAAAGAATATCCATACATAATAATCACACAGTGAACATGTCTTTTTCAAAGTACAGAAAAAATTACTTTGAATAAAATTCAAATATTTGCAATTAGGCTTCCAACGTCAGATCAAACACAAACATTCCTCTTAACACTTAAAAGTGGTAAGACTTTAAAAGTTCTAAGAAAACTAAAGGTAGGCAGCATAGTAACAAAGATCTGAAGATACCATAATACAAAAAAAACCACAAGAGCAAGAGAGACTGCAAATGTCAAGGTCATCTCATGCAATAATCTTATGCAGTAGTACAGCATACCTAGTGATAGATTTTAATCTCTATTTGGTTGAACTTGACAGACTTATTTTGTCTTTTTTATTCTTTTAACACCTAACAGATGTTTTGCATTATTCTAAAACCTGGCACTTCATGGACTTCAGCAAAGATTTTTGGATCCAAAGTTAAGAGGTCACAATAAAAGAGTAATAGGTTTGTCTGTATTACAATGAACTGCAGCTAAAGCTAATAGCTTTGTTATGTATTCCAAAATGAAAACTAATCAATTTACATCCACTCACCTTGACAGTTAAATGAACTTTACATCAATTTTAATTGCAACGTCTCTTTAAAAAATAAAACAGAAAACAACTTGCACTGGATTACATACATATAAAAGAGTACTTCTTGAGTCAAGCTAGAAAACAATAATCAATCAGCCCTTTCCACAGAAAAATCACATTATTCAAAATCAAAAAGGTTTCAGAGTAGCATATAGAGAGTAGCTATCAGAGTAGCTATCGGAGAGTTTCTTAGTAGAATTCTACTTGAGTTCCCGACTCTGCCAACTTGGCTAATTTTAGAGTCAACCCAGATAATCCCTCTTATTATATGAAACGAGGAAGAAATTCTTCCCAGTACTTTCAAGTAAGGAAATCCCTAAAAAATTAAAAATTAATCAGTAATAAGCAACAAGTTGAAAGAACACATTCATTAAGTAAGAATTAGGTTACAAAGTTACTGCTTAAAATAGTTGCCAGTAAGACACTAACTACTGACCAGAAATGCATCTGTTCACACCAGGGAACTCTACTGAATCACACAAACTGTCACAGTAGCAAACTCTTCTATCAGGACTACCGGGCTACCTGGTCTTGCTTAATAAAACAAAATCCAAAGACAACTAATTGCCAAAAATCTAAAAAGTAGGTACAAAATGGTAGAGTAGTTCTTGGAGAGTGATGACTAAAAATACTCTGGACAGCCCTGGCAACATAGGCAATCTCAGTGGAATATTGATAAGAAGGGCTGCTGTGGGCACTGTGTGAATAAAAAGGGAGGTAGATGTAAGAAAAAAAATTGTTCTCAGCATACAGCACTAGTAAGGACAATAAGAAATTACTTATCAAAGCTTTAAAGAATGTTGAAAAATTGGAGGAAGAACAAAAAAAAAAAGTCAACAAGTGATTTGAGGACTACGAAAAAATGTCTTACTGTGAAAGACTGAAAGAACTCAATCGGTACAGCTTACCAAAAAGGCAGAAAGGACTGAATTATAATTTACGTAGTTGAAGTAAGAGAAAATACAGCACACTGCAGTGAAAAAGACACTGCAAGAAATTTTTTTTGGCTACAAGCTGAACTCAGACAAGTTAAAATGTAAAACCAGAGGAGGTACTGTTAGCAGTAAGGTATGTAAATACTAGAATCCATTACACTCACTAAGTATGGACCAAATTACACTCTCTTGATATCCACAAATGACCTTTGAATGTCTTTCTTGTTCAGCTGTAGTCAAATAGTGAGCTCAATACAGGGGTAAGTAACAGTAAACTATGACATGAGATATTTTATCTAACGAGACACTTTTTCTAACGGTCTCCTTTGGCTTAAAACACTATTAACAGAATACCTGAACTTGCTATACAAAACCAGCAGTTCTTTAGATATAGTTAAGCTCAAAGACAGTTGCTCAGAAAGTTTGTAACCAAGAACTCAAGCCGACCTTTGTGCCTGGCAAGGTTATGGACTGGATCATCCTGAGTGCCACCAGGCGGCATGTAGAAGACAACCAGGGGATCAGGCCCAGCCAACATGAGTTTAGGAAAGGAAGGTCCTGCCTGTTCAATCTCATCTCCTTCTATGACTGGGTGACCCGTCTAGTGGATGAGGGGAAGGCTGTGGATGTGGTCTACCTCGACTCCAGCAAAGCCTTTGACACAGTCTCCCACAGCATCCTCCTGGAAAAGCTGGCAGCCTACGGCTTGGACGGATGCACCCTTTGCTGGATAAAAAAAATGGTTGGATGACCAGGCCCAGAGAGTGGTGATGAATGGTGCATCCAGTTGGTGTCCAGTGACCAGTGGTGTCCACCAGGGATCAGTACTGGGCCCAGCCCTGTTCAACATCTTTACTGATGACTTTATTGATGACTTGGATGAGGGGACTGAGTCTACCCTTAGCAAGTTTGCAGATGACACCAAGCTGGGGGAAAGTATCGATCTGCCGGAGGGTAGGAAGGCACTGCACAGGGACCTCGACAGGCTGGGTCAATGGGCTGAGGCCAACGGTGTGAAGTCCAACAGGATCAAGTGTAGGGTCCTACACTTTGTCCCCCAGCAGCGCTACAGACTGGGGGAGGAGTGGCTGGAGAGCGGCCCAGCAGAGAGGGACCTGGGAGTGGTGGTTGACAACCGGCTGAACATGAGCCAGCAGCGTGCCCAGGTGGCCCAGAAGGCCAATGGCATCCTGGCCTGTGTCAGGAACAGTGTGGCCAGCAGGAGCAAGGATGTAATTCTGCCCCTGTGCTCAGCACTGGGGAGGCCTCACCTCGCGCCCTGTGTGCAGGTCTGGGCCCCTCACTGCAAGAAAGACATTGAGGTGCTGGAGCAGGTCCAGAGGAGAGCAACGAGGCTGGGGAAGGGACTGGAGGGAAAGTCCTGTGAGGAGAGGCTGAGGGAGGTGGGAGTGTTTAGCCTGGAGAAGAGGAGACTCAAGGGGGACCTTCTCACTCTCTACAACTGCCTGAAGGGAGGCTGCAGTCAGGTGGGGATCGGGCTCTTCTCCCAGGCAACTGGTGACAGCACGAGAGGGCACAGCCTGAAACTGCATCAGGGGAGGTTTAGGTTGGATCTCAGGAAGCACTTCCTCACAGAGAGGGTGATCAGGCACTGGGATGCACTGCCCAGGGAAGTGGTGGATCCAGTCATCGTCCCTGGAGGTGTTTAAGGAGAGGCTGGATGTGGCACTTAGTGCCATGGTCTACCTGATGTTGTGGTGTTGGAACATAGGCTGGACTTGATGATCTCGATGGTCTTTTCCAGCCTCAACAATTCTGTGATTCTGTGAAAAGCCAATCTTATTAACATACAATTTGTATTTCCTGATGCTAAACTGACAAGCAAGGAGACAAGTTTTATTGTTCAACAAGGCCTGATAGTAACAGTTACACCTAGTTTAAGAAAATGTTAGTAGGATTACAAATACAGTAAAGAAACTGGAAATAGTAATTATTGTGAAGGAAGAATATCACAGTTCTATATAGAAATAGATAAAACTTCACATTCCAAAGTGAACTAGTAGCTGTATGTATACGGTATTTATATCACACTGCCACTACTTACAAACAAACATTTACAAAAAAGTATAAAAGTAGTTTCCTGAGCACACAATGAGATAACTACCTGAAGTTAATAAGTAAATCATAGACAAAATACCTAAATACTTGTATATGTAACAGAAAAATAATTCAAAACCTCCACCGCTAGTAACTGTTGCACTTGCTATTTCAATCTTCAGTAGGGTCCAAGGGGGCAAAAAAAAAAAAAGATCACAGAAGCATTCAGGTCAGAAGGAACTTCAGAAACTCATTCTTACTCTAGCTTCATGATTAAACCAAATGATAGCCATTGCTCTCCCCTCATCCCGCCTTTGCTAAATGTATGCTATTTCCAATCACCTCTTTCACCCTCAGGGGCCCAGAAATAGTTTCCAAGAGAACATACGCCATGGTCCAAAAGCGAGGTTAACTGGATCATCTCTATGATGGTTCCCTTTTCTGAAAAAGGGTGCAACATCCTCTGGTCAGAGGATTTCCGAAGTTTCAAAGATTACAGATAGCAGACTTGCAATGACATGAGCCACCTTGCAATGAAGATTATAGACACCAGGCCTGTATGACATCAGTCTCAGTTCCCTTGAACACATTCCATAAATGCACACAAATATAACTGTTACTTACAACTGTGAAGTTACAGATTTTCAACAATTAGAAGAATTACATGAATTCTTCCACTGTAGAATTATGTCTTCAAAATTATTATTTCATTATATTGCCTGCACAACGTAACAAATGCATAGTAAATGCATTCAGAAAATCTTCTACCATGTATTATTAATTTATGAACAAAAAAAAAATCCAGTTCTTCATCTATAACAATTGCAGATTAGCAAGATGCTTTGTTTTCATGGATTTTTAGAAGATTTCCATGAGATCATACCTAAAATTATCTTTGTCTGCTCTACACCACAGTACAATGAAAGCACTTTAGGAAAGCAATCTTGCATGTTCAATGTGTCAATGTTTATTCAGATGCTAAGAAAATGTCATGGTGTCTTCAAACTATACACAACTTTCACTGCACGGTCTGAAACGGTCTTAGCATGAATTTGAGTATGCCTGCCTATTAACTATTTATTACTATTGTGTATAGATGACAAAATGACAGTGGGGATGCAAGTTATTTGACCAAGTGTAGATATCTGTAAGTAAACTACTTACTTCATCTTGTCTTTTAACAAATGGAGAAAGAGAAGTCAGAGGAATTATACCTTCAAAAGTGTTGCACAGTTCTGCTTTAAGGCTGATGCAAGTAATTTCATATATATACATAAGTAGATGCCTAAAGGTTCATGAGATTATTCATTTTACATGAGATTATTTATTTTTTATGATGAGTAATATGCATATAAGAAAAACTAGGAATGCTAAGAAGTGGCAATACAGTTACTATTACTATTAATCTCCTTATGATAGTCAGTGATGCCTTATAAACCAAAAGAAATGTGATTACTTACTCTAACTGCAATTCACAGAATTATTAGGAGAAAAATACACAACAGGAAATGCAAACAGAGAGTTTAATTCAAGTGATTCATGCTACTCAAAAAGAAGTTAGCTTCCCTTCATCAGTAGTTTAGCTATCCTAGACATCTACTTCATATTGCTATTTAACAGCATATCCATTATAAGGATGCAAGTGAAACTGTTGACTGAACAATGAAAAACTGTACAGTCAACTGTATTTGCACACTGTGTGTTTTGCATATAGGACATTTTTTAAAAGCTGGTAACCAGGAACATGTAGCACCCGAGCTCCACCTACAGGATGAAAACAAATGTAAACATTTTCAACTGCCAATCTAGAAGAGAACTGTTTACTCTGAAGCCTTCAGATGATCATCTCAAGCAAATACCATTTTACAAACTCATTGTAATGCTGATAATTTGATGACTATTGCGATGATGGCAAACACTTCTTCTGTCTGTATATATTCCTTCTTTAAATAGCTGTTCTATACCTTGATGGTTAGGTTTAAGCTTTCTAATGAAAGATAACAGACCTGTGGAATTTCTCTAACAACTCGTTAGAATGAGTGGGAAATTCTTTTTCCTGAGGTTTCCTATCTAATATAAAATTGGAAAGTGTCTCAATTTCTTTTAAAAACACACATAAAAGGTTCAGGTGCATACTGAAATGACTAAAATTAACTTCACCATTTGAACACTCCAAGTACAATTGCATTTAGAAGTGGTATTGGACTTGAGTACCAAGAATTTGAGAAGGTGTCTATTGCTTTCACATTGTTTCTCTGAAACAGATGTGCAAATTTCTGACTTCACAAATGGATTTGTATTAGAAGAAACAGGACTGACACAAATGAACATCTATGATTTGTAGAAAAAGTCATGTTAAAAGACAGTACTCCGAAAAAATATTTTTAGAAGTTCACTTATTCTTTTCAGCATTTAAGTATTTGATGAGATGAACAGTATCGACGTTTCTTGGTTCAACAATATGTTGGTAGACATTACCCTTGGAGCTATGCATGGCAGATCCAACTTTTTGTTTGATATTTGCACCTCCCACACCTCTGTCTGCTCTGATCAACACACATACTGAGACTACACTGGGTGGTGAAGCCCCATGAAAATATTACCCATCACCTCCAGTACACTTACAAAAAAGTCACTAGTCCAGACAAACTTGATAATGTTTATCTTATTTTATCTAATCAGACTTCGAAGTTAATAACACTTTATTTACAACAAAAAATACCAGGCCTTTGATTTTCATGCCAGAAGATGGCAACTACTTGGAAAACAGTAAGTCTAGAAGTTCATGTTACTTGTGGCACTAAGCAGTGTCTCTCAAGGTTATGACTCCCAACTGCTAAAAATGCACCCAGCAAAACTCTTTTCTGAGATAAGATAACTCATTTGGCTATAGTACTACTGCTGCTGCCCTGAAAGAGCAGAATAACCACAAATACAGCATACTGATGGTCAAGAAGCAGAGCCAGTAGCTCACAGAGTGCCTACACAAACGTCTCTGAAGATTCACTAAAACATCATCCAACCCTGGGCATAGAGTATCTCAATCCTAAGGCTCCTAATGCCCTGGTTTTATGTTCCTTCATGCTACAAACTTGCTATTGTATCTCAGGCAAATTTTTTTCCTAGCCACCACCTCCGTAAAACCCAACAAACAGATTGCTGGACAGGTTGTTGGACAGATCGGTAGGTAGTAAGTACATAGAGAGTCCAATGTCTTCCTATTCTAAAGATGTTATTTGACTGTCACATACTTGAAGGTACTTTTTCATAAAAAGTTCTTCCTGCAGAAGTTTTAATTTCTGAATTAAGACATGGCCATCAAATACTAATCTGTATTTGCCCAATCTCCATGACCAAACCAGTTCATTGACTCCAAGAAGCTTACACTTACACTGTATTGAGAAATACTATGGGTAATATCACAAACATTATTAGGGTGCAGAATTAATCAATCATTCAAGGCAGAGTACTGAAAACAGGAATTACTTCTTTTTACAGTCAGGAAACTGCTCCAGCACATTTCTGCAAGATTTCAGATCGAAAACTACCTCATGTACTCGTCTCACATAGAATCATGTCATATAGTGACATAAAACCATTTGAATCAACACAAGATAAATATTCATGTAATTTACCACTGGGACTATGTATCAATCTCAACTGTAGGACTAATAACCAGATTTTGGGAACCAAGTTATCCAACCTCCTCCTTGATCTCAGTATACTTCCTGTGGACCAGCTGTCTACAGCACAGATAGTAGAGTCACCAATTTCCAAAGCAGTCACACAGCACAACTTCAAAGATGGCAGAAAGGAACAACAGGATAGATTTTTTAAAAATGTCTTGTACATGTCCTCTGAAACAACACCTAGACGTACCTAGCACAATCATGAAAACATGGTATTAAATTTCCTGTACTGTGATTTAGATGCTTTTATAGAAAAATAAGTAAGAATAAAAACTAGAAAGCCAATGCTCATAAAATAGAGTTTATGATGGTGTACCTAATACTATATGGTTCTACAAAGAGAACAGATTTATGTACGATTACAAAAGAAATGGATGAATATCACTTTAGGGATCTGCCAAAGCATGAAAGTTATTTGCCTTGCTTCTAACTAAAATAAAATTATGCAACAGCAAAAACTAATGGCCATTTAAATTAAGGATATCCGTTTATGTTATTGTGTAGGATTTTTAATGTCAAATCAAAACGCTTATTTATTTCCAGCTATTAAGTGTACTGGATCTTCTCTTCAGCAAATGCAAAATTATGAGGAACTTTGGGAGTAACATCATCTAAGCCTGAAAAAGAACTAACTAGAACCTACTCAAATTCACTCAAATTACATAGGCTTCTGCAACTGTATCTGTTATGCTTCTCAGATTCAGATCAATACTGGAGAAGATGTAGAAAAGGGCACTGAATTTCCTGCTTAAATCTCATGAGAATGTTATGGTTTTGAGCTATTCAAACTTATTGAACTGGTTAAAAAACTGTTTTCTTGGCAATTGTGTCTCTGGGCTTTTCACTGCTCAGAAAAAAAACAAAATTAGAAACACAGCAACATTGAGTTGGTATATTTTCATATACCAATACTAAAAGATTACCTAAAATAAACACAAGTATTCCTACCACTCTAAAAGCATGGCCTGCTTTTATGAAGACATAACCAGGTGGATGGATGGTAGCCATGCAGTGGATGTGGACTATCTGGATATCAGCAAGACCTCTGACACTGTGTCCCACAGCATCCTCATAGGTAAACTGAGGAAGTGTGGCCTGGATGACCAAGTAGTGAGGTGGGTCAAGAACTGGTTGACGGGAAGAAGTCAGAGAGTTGTGGTCAATGGGGCAGAGTCCAGTTGGAGGCCTGTGTCTAGTGGGATCCTTCAGCGCTCAGTGCTGGGGCCGGTGCTTTTCAACATATTCATCAATGACCTGGATGAGGGATTAGAGAGTGTTGTCAGCAAGTTTGCTGATGACACAAAGCTGGGAGGAGTGGCTGACACACCAGAAGGCTGTGCTGCCGTTCAGAGAGATCTAGACAGGCTGGAGGGCTGGGCAGGGAGAAATCTAAGCCAAGTGCAGAGTTTTGCACTTGGGAAAGAATAACGCCATGTGCCAGTGTAGGTGGGGGACCGACCTGCTGGAGAGAGGTGTAGGAGAAAGGGACCTGGGGGTCCTGGTGGACAGCAGGATGGCCATGAGCCAGCAATGTGCCCTCCTGGTCAAGAAGGCCAATGGCATCCTGGGGTGTATTAGGAGGGGAGTAGCAAGTAGGTCAAGAGAAGTCCTCCTGCCCCTCTACTCTGCCCTGGTGAGGCCACATCTGGAATATTGTGTCCAGTTCTGGGCCCCTCAGCTCAAGAAGGACAGGGAGCTGCTGGAGAGAGTCCAGCGCAGAGCCACAAAGATGAGGAAGGGAGTGGAGCATCTCCCTTATGAGGAAAGGCTGAAGGAGCTGGGTCTCTTCAGCTTGGAGAATAGGAGGCTGAGGGATGACCTCATTCATATTTACAAATATGTCACGGGTGAGTGTCAGGACGATGGTGCCAGGTTCTTTTCAGTGATGTCCACTGACAGGACAAGGGGCAACGGGCACAAGCTGGAACATAGGAGGTTCCACAAAAACATTAGGAAAAACTTCTTTACTGTGAGGGCGACAGAGCACTGGCACAGGCTGCCCAGGGAGGTTGTGGAGTCTCCTTCTCTGGAGAAATTCAAAACCCGCCTGGATGCGTTTCTGTGCCATCTGCTGTAAGTGATCCTGCTCTGGCAGGGGGGTTGGACTGGATGATCTTTTGAGGTCCCTTCCAACCCCTGACATTCTGTGATTTTCAACATATAGAGTTAAAAATACCGTCTCATGTGGAATTCTCAAAACTTACTAAGCTTGTTTTTAAAATCCTATCAAGTTCTGTCGGTAAAAGTAATCAGATCGATATCCATCAAGTTGCAAATAGCAGGGTGTGATTTCTCTTTTCTCTTAATAATTAGTTTTGGTTTACAACTAAGATAATCATTGAATGCCTACCATAACTGATAACAGCCCCTTCATCAATAAGGTATAGTTTTTTCTATTTTTAGCAGACATAAATATTCATATAAAACCAGAATAACCTGCAAGATGTACAAGTCATACATGTGAATTTCTGATGACTGTAAAATAACAACTGATTTTGTTTCAGTTATTCCTCCTGTTTTCCAACCAAAGTTTCCATATGTATTTTATCCCAATTTGTTTACAACAAATTTATCTTCATGTGTCTTGATCTAAAATCTTTACTTCCCAGGTATTAACTAGGACGGTAGTTGTTATGGAACTTGTGTTTTACTGACTACGAGGCACTATTTTGTCACAGACTGTCCTGAATTCTTCCATGTTCACAATATTCCTAACTATTACATATAAACATATCTGCAGTTAGGGTAAAGAGGAAAAAAAAAAAGGGAAAAAAACTCCAACCAAACAAACCGAAAGAGAAGGAATGGTTCAGATCAGAGGAAACTGCTGTAGGATACAATCTAGGACAGCCACTACATATGCAGAATTTAATATAGGCAAAGCATAAATAATTTCATTAGGTAGCCTTTATGACAACTGCGCAGAGCTGGAGTACAAAAACTAAATTACCTTCTTGATGCTTCCATCCCCTACATTCTAGTACGTTTAACTAAATAAATTTGCACACTGAACTTCCTAACTGCAGAGACTTTTAACTGTTCAGGAAATTCTAGAGCCCACATTTACTGAAATACTGTACAATAATTCCTAGTAAGTTTGCTATCATGTCCACTACACATCACTTGCATACATGACAAATATTTTTACATGACATAAGTACTATTAGGCAGAAATTCCCAAACCAGCTCTGGAAGAAAGACAGCCAAGACACAAAGTTCCAAGAAAAAAAATTAACTCATTGAAAACTGAGTGGTAATCAGTACAGATATTCACAAAGGCTGGCACAATTACATTATGTGATTGAAACCCATGCTTTTATGGGTCAGTAAGAGCTAAAGACTGCTACAGAAACATAATGATTTGTCTTGAGATGGCTGAATAATTTGAATACAGTGTTGCACTAAACACAGACATATTCCAAGCCTCTAAGAGCAGCCCTAAATGGTATTATAAATTCATTTATCAATCGCAGCATTGAAAAACTGGTACACTGCAGGAATGACTACGGTGTTAAACGAGACTTTAATACGTGACTAGGAAGCTTTTACTTTCTCTAAGTCTCAGTGTTGGGTGACCACCATGTGATATCACAGGTAAGGAAGCTACAAAATTCCGTCTTACCACTGTGCAGAAAGACAAAGTAACACATGATAAATACATATAAGTACTATTCATTTATAAGTCACAGGGAAAAATGAAACTCTCATACAAGGCATCAATAAGTGCTCAGTGTAACAAAACATAACTTCACTGTTTGTCTCAAACTGGAAAATGAGACTAAGAAATAAGAAAGCAATAGGCAATTTCATAATCCACAGCTGTAGGTTGGTGGGGGAATAATTTTAATATAATACTAACCTACCAATGTAGTAAGTTCAAAACTGGAATTAGGCGGAAATTCTAACTATAAACAAGCTGAACAGAAAAAAAAAGTAGTACAATACTTACCTGCGACTAGTTGCTTTCTTTTCTGTCTTAATTTCTTCCTCTGCAAGTTGTTGTTTAGCATTTTCGCTTGTATCAATTTTTAACTTCTTGGCAATGCGTTCTTTTATTTGAAATCTCTCATCGCTTGCAGCTTCGTCTTCTACACTATGAGCATCTTCACCATGTTCTTCTTCCTCCTTTATTGATTTAAAATGATAAAACTTCTCTCTTAGCTTTTTTTTTTTTTACTACAGCACATTGAATATGGGAAAGTTTTCTTACAAGGATAAACCTTTACCAAATAAATATAATATGCTTCATTTCAAAGCAAACTTTTCAAGCAAATATCTCCTTATTTGCTTCAGAGGGAATAACAATTAGAAATCTGATAATTAAATATCTTTTTATATACAAGTTATAGCTATTTTTGTAAGGCTTAAAAAACTAAAATAGTCTAGAATGGACTGAACACTTATAGGTCTGCAGAAGACCTCATAGCAATATGGTACTAGTCTGGTCATTGTTCATGAATCCAAAATTTGATCAAGGCAATACACAAAACATTTCCTTCATCTTCCACTAAAAGAAAAACAAAACTAATTAAGAACTTACTGCCACCAGGCTGTACTACAGTCATGATGGGATGGAAGAGGTTTGCCCATCAGTCTTTGTGAGGGGATTTACAAATGGTACGTTGATCAAAAGAGGCTGTGAAAACCGGTGGAATCAATCACCTCAACTTGCTACAGAGGTACTACGCTTCCAGGCCTAGCAGAGGAAAGCAAAAGGGGATAGATCACCTTGGTTCATAGACATCTGTAGGTAGAAGTAAGTCATTGCTCACAGCAATGAAGAAGTCCGACTAGATGAAGAGATCCAGGTTACAGTATTCCCTTCCTTGAAGAAGGAAGCCTGAAGGAATCTTAATGGAAGGATGCCAGCTCAAAAACTAGATAGCACATCTTCTTATATTTATTTTGGACTGATGCTAACATGTAAGATACTACACGACTGTAATTTTAACCACACAGAGAAAGGACTGGCTTGGAAATGGTATTCCAGAGAACCATACTGTATCCAGGAGACTGCCATGATGTCAGCACTTGGAGAGGAACATTGTAAAGACAAAGTACATGTCCTGGGTATGACTGAGAGTTAGAAAGAAGAATAGCATGAAGAGCACGCCAATAAACACAGAGGGGGAGAGGGAAGAAAAATAAAAGCAGCAAAAGGTGCCATTTTGGGAATAGAAAACTCAAGAGCTGGATTTCAGATGTTGTATTTGAGTCACCGTTTAGGAATCCTCAGACTACCACGCTTATATTTTAGATTTAGACAAGAGAAGACCAGACAGGAATCACAACCTGTGATTATTCAGCACAGTAAAATAGTTGCATGTTTTGTCACGGAAATTACTGAAATGTTGTAGGGGGTTTGTCTGTTCTTTTTAAATAGGAGAAAGAGGAAAGTGTAACAGGATTAGCATTTTACTTCTTTTCTCAGAAATTTATTGTTTGACAGAGGAGATAATGAAATTTTCCAAAGGATTTGCATGACAGAAGTGTATTCAAAGTGTTTAACAATCAGGGATAAAGACAGACTCCTGGTGAAGATTTGGCTACAGCTTAGGTAAGAGCATGTCAGTGAAATACAAAGAGCTCGTTAGTAGAATTTCTAGAATAAAAATGGGCAACTCTAGAAAAATTGCAATTGCTAAGTAGTAAGCTAATTAAAAATTATAGAAATTATAAAAATTATGTAAAAAAATTACAGAAAACTGAGTAACAGGAGGGAGGGTTCTATGGACGGTGTTTCAAAATGAGAGAGTCAAAATGATTAAACTTGTCCAACTCAGCTGAATTGCCTCTACTTCCCAAACTTTCCATTTCCCTCACTCACCACAGTATTCACCAGTTTTCCTCCAGAAAAAAAGTGACAAAATAGGATATAACCTTCCTCCTCAACTCTTTCCCTTCTGCAACTCTACCCTTTTCTCCTGGTCAGTATCCTCCTTCAGTCCCATTTCTGTCTCACTAATTCCATCTGATTTCATTTCTTTCAGACTCACATTTTTCTAAAGTCTCACTATGAACTAATAGACTTAACAGATTTCCATCCTGAGTGGGCTACATGACAAGTCAAGAGGTAAACAGTTGTTTAGTTCAATCATGATGTTCCCCTAGTCACACAGAAATACAAAACAGCATGCCTGGAAGCTGTACTAGTTTTTGTTGCTGTTGTTAGCTGGGTGGAATTGCCCTATTCTCTGCTCTGGAAATAAAATATTAGATTTTCTGTCAGAACAACTAACAGCTATTGTATGTAATATGACTTAGCCATTTGAGATTACTGAATTGGCGGCCAGGTATCAACCTTTATCTCTCCATAGTATTACATAAAACTTACTGTTCAGTAACTAACCGACAAATAGGGAGAAGAAAACCAGTTGTATAGAAAGAGGAAATGAAGGAATATCACTGATGGGCAAAAAAAATCCTGTCTTATGAACACATTTCATATAACATATTCATTAATGACTAAGACACAAAAAGTGCTAATAAACAGCGATGAGGTACTGTTAATACAAAGGATCAGACTCTCAAAGCACAAAATGTGTGACCTTGAGGACTGCAGTAAGAGAAACAGGATGCTATTTAATAGCATGAATGGTTAGGTCAGGTGCTGAGGGAATAGTAACAGGAGTTTCTCTTACACGCTAGGGACTTGTTATTTGCAGGAGGTAGGGAGACCTGGAAGAATTATTTGCTCATAGAACGGCTATGAAACTACCAATGTGTTGCAGCCGTGTAAATGCAAAAGTGATCCTGTGATGTGTTAACTGAAATAAATCCAAGAGAGAAAAAATACAAGTAACACTTTACAAGCTTCAGGTAACTGCTTGAAGTGCTAGATTTTATCTAAGGTCTTTCAAGGAAATGAAAACTAAGGAGAGCATGTGGAGAACTAAAAAAGAAGAAGCTTTCCTATTTCATGAAATTATTATAACAGTTTAAACTAATGAGGCTGAAAAATAAAAAATTACATAAATATACCTAACGTATCGCTGTTCTACAGTCCCAAAATTCAGCTCATTTAAAGGGCTATTTGAACATCTGAAGAATTATTAGTTAAATACCATTCTCAGAACACTTCTAAGTGCACAACAGGAAGGGTCCAAGAACCTGAACTCATACCATGCTTTGAGAAAAGAGTGGGGGCAAAAAAAAAGGGAAACAAGGTGGAAGCAGATTGTTTTCTTTATCCAGGTCCATGAGGCAAATAGGTTGTCTTTCCTTCACTTCCACAGTGCACCAACTAACAGTGCAGAACCTGTACATGGTGGATAGATATGGAAAACTACTTTACAGGATTCAGAGTAAAATATTACATCCTTGTCCAAACAGCAACTCAGAATGGGTACCCTCAGGTCCTACAGTTGGAGGCAGATACATACTTCAGCTAGCAACCTTACTCTGCACCATGTATAACCATCTCAAAATGGTCTTCATGTTTCACTCAATGTTACTGCTCAGTTATTCAAATTTCCCGGCTTTCAGAGGTGACAGTCTTGATCAATACAATTTAACTGATAAATATTCACTGAAGTTTTCTTTCCTTGTAAAAAAATCTTTCCAACAGGATTCTTACTCATACATTTGCCCTCAGACACTGCAGTTAGATCATTTTGCATTCATGACAAATTTAATTCTAACTTTTTTTTTTTTTGGAAGCAATTTCAGGGCTTTATTTACTGTTTTGTCACTCTTTGGTATAAAATCTATACACCTAACCTATCGACTGAAATATCTGGTAAGCAGCTTTTATAAAATGCAGTAAATAGTATGCAGTAGTAACTCTAATCTGCTGTGAATGTTCACAATGGCCAAACCTTACAGCCCTGAAAGGGCCTTCTGCCCTTTGCTGGAAATCTGATCTGAGCTAGTTTTAAAACACCTCTAAAGCAGCATTTGTTCCCCTAAGAAAATCTAACTCACACATAGTAAAGAACAAAGACTTATTTGTAAAATAACGGTACTTACCTCACTCAAATCCCTCTCTTCACTTTCTGCTTCACTAAAAGAAGAAAAATAATAACTACTTTGAAGTACCTGAGATTTAAATTACTGTGTAAAAAAAAAGTTATTAAACAAAAAAAATTTGCTTACCTACTTGAAATTTTAGTCAACCTAGCCCTCTATACTATCTTCACATTCATCTTAAAAGTATCAATTAATAGTATTTTTTGTTATTTTATTATCATAATCCTTTCTAATTAGAAATGTTTAAAATCATAGGGTTAAATCAGATACTTCTGTACAACGGATAAATTCTAACCATAACTTGTGCTATCCAGATAAAACACTGATGCATACAATTAAAAGAAAAAAAAAAAAACAGAACTCAGGATGGATGGATGGTTTTGATCTCATACATCAAAAAATTTCTAACATTTCATTGCAAATAGTATTCTGGAAAGTCCTCTTTACATAGGCATGCTTGACATGCACTATACTGATAATTAGGCTTAATATAAAAATTTTCATTTATTATACAGCTACAATTTAGGATATTAAAAAAGGAACCTACCTGAATATACTAAGGCTAAGATAACCACTGTTAATTTCCATCCCACAATTTAAAAAATAATTTATGTCATTAAAGGAGCCCCCAAAATCAAGGCTTTGAGGGGCACTTTAAGCCACCAGCAAGTAATCAAGGTCACGAAAGAAACCATAATCTCGTTGGAATCAATTACATCGATTTAATCTAAAAAGTAATCTAGAAAACTATCTGTAGAAATAAAATTATCTGTAGAAATATTTCTTAATAGACCATTACAATTTAAAAAGAAAAAAAAAAACAACAAAAAAAAACCCAAAACTCCAGACATATTTATGTATTAAAGAAAATACTTAGAATGTATCAAGGTCTGTAATTCTGATACCGGTCCTAAGCATGTAGAAGCCACAGTAAGAGGTAAACCACTTGGTGTTTGTGACATGGTTATGAAGGGAACTGCCTTACCAACCTCTTGAGGTGTTTTATTAAAGGGGCTAGAGGTGGTTGTGTACGACCCGCGGTACACTTGGACTGACACAGAATCTTTAACCAAAGATTTTTAAGGAAAATAAGTAGTCCTAGAGTGATGGGAAAGGCCATGCATGAATAAATAGATGCCTAAAAGACAGGAAACAGAAGTTGGAAGCAAGCAATCACTTACTGCAATGGCGGAAGATGACTCGCATACAACCACAGGAGTCTGTGCTGAGGCCTGAACCATTCCACAAGCTCAGCAACAAAGCTGGCAAACCGGCAGATCACAAAGTTTTTTGATAACCGAGTTACACAGTAAAGCCAAGAGGAGAATGAAGAATTGCAAAAGGACCTGAATGATGAATGATGGATGAAATCTAAAGTATGTAAAAGTAAAGCTATGCACATTGAGGAAAAGGAGTCCCGCACATAGAACAAAGAGGTCACAGCTGACCATCATTGATCACGTTTGTGTTCCTCAGGGGTCTATACTGGGACCAATACTGTTGAATATCTTCATCAATGACACAGACAGTGGGATTAAACGAGCCCTCAGTAAATTTGGTGATGACATCAATCTGAGTGGTGCAGTCTCAACACACTGGAGGGAAGGGATGCCACCCAGAAGGACCTGGACAGGCTTCAGTGGTGAGCCTCAACAAGGCCACGTGCAAGGTACTGCACATAGGCTGGGGCAACCTGTGGTGCCAATACAGGCTGGGCAATAAAGGGACTGAGAGCAGACCTGCCAAAAAGGACTTAAGAGGTACTGGTAGATGGAAAATCAGACGTAAGCCAGCAATGTACACTCACAGACCAGAAGACTAACCATATCGTGGGCTGCATCAGAAGAATGACCAGCAGGTCAAGGGAGGCAATTCTGTCCCTCTACTCTGCTCTGGTGAGACCCCACCTGCAGTGCTGTGTCCAGCTCTGGAGGTCTCAGCACAAGAACAGAAAGACATGGACCTGTTGGAGGGATCCAGAGGAGGGCCACAAAAATCATCAGAGGGATGGAACACCTTTCCCGTGAGGAAAGGTTGAGAAAGTTGGGGTTGTTCAGCCTGGATAAAGCTTTGGGAAGACCTTATTGCAGACTTTCCACACTTAAAGGGGGCTTATAAAAAAGTTGGGGACAAGCTTCTTAGTAGAGCCTGCTGCAACAGGACATGGGGTAACGGTTTTAAACTAAAAGAGGGTAGATTCAGACTAGATATAAAATAGAAGTTCTTTAAGATGAGGGTGATGAAACATGGAAGGAAGTTGCCCAGAGGTTGTAGATGCCCCACTGCTGGAAACATTCAAGGTCAGGTTGGACAGGCCTCTGAGCAACTTGATCTAATTGAAGATATCCCTGCTTATTACAGGTGCTTTGACTAGCTCCAAGTTCTTGGAGCTGATAAATATTCATGTAGTTGTCACTGTTCAATACTCAACAGTAGTTAAAAAAGCAAATCAGAAGTATTAAAAAGAGAAGAATACAGAGACCATCTTCATGCAAGCATCAGATTTATGATTCAACAATGTTGTTTAGCTTTTGGAAAAAAAAAAGATATTTTAAAACATAATGAGGGTTGGGAAGAGCAACAAGAATAAACACAGATACAGAACAGGTTCTGTGTGAAGAAAAGTTGAGCAGGCTTTAAAAGTTTAGGCCAGAAAAGAGATGGTTTAAGAAAGCATTGTGGTAAAGAGGTATAAAGGGACTGCTTACTGTTTCCTCCAGCATAAGACTTAGAATTTACCAAATGGTGCCAGCAGTAGACAGGTTCAGAACAAAAGGATGAGGTACTTCTTCCTGCAGCAGGCAGGGAAGTTTGAATGTAAACAATATTACAATAGACTGAATAACTACTTTGATGAGAGCTCTATTAAGACAAAATAAGTAGATGAACCACATGAAGCTCTGACAATCCCCTGAGCTGAAAGCTGGTGGAGATGGGAGTCTACTCGGGTAAACATTACACTTGCCCTGCTTTTATTCTTTGTTGTGCATCCACTGATGGGCAATGTTGGTGACAGGATAGTGGGTTAGAGGAACATCTGATCTGATCCAGCATTGCAATTTTTAACTTCTTAAAAGAGTAACAGACAAACAATGAGCACATGATGCTAATCAGGACTAACATTCTGAAAATAAAACTGTTCTGTACAATGGAAATCACATATTAACCTTTTGACAGCAGGAACTGAGCTTAGGTGTGGATCATCCTTCAGTAGATCATGACTACTTTTACTTTTTCCCTTCATGCTCTGTTAAAAAAGAACCAAAAAAACATTGTCAGTCTCTGAGAGAACAGATGGTGAAAACGGATAATGGTAAGAAAAAGATAATTTGTTTCTCTTTAGCTTTAGCCTAACCAGTAAACATAAACACTCTTAATAACAGAAAAACAAATCACTACACATCATAAAGATACAAGGTGTAGCACATATATACTTGGACTTGATGATCTTTCGAGGTCCCTTCCAATCCCTAACATTCTATGATTCTATGAGTCAATGAAGAGTTAAGAACTTGACTTTCCAATAATGGCATATGACAGGTCAAAGAACTATCATAGACAAAGCAGTACTTATCAACTGGGGAAACACTAATTAAATCCATAAGGGAAAAAAAAAACACAACAAATTAATAACCTGCAGTACATCAACCTGCAACACATGATGCAGGAGTCATTTACTGAGGCAAGCAGTCAAATAAGTCTAAGAACTCATAAGATTTTCTGGCAGAAAGACCATAGTAAGAAAGCATTCCCCATGCTAATCCAAAAAGTATACTTGAATTTCAGGTTGAAATCAGACTGAAAATCTCTGTAACAGGTCTATACTAAGACCTGAACGTCTCCATTTCAGATACATTTTATAACCCTTTCAGGAAGACAGTAGTTCTATGGATACTAAAATCTTACTCATTTTAACATAACTTTGATTTTTTATTATGTAGATAAAAAGACTAACACATTCAGCAACGTGAAAAATTACTTCCTACAACAAGTGATCTGTGTGAGTGTTCAGGGGCTAAACAAAACATAACACAAGTTCTTAGGACCTTCATACACTGTTCCAAACAAGCAGATCATTAAATGCACAGTTAGGACATGGAAAGCTTCAGTTCAAACACTAATCAAAAACCAGCGGGGGCCCTGCAGTCACATTCCTGAGTGCACTAATAGGCTTAATAGCTTTGAGTTTTATCTGGAGCTTCTCTGACCATGATCACCATTTTAGCTCAGTCCTGCGAATCCACTCACTGCCTGAGCTGTATCAAAGGTGTACCTGTGCCTCTAGCCTTGTCTTCTGGATGGGCCTGCTGGATCCACATTGTCTCCAGCCCTGTCTCCTGCCCCACCTTGTTGCTCCTGACTGAAGTCTCTGGATGGGGACCTTGGTCTTGGTTATTGCTTGCTGTCTCAAAGACTGTTGATGGATTCAGTCACCAGCAAACAACTCTGACTGCTGTACCCAGACCCTGCCGGTGAGCGCACTGTGTGTTGGAGTCACTCTTACTTCCTTGCTCATGCTCCCTCATGCAGCCATTCTACTATTGCCACTCCTTGACACAAACCTCCCTAATCCTGCCTTCTATGACTTCCCAGGATACAAAAGTTTTCTTTCTTAGATTCCTACTCTCTATAATATAACCATGTAGATATTCTTCCGATAGAGAAGACACAACTTGAGCTGAAACATCTGAAAGACACCAATGGCCCTATTCCCTTTTTTTCATCTCTTTTTAAAGTATTTATACTTCTTCCTTTAATCATGTTCTTTATGTTCACAACATAAATTCCAAGAGCTAGAAATCCTTTTTCTTTCTATATTTATTTGCTCATTTACCTTTGTGTTTCAATTTTTATATTGTAAGAAGTAGGGAATAATCATTCTCATCTTTCCCTCTATCTCTCCCTTTTTTAAAATTTTAAAGTAACCACGATCCATATCCTCAATTATCCTTCTTGCCCTTCCTTGTCCAGTCTCAGCAGTAAAAGTCTGATGATGCAATGCAGAAAAAGCAAAATATATTCCCTCACTTTGACTAATGGGAAAAATGGAGAAAAGACTTACGCAGGCATTCTTAAATTCAGTACTTACTTGGTTAATATGATGCAACTAAGACAAGAATTCTTATTTTTCACACTAAGTACTGTAAAAGTTTCATCCTGATACATGGAGTTTTCATTTACTCTATAGTAATTTTATCTTCAGCCTCACTAGACCAAAAATTAATAGAAAAATGTTCCATTTTCCTAGATCTGTTAGAGTATTCCTCAGTTACTTGCAGACTTTCCTCTCAACCTCAGTCCTTGAAACTTGTCGCGGGTTAGGGCTGGGCCAGCCACTAACACGGACAGACGCTCTCTAACCCCCTCTTCCCCCCCCCAAACGGGAAGAGAAAAGCGAATGAGGCAGAGAGACTTACGGGTGAGAGAAGAAAAAAACTAGAACAGCTTTAATGAAAATAATAGGAATAATGGTAAAAAGATAAAAGTAAAGAACTATATACAACTATAGATAGTAGCCCGATATCAGACCCAACTCCCTCCCCCGATATCAATCCCCACTGGTGCTGCAGAGCAGGAGGCACTGGGACAGCCCCAGGCTCAGCAGCGGCAGGAGCTGGATACAGGGAGCTGGATTCGGGAACTCAGGATCCGGATCAAAAGCAGGAGGTCAGATGGAGTCCTCCCTGGACACCGGCCATTGCAGAAAAGGTCCAAAAAGGGACGAAACTCCCGTGATCACTCAATTTATACTAAATATGACGTATATGGGATGGAATACTCTTGTTGGTCACCTGTCTTGTCTGTTACTCCCCGGAGGTGCAAACTTTCACTTCCTGTGCCCTCTCTTACTACCCAGCACCCCCAGCGTGGCACACAAGAGCCAGCAGTGGCCCTGGTCACTACAGGAATAAGTATCAGCAAGAGCCTTTCTGCATCCTTCTTACATTGAAACAATCAAGACTTAACTGTGGCTAGCAAAAAAAAAAAAATGTTCGCAGAAGGATTCTGAATTTGTAGATGTCAAAGAATCCCATTATTAACTTTGACTTTTACTTTTTCTTACCAAAAAACAGAGAATGAAAGTTGGTGCTGAAGTTCATATACTTCAGTATAATCAAGATTAACATAACTGTTAACCAAGATTAGCAGAACTATAGAGATAAGTGATCTAGACCTTTGGAAACAAGCAACAAGGTTTGGAAAAAAGCTTTCATTCTTCTGTAAAAAAATGAATTGAAATTCTTCATAAACAGCTGTTTTGGCTATTCTCCCAGCTACAGCTAGTCTGGAATTTAGTCAGGATAAACACGACAAGATTTTAAGACTGATTTGAAGACAGCATGACAACACTGAAACTGAGCTTGTCATGAAAGAAGTGGTTTATTTAGACGATTTTAAACTGAAGAGCAAGTATTTGGCGTGAAAGGGAAGAGCGTCAAAAAAGCCAAGTTAAATGCAATAGTAAAAATGAGACATACACAAAGAGCAGAACTACAGCTGAGCAAGCTAAGGTAAATTAGTTAGTTAGACTGGTAAGTGGAGAGAATAAAGAAAAGTAGCTAAAATTAGTGCTGTAATAAACCTCTACAATCATTCTGACTGATACCATCTCACTGTAATAATGTCCATCACCATTCAGTGTTGTCTTCTGCATTTAACTAAATCCTGAGGACCAAGGACCATTTTTTCAATTATGTCACACTAGACTCAGCACTTCACTAAGTGAAGCAGGTAGGCACCTGAACTGTGCAAGTAAGAAGGAAAACCTAGAGCTCTAGAGAAATAATTTGGTCAACAGCAGAAATGAGAATGACAATGCATTAAAAACAATTTTTAACTAACCTTATATCAGTGGCGAAGTCGAGTAAAGAAATTTTATATCAAAGACTACCCCTGCAACCTTAGTTCTGTGAATAGGGACAATTCAATGTCGTGCAACATTTAATTATGATAACGCTCCATTTTCCCACAATAACCTCACTTCATTTTGCACACAGAATGGAGAGACATAATAAAATGGAGCTAAGAATGCACAGGCAATGAAGAAGTTGATCTACTTCAAACCTCAAGTACCATCAAATCACACTTCTATAACTAAGGAGATGAATTTCAAACAGCACAGATCTGCACTATGAAACATGAAACTTGATCTTCACAGAAATGTAAAAACATTATGCAGTAACTAAAGGCAACTTCAAAGATAGAAAAATTGAAAACCTCTGCTTTTTCAAGACGTTAAAATAGCAGAATCAGAACAACTGAAGTAATTTCTAATATTGTTCTTATGTTTGAGTTTTGAACAAGTACAAGAACTTTAAAGCTTGTCACAAATATGCAAAAAAGGTAATTTAACATTGAAAATAAAAATAAGGATGATTTGGTACAGTACCTGACTAACTCTACTGATCTCCTCCTCTTCCTCTTCAGCTTCTTCTCCAAACGAAAGCAAGTTAAAATTTCTTTAAGAGACAAAAGCACATTGTCTTACTAGTAAAACTTTAAATAGCGTCTCATTAACATTCCATAAACTTAAAGCGTATTACTTTAAAATTGTATGAGTTTTTTTAAAAAACTTTTTGTCCTGCTAAATTCACTGGTTTCAAACAACTACAACTGATTTGCAACAAACCATGAATATTCAGAGAAGCAATCAGGATAGCTAAGCATCACTTAGAAAATTTTAAGATAGAATTTAAGAAATTCTGCCTTGACTAACTTTCACAGATTCTTAAATGCTAACAGCTCTGACAACACAGCAGTTACACTTTTTTCGGGTTGTTTTTTTTTTTTTCCAGCAGAGCAACATTCAATAACACAACATTTTCAACATATGGCATCTCACAAAGGCAGCGAATGCACACACATTCACAGAATGCAATTAAAAGACATAATGATCTTCAATTTTTTTTTCCAAATTAATTGTTAACACTCTGATGGAACCAGTCAGTCCCAGGCAATATTTCTGTCCGCCAGAACTGATTGAGATTAACTACTACTTTTCATTGCATATTTATGACTATCAAATTTCATTCACAGAAAAAGAATCAAATTTCACATGTCAAAACACCTGCTTTTTGCTAAGTATTTTAGTGGGAAAGAAGTGGTACCTCACAAGATAAGTTCAAAAACCTCAAACAACTGAGCTATGACTTAGTTACTAGTACAGATTAACTTCAGTGCCATCTCCCTCACAAAACAATGACTGCACATGGGAAGGGCTTTTTGCACAAGGAAAAAGCTACCTTTTACCTCTCTTTTGCAACAAACTCTGAGCATGCAGGAAACCGCTACAGCTCAGCTCATGCACAGTAATCACTTCACTGAAAGCAACTAAATTTGTATGATCTCTCAGAAACAGGGAAGCAGGTCTTGCTAAGATGAGAGAACGTTCTCCTGTGCATCTTGATAAAAGCCTTGAGTTTCAAAAGCAGAAATAGAAAATTACCAAGCTGCAAATTAAATGTGAAAGAAAATTAACCACGATTTATGTTGCGTATATTTACTTTGTGCCTTTTACTTTGGGCTTTTTAGTTTCTTCTTCTGGTTTTTCCTTCTTCAGCTTTCTATTCAGTCTTGGAACAATGTCATCAAAAGGATTAAACAAAACCTGTTAAAAGACCCAATAATTTTGACACATCTTTAATATGTATTTTGTTACACTTGAATGACTCAATATTATAAAACAATATACAAAAAGACATGCCAACTTTTTATACTAGAACACATTTTTCTGAAGTCTGCACATGAAATAGTTTTAAAATCTCAAATTTCAAACCAGAACGTACTCACCTCACTACTTCTTATTTTGTGAGGACTGACAGGTCTCTCTTCCTTGTCAACTTCTACTTCAGCCAGGCGCAACATGTTATATATTGTATCCCCTGTAACCTGTCAAATATGTAAGAAAGGTTTTAAAGCCCTTGCCTAAAAATTTTGTTAATCATTCTGCACAATGCAAGGCAATTATTATGTAAAGAGTTTTGAAACCACAAATTATACAGGAAATACTGTAAGCATGTAAGACTCCCAAAATAGAGGAAATACAATGTAAAAAGGTTTAGAACTTTTTTTTCAATTTAACAGCAAAATTTGAAGGAGTACAGGTAGCTAAACTTGCATTTTTCAGAGCACATGCAGCGAAATATGTCAAATTTTTACTGTGAGCTGTGAAACAGAAAAACAAAAGACACTGTGAAATAAAAAAAAATAGTTGATTTATTTCCTTTCAAGTAAAGCATGAAAGTGTTAAATTGATCTTGTATTTTTCATTTATCTGATTCTTCTTGGGTAATTACCATTTACAAACAGATTTTTATAAAATGTCACTAGTATTAGATGAACTGATTAATAAGACCAAGCCATAATAATACTAGTAAGATTATTCAAAGTACAACATGAAAATATAATTTAGAAGAGTAAGAGCAAAGTATGTAATTACAGCAACAACCAACAGAAACGTTTCTACCAGACACGAAAAGCAAAGAAACTGCTCAGAAAGCAGCAAAATAAATTTCAAATCTAAGTAGTAGCGAACAACACTAAAAGAGCCTCTGAATACAGAGAAATTTACAGTAGCTTCGGTCAAACTCAAACTGAGACTCTAGTCCATATAGCAGACCTTTCCAAAGATTGTGTGCTTGTTATTAAGTTCATCTGCACGACCCAGCGTAAAGAAAAATTGACTCCCATTATCATGGGGCCCAGCATTTGCCATAGCAACAAGTCCTCGTCGATTAAATCGCAATCGTGAGTGGAATTCATCCTGGCAAAGACAGAGAAGAAAAGAACATGATTTCAGTATGTAACTACTTTTTCCACTTCTTCAGCTATGACTTACTTACATCAATATGCACACACGGAAAATATCCTCTAATTTTCTTTTAAATTCAGACCATAATAAAATCAGTCTTTCGAAAATTAACGCCACAATTGTACTTAAAAGCTTCTCTTTTCAGCAGAAAAGATAATTTAGTCAATGTTTTTTTCCTCTTAGTGTCTATAATAATGCAAACAAGTGAACAATCTTGTTCCAAAAAGAAATCATAAGTACATAAGCAACAAGCACCAAAAGAAAAAGGTTAGAAACTACTACATCACTAATAGAAGGACATGATTTAATAAAAACTCTAAGTTCTGTCTTATTAACTTCCTCTTTTTCCAATCATTGCCTAATAATCATTATTCATTACTTCTGCTGGAATTTATAATCCCCCCCATATTAAGCAAATGCAAAGCATTTCTAAAAGTAACTGCATTTCATATATTTTCTGTAACACTATCACTCTTGTTAACCACTGTATTTAGAGGAAAAATCCCAATTCATGTAAAATAACTGAAAGCTTAATAACAGGTTGCACTAGTATTGCAAAAAATCCATACGAAGAACATTTTAGGGATCATAAGACAGAACAGAACTGCTTTCAAAGCCAGGGGAAAGTGATGAGTAATATATTAATAACATGGCAGTACCACTATTCTGAACGCTGATTTTAAGCAACAATGCTACTACAACATCGGTAGTATTTGTTCTCTGCTCAGGTACCAATTCCTTCCATGATTTCCTGCTAACGTTACATATAATCCAGCTGCAGAGACATGGAAGGCCCAGAGACAGGCTATGCAGCTTCAGTCATGAGTTAAAGGTGTCTGCGCCATCTGAAATAAAACAATTGGGCAGAACAGGACACAGGTGCTGTGTGTGTAGCTTCACCCAGGACCTGAGCCTCCTGGTTAAGAGATGAGCCACTCATCTCTCCTTGTCAAGTTCATGCTAGTAAGGCTACACATGTATCATAATA
The DNA here is from genome assembly GCA_020746105.1 of Trogon surrucura. NCBI lineage: Eukaryota > Metazoa > Chordata > Aves > Trogoniformes > Trogonidae > Trogon > Trogon surrucura. The sequence goes on along the minus strand of CM036658.1, from coordinate 65,009,426 downwards.
TCAGAACTGCTAGATTTAAGAAATCTCAGTTATAGGAAGCATATTCAAAAATAATGAAGCAACTTGTAAGAGCAATTACTGTACACGTAAAACGTTGCATTTCTAAGGTTTGTTTTCTCATAACGTAACACAGTAGGAAGAACAACTGATAGAGAATAACCAAAA